>JAJHJA010000831.1:0-192162 GCA_021202915.1 Heliconius himera
TGCATCTTATTACATATGCCTGTACCTAATAGTTGTATAATTACATAAAAATTAAATCATAACTTAATATCTATTCAGCAAAATTTTACTTTTAATAAGTAATGCGAGTTTTAACATTTTTTTATATCGTTGAAAAATCTACAAAAAAAATCTATCTAGCTACCTTGAGCAGTATCTCTGATTTTTAGAGGATAGTGCTAGAGGAGTGCGATTGGCTAAGATACCTTTCAAGTTTACGTTGCGTCTTAAATGGTGGAACTCAACTCACGCTTTACCGAGTCACCAGAATGAGGAAATAAAAATGAAAATTGTTAATTACATAGCATATATACTCTCTAAGTACTAGGTTACCTCTGCATGCACCAAAAGAGCAAGAGATGATGACGTGAAAATGCATAATAAAAGTTTTATAAATAACACATCCACAGCCCTATAAGGCGTTGCAATGTTATCGTATCGAACAAGATCGCGTGTCCGCTCTAAGATGTTAATAGACGATACTAGCTAAATACTGGATTTTATCAATTTATCATTAAATATATATTTCTATAGATTTTGTAAAAAATAAGTATTATTATTATAATTAGACTTTATTATTATATGTTTTTTATTGTAAGTTTTTTTCAGCTTCACGTTTTATACGGCAAAAACAGATAGGCAAAGAGAATCTATAGTTACTGACACTCCATTGATATTACAACTTTATAAATTTCGTGACAATGCTAACAACATAAATAACTTGTAACAAGCGTATAAAAATTTTGACGTAGCTTGATGAGAACGTTTGGCTTAGTGGTCAGAGCGCCTGGTCGGTTTCCAGGAGGCGCGGGTTCGAGTCCCGCTACGTTCAAATTTTTATACGTTTACTAAATAAGTATTTTTCTTTCCTAAGTGTGGAATAACGCTTCAAAAATGTGAAAAAAAACAATGCTAGTAATTAAAACATAATTAATAAGAAACCTTTGTAACTTGTATTAGTGGGACACAAGCATGCGAGTATAAGCGCGACAGGTTGTAGGTTCTCCACTCGAGGAAATGAAATATTTAATATTTTCATTTTCCCGCTTTGGTAACGAGGCTAAACGGGTCCTTAAGCTCTGCACACAATGCCTCCAGAACTTGGCGGAAATTGGAGAACGAAAATATCATAATGGGAACGCTGTGGATTAACAGTAGGTTCCTAGGTTCCCTCTGCCTACGCTACTATTTAATATAGCGTGAAGCTAAAAAAAATAAAAATTCTCATCTGCTGTTATTAATTTACTCTAAAAACATGTTTTTAATTTCTCTGAACATTTCTCATTTCTTCTAAATACGTATATCAAAATGCATATTTGCTTCGTTAATTAAATAAATTTATTAATTTGTTCCTATCAAACCCATTATGCATATGAGGGATAAAGATATGATTACTTTACCATATAATATTTGTTGAGCTCGTAAGTTCTGGGAGGTATAGGAATAAAATTACTGATATTTTTCTATGAACGTCTATCATACGATTACAGTGAGATAGCGTGTATAGAGTAAAATGGAATTAGAATATATTGAATGTTTATAAGAACAAAATGGTATTTTAGAGGCTGTCATGGCTATGTAGGGCAAGATCTGATTGTAAAGTCGGATTTATGAGTGTATTCAAATAATTTCTCGACCTCGATCTGATTCGCGGTGTTGAGCTCCGCCAATAATTATGCAGTGTTTTAAATTTAGGTGGAAAGAAGAGTGAAGGATGTGATGTAAAGGATGAAGTTTCTTAACACTAAGTTCTTTTTGTGAGTAGTATGCAGAAAAAAGGGTGGAATCGAAAGAGTTCTTAGTGCGTCATTTAGGAAAATGTCGTTTAATTCTCGTCGGTCCGCATAATTAATTAGTAGACATATTAGCTGTTTGAGGCCAGTCGTGGCGCAGCGCCACGAAGAAAAAAGACTGGTTGTGGGTTCGATCTCCACTCGAGGAGATGAAATATTTACTTAAATGTATATTTCCATTTCTTCGCTCTGGTATCGAGGCTAAGCGCGGCGTTGAATTCTGCCAATCAACACGCAATGCCTCCAGAATTCGGCAGAAAGTGGGGAACGGAGTGTCTTAGCACTAGGTTCCCTTTGCCTACCCTGCTGTGTGCGGGATACAGTGTGAAGCTGATTTTTTTTTATATTAGCTATAGGTAGAAAGAATGTCTTGACGCTATTAGAGGTCTTTTGGTCTTTATGGTAGCCTGCTGTGCAAAAAAGTGTAAAGTTGTTTATTAAATCTAATCGATCGTAACCTACCATAGATAATTTCTTGTAATGTCTTTAAAATGTCCATTTTTTTTTTATAATAAACACAGCATAACTCCTTGAAAATTATTACTTATGACCAATAATAAAAGATTGCGAGCTTTAAACGCAGTCATTTAACGATCTCCGACGATAACGAGTCAAATTATACAACAATGTATTTAATTCGTGTCGAAATGATTTAGTGATGTAAGGAACCCTGTTATTCTAAACAATCATTTATAACCTCAATTTCCATCACGAAGCTCAACACTTTAAAGGATTTTTATTTGCAACATTGTATAGAAAAGTCGTTTTTAATTTCTAGGACTTTTTCTGATTTTAGAGGGAATAAAAAATAAAATGTACGTAAATCAGCTTCACGCTTTTTCTCGTATATGTTTAAACACTTCTTCTTACCCCTTTTTACGCTACGTTTTGTCTAATAAAGCGAGAACATGTAAATAATTTAAATATAATCATTCCACCGAGAAAAGAATGAACCTACAGCTTTGAAAAAAACAGTTGTGAAAAAGTTTGTGTGAAAAAGAACTTTACAATTTAATATTTATCATATGTGGGTAAAATTGTAAACATTTTTTGGACGTTTTAATATTAGTAGAATTGTTAAAAAGTTGTCTGTATGTCTGAAAAATAATAAAAGTAAGCCAGAGGAACTTGTAGAAAACCTCTTATAGTTTTACTATTACAATAAATTAGTACTCTATACATATATACTAGTATTTATAAAATTCACATTTTCTATATCAGCTACTAGCCAACAGTCCAACAGTGACAGCTAGTTATTAGGCCTCGAACACACGTACATTCTTATCCCATTAACGATAAAAGGCATTTAAGTTTTACCCAATATCTTATGAATGCATCCTGCTCACGATCACTAAACTCTATAGAATACCAATTATATTGCAACAAATGCACATTGAATGCGATTATTAGGACTTTTACACACTTTAAAATACATAAATATTTTCATTTCAGTTTTTTTGGGACAATACTTTATTCTGCGCAGCAGCCCACACAGCTAAAGATAAGCTAGTGTCAAGACACTCCAATCTCGACATTCCACATGCATTCAAGACAGTGCATGTTAGCGTGCGGATATCTACGTCATTTTATGTTTGCAATCAGATGCTATGGTAAACAATGTAAACACGAGGAAACTAAAAGACTTTATAATATTAGTATATAAATACATTATTTTTAGGAATCGAACCCAAAGCAGCAGCACGCTTGTACATTTTTACTAAACTTTTACCCACATAAACATGATTAGACTAACGTGGAAGGTAGATTACATGACGGTAGACGTAAGACTTTCTCACGGCTAAATGTATAGGTATATAAATGCCTTACATAACATTGCAAAACCGCATTTTATATAACATATACTGAGCCTATTATAATTTCCATCAAATCTGCTTCACACCGTATCTTGCACATAGAAAATTGACGAGAAGGGTAGGCAGAGGGAACCTAGTGTTAAGACACTTCGTTGCCCAGGAACTCAACGCCAGGCTTATATTCTCAATCTTTTTTTTTTCATTTTTTTTACCTTTAGTCGAGTGTGAAGTTTACGACAATATTTCCTCATAAAATTAATCTTGATTTCCGATAGATATATAAAATCTACACGAAGCTTTTTTTTATATTATAGAATGATATAGTTGCTGCTAACATAATGCTAGGTGCATTATGTTAGCAGCTATTGAGTTATAATTATAATATATTGATCTAGTAATGCCCATCAAAGTCTCTGTTTCCTCAATCACTCTGTCCTCCATTTTCTCCCCTTAGTGTGGTATTGTAGACAAAGTCTCCGTTGAGTTCTGAAATTTAACACGCAATGTCTCAAGAAATCGACAGAAAGGTTTTTTTATGGGGAAGACAAGACAAACGAGCGTACGGGTCATCTCAGGAGCTACAGGTGCGTTGACGGCACCCGGTTCCGTATCGTGTGTAAGAAGTTCCTACGAAACCACACATTAGTGAAGTGCAACGTATCCAGATGATGTGGTGGCGAACAGAAGTGTCTTTATAGGAACAGAGTGTCTTAACAGTTTTCCAGGTTCACTCTGCCTATCATGTTTAAAAAAAACGTCGTTTTAAGTAATAAAACAAACGTTTTTAAATTCATAATTATCGTCTATTAGATTCAACTGGAACATATTGGTATACGTCAGTTTACATTCATCCTTTCACGTCGCCCGTATATGGTAATGTCAGATTATCTCCACCTGAATGAACTTTTCACATCAAATTAAAGTGACCTATTATGTTATATCTATATACTAAGATAACTATATCTTTTTACACAACAACAACTATCGAAAAATTACCTAATTCTACATTTCTAAGAACAAAACAGAAATATTATCTGTTACGTGTTAATATTTTATCTAATCAGACATATAATGTCGAATGTCGATGCTGAGCTCCTAGCAGAGGTTACCCCTTAAGGTTCCCAGGTTCCTTCTGCTAAAGTAAGCAAAGCATCAAAATAATTTACGTGCATCGTGTCGATCCCGATCACGAGGATTGGATTAATTTTATTTAACCGTTCTGTTAGATACATAAACGCGGTGTTAAGTTCTGCTACTTAATATGCAGTGTCTAAAATACAAAAACGAAGCGGTGAGAGTGGAGAACGGAGTATCTTAACACTAGGTTCTCTCTGCCTGCACTGCTATACGCATAATAAAGTTTGAAGCAGTTGCCAACTACAGTACACAGTAAAATATTCCACTAACATTTTCTTTCCACATCATTATATAAGTATTAAGTATAAGGAAGCTTAAAACCCGCTGACCTTTGATTTACGCCTCTCGCCTCTCCTAGAAGAACTGCTAGTATACCTACTACTACACCTATAGCCTGAGTTATAGCTGGTGTTTCGCGATTAACATTCATTTGAAATTTTAACAACCTCTATGCAATGTACCTGTTATTATTATAAATAAACTTAGTGTTTAAGTTTGTTAAGTAAGAGACCGTCGTAATAACTATAGTTTCGTTTAGCACTTGTATTTAGTTTACTAATTTGTTGGGAAACTCGTAGAAATTGTGCATTTGATTGGATTTTAAAAATATTTAAAGAAAAAAAGAAAGTAGGGAGCAGAGTGTCTTAACACTCTCATGGCTCAAGGCTCTGCCTACCCTGCTACATGCGGAATATAGCATGAAGGTGAAAAGATACATGTTTAAAATCGATTATGAAAATTTTAAAATAAACCTATTTAATAGATACATTATTTAACTTTTAGAATATTATAGCAACGTGGCGTAGAATTTCGATTCTAGGGCAAAATATGTAACAAAAAATGTTCTACGAAACACAAAATATAGCTCAAATTCATTTATTTCTTAATGAAATACTTGGCACTTGCAATCACGGTATTTCTTTAATATTAATAACATAAAAATGTAATTTAAAAATAAAAAGAAAATTTCTTACGACGGTTTTCGCTATGTTCAAGTCCGTTACTCAGTACCCAAACCCTCCAGAAATGTCCTAATGGGAACGGAGTGTTTTAACTCTAGGTTTCCAGGTCCAGTCCTTCTGCCTAGCATGCTAAAAGCATATATTTTTTTTTAATTTTACGTAACATATAGCATGCTATATGTAGCGTAAAGCTTAAAAAATATGAGCTGTTTTAGTGTTTTTTGTTAAGTTTTCCGATTATTCTATATTTCCGTTTGTTGCACTCACTATGCAACATCTCTACAATTGTGGAGTGTTTTAACACTAAATTCGGACTTATGAAAGGACTTATGCTATATGAAAAATAATACATCGTGAAGCTAATTTGATTCAATTTCAATTTAATTAATGTAGTTGTTATGCTCTTGTAACTTTTATTCATTACTATGTATTTAAACGTACAAGTGTCGAATATAGATATAAATTATCACTTCCCTATACTATAAACAGTGGTTAACTCGACAGAAACGCCTTCCCGGGTCACAAATGCTGTAATTGCGGAATAGAAAGTACCTTAGCACCTTCCATTAGGCTTTCTCACGTTGGTCAAACTGTGTTGAAGTAGTAAATAGTATGTGATAAGTTAGGTGACGTCACGGGTTTCAGGTAGGTACTTGTCTCTGGGGTCACGTGGTCATAGGCTTAGGCTAGTGAAAGGTACATTGTGTAAGTCTAGAATATCTAGGAATTGTGGAAACCTAGGCTCCGTATAACTGAATATGGTAAATAAAGCTATGTATTGAATATATATAAATTTACTGTTGTTTTGATGAAGATATGCCAAATGTTTTATATTCAGCGTTGAACAAAAAAAGTGAAGTTGTTTACTATAGAATATAACGGGATGTTTTGTTTTTAAAAAAATCGACAAAGACGTCTGCTTTCGTTTTCGAAGTCTTTAATTAGAAAACTCAAACGATTTAAATACATACTCATATTGAAAATCCAATTTATAATAGTGATATAACAGTGGCGTAACTAAACACCGCTCTTTTTTTCCAGAGTGAGGAAATAAAAGTATTTTCAATATAATAATTTCCCTGCGTGAGAATTGAACCCACATCCATCCCGCTTACATTAAACGTTGTTGTACTGTCGCTACAGTAACCATCAATTTATTATTTTTAAAATAAATTTAGCTTCACGCTATATCCCGCACACAGCAGGGTAGGCAGAGGGAACCTAGTGTTTAAACACTCCGTTCCCCACTTTCTGCCGAATTCTGGAGGCATTGCGTGTTGAGTGGCAGAACTCAACGCCGCGCTTAACCTCGACACCAGAGCGAAGAAATGGAAATATAAATTTAAGTAAATATTTCGTCTCCTCGAGTGGGGATCGAACCCACAACCAGTCGGTTTTGCAGTCACACCTCGTGCCGCTGCGCCACGACCGGCCTCAAATTAATTAATTTATTATTTTATTATATAATACATAAGTTTACAAAAAAGACAGATGTTAAATCTGTCTTTTTAGCCGAATATTTGAATATTATAGAAATCGTTTAAAATCTATATGAATTGGATTAGAAAACCAAACAGTTTATCTAAATATGGATGATGACAAAATAGAATGAATGCAAACTAGGTCCAAAACAGACCAACAAAGCGACCGACGACATAACAGCAACATAAATCAAATCGTCCATTTTAATTAAACAGAACAATATCTTAATTATTTCATTTCCATCTTAGATTTGGTTTATAGGAATCAAAGACGCCAAATAATATGGGGGAATAGTATGGTATTGAAGATGCCGTCGCGTCGTGGCGCAATAGCACAATACTGTAATGTCTGAATGTAAACGCGACGAATGAAAGTTCGATTCCCACTCGAGCGAATGAATTATCTCTATTTTTTTGGTCTAGTAACAAGTCAAAACGGTGTTTAGTTCCGGCTCTCAAAACACATTGACTCAAATTTGAGCAGAAAGTGGGGAGAGTATCTTAACACAAAAATCTCTTCGCCTACCCTCTATATTCGGAGTAGAACGTCAATTTAAAAAAAGAAAAATAATAATTATGTGTACTATGCAGAATACTATAACGTATGGACAGTCTTATTGATGAGCGTTGAAATAACGCATTATAACTTGTTGCAGTCAAATCTAAAGCTATATTCCAGAATATCCCATAAATAGATTGTTAATAATAGTAGGGTAGGCAATGGGAACCTAGGAAGACACTTGGTATCCCACTTTTCGCCTAATTTCACGGAACAATGTGTCTTAAGTAACAAAATTTTACATCATGCTTTGTATACCGCAGCTCATAAAAAGAAATTATCTATTGACTCCAATGGGTAAGCGAAATGTACTTTAAATTATATTAATACACATTATAAATACTATATTAAGGAGCCAAACTCAATCTTAACAAAAAAGTATATTTTAAAATATAAACTTTTGATATTTCTTTAATAAGCAACATTTTTAAAAGCCAAACCACACTTTTTAACATCCAAGTGACAATTTTCCTTAAAAATATTACAATTACGTTTACATTAAAAAAAATATGTTGAAAATGTATCGTTTCTACAGTATGTATACATAGCAACAAGTTAAATATTACATATTTATTCTAAAGCCACACATCAAAGAGACCTGAACTGCAGGTAAAGTCGTACTTAATACCGCTAAATAAATACATGCAAGAGCATTTGGTCACGAATATTTTTGCTTCCAAAGCACCGTCAGTAGTTCGAAGGTGGAGGATCGTTTAGTAAAATTAGGAAAGTAGGTCAGCGCGGGATGTGCAGGAGCACTCCGGCAGTTGCGTGTAAGCGATGAGTGCGGGAGATCAATACTCACCGTGCTTCATGTCGAGCTTTAAACTTTTTAGAAATATATTAAATCATATTTTTAAACGCTATTTGGATTTCTAATTTTTTCAGAATTTTGGAAGTTATCAAATGGCGGATTTCAATGTCAAGCTTTTTCTTATCAAAGTGGGGAATTGGAAACAATTTATTGACACTTGAGGTTCCCCCGATTATTAATCAAACTCAATAAAATCTCAATGACAGTGCTTTCGCTGTGCCACGATAGTTTCGATAAAAGAGTACTTTCTCTGTTCTTGTTATGCGGAAGACTGAAAAGTCTAAATTAAAGTAATAATGTAAATAATTATACTTCTAACCTTACTTCGTACAGGTAAACTTGTTAAATCTTCTTGGGTAGTAATAGTAATTTTTACTATAAATGTCATATTTCAATTAGGATTTATGACGAAGATAAGCAAGTCTGATTGCAGTCGAAATGGGATGATGTCTAGACTAGACCTAAAATGGCAGTATTTAGATAATATTATAATATTTTTTGTTAATTCAGCAAATAGTTGAAATTGTAATCAAAGTAAACTAAATTATCTCTTTGAATCGCGTACATTACTTAAACATTGCTTAAATATCGTAGTCGTCATTTAAAATATTTACAGATGTTTTCTAAGATTACTTCACTCTACAGCAGCTCTTGCCAACCAGATGGTTTTTGGGTTCAAGTCCAATGAGGATATTATTATATTTCCTTATAGGCTTCCCGGTCAGTTCCACTTTTACATAAGCTACCTTTCACATGGAAGAAGATTATTCAGTTCATAACATTTGAAACTTTGAAAATGCTTCTAAAAATTTAAGAAAATAGACATTTTTGCTTAAGTTATAATTATAGTCCCCATAACCATAAAAGTTATTAAATACAAATTATGAATTCCTATTTATCAAATCAAATATACTGTTTTTGAACATTGTACTTCCGACCAAAACAGCTATACTAGCCACACAGTTAACACACTACAACGACCATCCAATATATTATTTAAATAAGCAATATATTTTACCACCGACTTTACCAGAGTCCACTAATTCGCTGACATTTGAATCTATCTAGATATTGCAAAACGATAGTTTATGTCTTTAAAATATTGAAATACGTTTCACTTGCGTAAAATGTACGTAGGTACTAATAGAATATGCTAGAATGGCCATTTTAAAACTGGTTTGAAATAAGGATTTATGATCGATAGCTGTCAGTATTAAATCATTCATTTTGGTCAAATTATTTGCGTATTAGATATATTTTTGATATAAAAACAATAATAAGTTGTTGTTGTCTTTACATTTAAAAGACACTTGAACTATAAAACTCCAAGGGATTTCTATACGAGTTCTTTAAGTTACTTTTACTTAATAAATATATTTACTTGACAAATTTAAACGAATACCTACTATGTATCCAAGGTTTCTTTGCTGGCAAAATACAAGATTCTCTCTACCTACTCTGCTATGAACAGGATACAGGTGAAGCTATAAAAAAAGAAAATTGTGTAAATATAAAAAATAAATACATAATGTCAGTTGAGCATAATTTAAAACATATACAAATTTTAGTTTTGAAAAAATAAACGACCTCAAAACAATTATAATTGCAAAGTGACGTTATTAGTTTACTACCCATATTTAAGCTTTTACTGTAACATAATACTAACACTCACTGGTCTCACATAGTATAAATAAGCTTTAGTAAGTAACTTCCAACAAATAAACACCAATTAGTAACGAAAGTACTAACTTTTAAAAACTGAACTTTTCCAGGGTACTTTTTATTTTAAGCCAGTTTTCCACTGACCCAGAATGACCGCTTAGCACATCATCCCCATTCGTTAAACGCAGTGTTGCTACCAACTTTTACGATTGACCCACAAACTTGTTGGGATAGGATAAGCTATATATATTCGTCGTTTTAGGAATTTTATAAATTACATAGAATAGTGTTATATTCTTTAATTAAGTTTAAAGCCAGTTGTGGCGCAGGGGCAAATAGGCAAAAGCGCGGCGTTCAGTTCCAGCTAAGTGCCAGAACTGAACGCCACACGCAAAAACGCTCTAAAATTCGGCAGGCAGTTGGGAGCGGGGTTTCGTAACACTAGATTCGCCCTGCCTACCCTGCTACATGCGGGATACAGCGTGAAAAAGAAAAAAACGAAATATAAGCCACCAACCAAGCATTACCAATGGAGTGTATAGCGTATACATATAGTTTCTCCCCAAACTAAATAACAAATGATCCGAAAATGCGGCCGAAGCCCAAAACCGATCTGTTATTTATTGCGAAGGAAATAAGTTGGAAAATGGCATAAACAAAATCGTCCTAATTTGACCCAATTTTTCTTGACTATATTATATTGTTAAGTATTTTGCTTTAGAAAACAAGTTTCTATTAAGAAACTTTTTAAAAAGAAAGAAAGTTAAGTAAATAACAATATTTATTTATTATCAACATTTGTTGGGAACATAGTGGTAAGACACTCCGTTCCCCATTATCAGCCTAATTCTGGAGGCATTGCATGTTGGTTGGTGTAACTCAACGTCACGTTTTGTCTGGACACCAGAGGAAAGAATTTACATTTAAATAAATATTTCATTGACTCAAGCCAGTCGCTTTTACAGTCACACACTTGTGCCCCTGCGCCACGACTGGATTTAGTTTGATTTGGAAATAACTAATAATTATTTTTTATTATTAAAATAAATCATACATGCCCAACTCAGCAACTACAACCACAACATTAACATGACGCAATATAAGCCATAGCTTTCTTCAACAGATCGCCTATGCCTTAAGTTTTATTTTGATTCAAATCAGTAGTTTCTGAGATAAGCTTGCTGAATCAAACACTCTTCAGCTTTATAATATTAATTAATATAAGTGTTTTTCTTCAAGCAAGACGTAATCTTGCATGTAAATTTCGAATTTAACACACAAAAAAAGTTGATGATTTTCTTAAGGTTTCAGCAAAAACAATTCTAACTAAAATAGTTTATTTTATTGCCAAAATGGTTGTTTTCGTCGGCTTCAGTTATTAAGATATGATATTAAGATATGGTAACTACATATTAATTTAGTCGATAGCAAAAATATAAAATATGTATAACTATTACAAAAACCAAATCATCATGGCACATCATGGCGCAATGGAATAATTTCTTGACTATAAACGCGATGGGTATGCATATGGATTCGATTTCCACTCGGGGAAATGCGATGGGAATTTAAGTAATGTTGTTTTAGCTTCTCTTTGTATCCGCTCCGATTAAGATACTTCCGTTCCCCACTTTCCGCCCAATTCGGGGGGTATTTGTGGCGGAACCTCACGCCGCGCTTTGTTTCGTTACAAAAATGGGGAAATGGAAATATTAAATATTTCATTTCCTCGAGTGGGCATCGAACCCACGACCTATTGCATTTACAGTCACAAGATTGTGCCCGTGCGCCGCGACTGGCCTCATGTTTTAATTAAACTATTAATTATTATTATTATTAAAAAAAAATTAAATTAGCTTCACGCTGTATCCCGCACACAGCAGGGTAGGCAGAGGGAACCTAGTGTTAAGACACTCCGTTCCCCACTTTCTGCCGAATTCTGGAGGCGTTGCGTGTTGAGTGGCAGAACTCAACGCCGCGCTTAACCTCGACACTTCGTTTTGCAGTCACACCTCGTGCCGCTGCGCCACGACCGGCCTCTATTATTATTAATTTATAATAATATTTTTTACCGGATTCTACCACTTACCTAGCTATTTACATTAGATTGTAATACCCAACCTTCCTTAAAACAAAATATACTGGTATATATTATACCTGTAGGTATCTATTATATAATTTTTTCGTTAGATTTAGCAAATAAGGTATAACAAATATGCGTATTATTCAATGCCTGACCTCTATCGAGAGTAACCTTATTATCCCTTTTCTTTTGTTTTTACGATGGCTACCTCCCGCCTAATTTAATAGGGATGTTATACTTAATATCGATTTATTAATAATAAAATTATTTTATTGATATGAATATTATAATATTTAAAGTTAATGATGCAAAAAATGCATATTCTTTTTGGATGTAAAAAAATATATTATTTTTATCGACTAACTTTCATCTTCTTAAATTTTTTTTATCATCTTAAATTAAAGAACTAGCTCTATACTTTCTTTCTAGTTCAATAAATTGTTCATTTATTTCATTTTATTTCTATAAACCTTTGTGTAGTTAGTTATTCTATTCAAAAAAGGGAATTAAATCACGCTGTATCCCGCACTCAGCGGAGTAGGCAGAGGGAACCTAGTGTTAAAACACTCCGTTCCCCACTTTCCGCCGAAGTCTAGAGGCATTGCCTGTTGAGTAGCGGAACTGAACGCCGCGCTAAGCTTCGACACTAGAACAAAGAAGTGGAAATATAAATTTAAATAAATCATATATATACCAGTCGATTTTACAGCCACACTTTGTGCCCCTGCGCCATGACTGACCTCAAAAAAGGGAAGTAATAATAAATTAATATTGTATGAATATACTACAGGTTTTTAAATTTTTCATGAAATATATTTTAACTAGTGGGCACGCGCAGCTTCGCCCGCGTATTTGCACCCTTAGGGGTGACTTCTAAAAAAACCAAGAAACATGTGTTTAATAAGATATTTTTAACAGTATGAATTTAATTTTTTATATAAATCGGTGGCGATTTAAAGATTTTTCCGTATAAACTTTTAACCTCTTATTTGAACCCTTAGGGAAAGAATTCTAAAAAACTATGAAACATGTGTTCAATAAAATGTTTTTAAGAGTCTGAATTTCAAATTTTATAAAAATCGGTGTCGATTTAATTTTTTTTCCATACAAACTTTCAACCCCAATTTCATCTCTTTAGGGTTAAAATTATTTAAATTCCCTTCTTAGTGGATGTCCAGAATATGAAAATAAACATCTGCCCAAATTTCACGTTTCTACCATCAGCGGTTACGGCTCTGCGTGCGTCTTACCTCAGTCAGTCAGCACAAGTCCTTTTATATATATAGACTAGAGGGCGCGCTCGGCTTCGCCCGCTTATTAGGAGTGAATTCTAAAAAAACCTCGAAACACGTGTTCAATAAAATATTTTTAACAATCTGAATTTAAATTTTTATAAAAATCGGTGGCAATTTAAAGATTTTTTCATATAAACTTTCAACCCCTTATTTGAACCCTTAGGGGATGAATTCTTAAAAACCATGAAACACGTGTTCAATGAAATATTTTTAAGAGTCTGAATTTCAAATTTTATAAAAATCGGTACAGATTAAAAAAATTTTCCATACAAACTTTCAACCCCTATTTCATCCCTTTAGGGTTAAAATTTTTCAAATTCCCTTCTTAGTGGATGTCCAGAATATGAAAATAAACATCTGCCCAAATTTCACGTTTCTACCATCAGCGGTTACGGCTCTACGTGCGTCTTACCTCAGTCAGTCAGCACAAGTCCTTTTATATATATATAGATTAGAAGTAGATAGCCTCAATTAAAATTTTCTATATTTATTAACGGCAGAATTGTTTCTGTTCCTTAAAAAAAACTTATTTAGGAAATATGTTACAGTACAGTAAGTGTTTCTGTCATTTATTAAGAAACGTTTTTATCTGGACGCAATATAATTAGAAATTAAAGAAAACTCATACATTTGTCTGAAATATAAATAATAGACATATCGCCATAATTACCCAATTTTCTCTGTCTAAACAGGGTGCAAATGAAAACAAATAATCATTCTCGAAGAGGAAATCGAACCCACGACGGTCAAACACATTGTGCTATTAAAAAAAACGTTTTAACAATAAAAAATAAGGTTTTCTTCACATTATCAACAATATTCTTTTACAAACAAAATCCAAAAAAACAACAAAATTAATTAACATTTTTTTGTATTTACATAGACTAAAACTACTTAAAGTTTTTATCAACACTACATACCCACGTTATTTCCTCCTCCTCTACAGTCTACACCACTTTGTGCCACTTTAATAATACCGTAGTCATAGTTTAGTAATTATCAATCACCGGTCTAACTAAATTGCACGTTCTAGCGCACATAAATAGCCTCTTACACGTAATTCATAGTGCTTTTGATCTCGAACCGACCTCTTTCATAGATGGCTACGCCCTAATATTAATAGATTTGGTATTACATTGCGAAATTATTATGTAAATTTATAATGATGACTAAATGCAAGAAAGAATATAATGATGTGGTCAATCGCGACACAGGGGCACAGAGTGGCATCGTCAACGCGACTGGTTGTAGGTTCGATTTCCATTCGAGGTAACGAAATATTTTATATTTTCATTTCTTTGCTCTGGTGTCGAGACAATGCGCGGCGTTAGGTTCCGCCACTCAACTATGCCGCCTGGATACTTATACTTGTACTGGATACCTGCCGCGTGGAAAATAGGGGAAAGAGTGTCTTAGCACTAGGTTCTCTCTGCCTACCCTGATGTGTGCGGAATACAGCGTGAAGCTAAAAAAAATACATTATTTTTGTAATGATTCTCATAAGTAGTAAGTAATTATTAATAGTAAATAGAATATTAATTTCAAATTCTCACATCATAATACTCAACACGCTATTTGCGACATTCAAGCAGAATCAGAGAATGTATTGATAGAAGACTTATATCGCAATTAAGAAATTATTATTTTTTTATTACAAATACACGGCTTATCGGACAGAGAAAACAGAAGATATCGTAAATGACTGCTATAACGAAAACCACACACCAAATTAAAATTTTATGCCAACTTTATACTAAAGAAATACATATAGTTACATACAGTACTAGTTTAGTTGATTGACGTGTGGTAATTGTCCAAAAAATATACTTCTACAAAAATGCCTATTCCAATTCTGAAAAATGTTCCAATCATCTTATTTCTATGTTAGCTCCTTAAATATATTGTTAATGATGCATGTAATCTATATATATAAAAGGACTTGTGCTGACTGACTGAGGTAAGACGCACGCAGAGCCGTAACCGCTGATGGTAGAAACGTGAAATTTGGGCAGATGTTTATTTTCATATTCTGGACATCCACTAAGAAGGGAATTTGAAAAATTTTAACCCTAAAGGGCTAAAATAGGGGTTGAAAGTTTGTATGGATTTTTTTTTTATTCTGTACCGATTTTTATAAAACTTGAAATTCAGACTCTTAAAAATAATTCATTGAACACGTGTTTCATGGTTTTTAAGAATTCACCCCCTAAGGGTGCAAATAAGGGATTGAAAGTTTATATGGAAAATCTTTAAATTGCCACCGATTTTTATAAAAAAATAAATTTAGACTGTTAAAACTATTTTATTGAACACGTGTTTCGTGTTTTTTTTAGAATTCACTCCTAATAAGCGGGCGAAGCCGCGCGCGCCCTCTAGTAAGTAATATATTTATTTTTAGCTGTATGCTCTATATTTTTGAAAAAATATATTCTTGATTTTATTTACTATGTAAATCAGCTTCACGCTGTATCCCCCACACAGCAGGGTAGGTAGAGGGAACCTAGTGTTAAGACACTCCGTTCCCCACTTTCTACCGAATTCTGAAGGCATTGCGTGTTAAGTGGCAGAACTCAACACCGCGCTTTGCCTCGACACCAGAGCGAAGAAATGGAAATATACATTTAAGTAAATATTTCATGTCCTCGAATGGGGATCGAACCCACAACCAGTCGGTTCTACAGTCACACTTTGTGCCGCTGCGCCACAACTGGCCTCAACTGGTTTTATTTTATTTATTTATTGAGAGTGAGTTTGAATTTTGCAATTATATTATTTCTTATATTTCAGGCCAACTTTCTTATGTGTGGCTGAGTGTTGGACTTGTTTTTTTTTTCTTTTTAGTGTTTCATGCTGCCGGGTTATTGGTCTCTTTATAAATATTTATTACTTTTTTAGATTATAAATTAAATTGGTTAAGTTACAGCATTTCCAGTACAATTACAGCACGTACATTCACTGTAATTAAAAATTAAATTACCTGTGAACTCTAGTTTTTTTTTGTTTCTATGAAAGCTTTTTCGCGCAAGGGAATCGAACTCACAAGCGCCGCCAACGCCGCGCTACTGCATCACAACACTTTTATTAGTATTTACAAATATTATATCCTGTGAAATTAGCCTCTCGTTTAAGTGCACACCTCTAAGTTGACGTAATACAATTTATAGAGAAAGATTACATTCAAATAGTAAATTATCTTTATCAAAGGCCAAAACTATAAAAGCCAATAAATTAGTGCTATACCGGTTATTTTACTAATCGCTGTGTGATAAGCTCTGTGGGAAACGATTGCAGTAGGTGCAGCCTTATATTATATACATATTTACTTGAATCCTTAAAGAAAATATGTATTTGGGTGAAATAATAAAAAATCGGCTTCACGCTGTATCCTCATATGGCAGGGTAGGCAGAGGGAGCCTAGTGTTAAGACACTCCATCTCCCGCCGAATTCTCGAGGTATTGCGTGTAGAGTGCCTTTTGCCTTGATACTCAAAATATTAAATATTTCGTTCCTTCGAGTGGAAATAGGAACCCTTAACCTATCACATTCACAGTCACACGTTTGTGCCACTGCGCTCCGACTAGCCTCTTTTAGGGAAACAAAGGGAAACTGGGAACCTAGCGTTAAGACACTCGATTTCCATTAAACTATTTTTTGTATAATTAGGCTATAATATAAGCTTAAGCGGGCGAAACCTCCCGTGGATCGCCACTATAAAATTTAAATCCTATCTGACTATCAATATCTCTTTGACAATTTACGCCATGGTCAGTTGTTCATACAACGCTTGCACTTGATAAGATATTGAAGATATGTTATAAATAAAAATATTCATTGAGATTGGAATTTGAATCCATAACCGCCGTGTGCAATCAAACGCGTCCAACGAGAGTCATATGCGCATATTACGTCAATAAAAGGATATTGTGTTGTACCGCTGGTGTGTGAACTTATGAAAGGCACTTTGTTTAGAGAACAGAGTGTGTGAACGTGTGACAAAATTAGGTACCTACAAAGTTAGGTAGAGACTAAGTGAAATTGTTGTAGCGTAGAGTCACAACTGTATGGCTGTAAACGTGACGGTTATGGGTTCGTTCCCAATTGGCGGTATAAAATATTTAATATTTTTGTTTCTTCGCTCTGGTAACAGGCTAGGCGCGTCGATGAGTTCCGCTACTCAAAACGCAATGTCTTGAAAATTTTGTGGTAATCAGAATTTGGAGTATCTTAACACTGTGTTTAATCTGTGCACTCTGCTATATGCGAGATACAACGTAAAGCTCAAAATAATAATAATAATATTTTTTACATACTATACAAAAGAAGCGGATTTCACTTAGTGTCAAAACACTCCATTCTTCCCTTTAACTTAAAATATGTTTTCGCAATAATCAAATAACTTATTAAATATTACATACCTACATGGATTTAAGATTCTACCAGTACACTCCTTGATTAGGACCTTTTATAAAATAGTTAAAGGAAACTATTGCATAAATCTGCAATACAGTGAATGCTTAATAAACATATACAAATATTTCAGATCGAAATAACAGAAAATATACTTTATTCTTTGAAGTTACAATTCAAATTACTTTAACTATTTTTTATTTTGACGTTTAAGCAAATTTTGTCCATATTGTGAATGAGATAGAGTATAAATTAGATTGTTCATTTAGAATATTTAACGGTAGGTAATCGGTTTAAAATCAGTTTAGGAGCGGCGGGTCATTGTGTCAATCAATTCTTGGATACAATTGTAGAAATAACTAAGGATTTGATTAATAGTGAAAACTTTAATTAACATTTTGTTATTTATATTATATTACTTCTATCTTTATCGTGAATAAAAGCTATTCATTATTAAATAAGTAGGTTTTATTTGTAGATATGTTTTCATATTGCAACGCAAAAAGTACAGAACAAGATTGTCGTTTGTTACTGTTTTAATTTTTTTTATGCTGTATCACGCACAGTAGGTTTTAGGGTAGATAGAAGGAACCTGGGAACCTAGTGCTAATATATTCCATTTCCAATAAGACATTTACCAGTCGATACATTCCATTCCATCCTCTTAGAGTATAAAAACTTTTACTTGAAAATATTTATAAATATTTTAAGGTATTTATTTATATATATAAATGTAGCGCCTTCAAAACAAATCCTTTTTTTTTCAAAATTGTCGGCAAAGTATTAACTGAATTTGAAGGAATAAAAACGATAAAATGTTTTCTTAACTTTTCAAAGAAAATAAAAAAAGTAAGAATATTGTTCCTTATAATTTACTTAATTAATGTTGTTTTAATTATTTTTCTCATAGAAAAACATATATCATATATCTACCAATTTAGACACCATTAAATACTTCAAAATATATCCTTATAGCAAAATATCCAAAATATAGTCTTCCTTTAAAAGGTTAACTTTTGTACATAAAAAATCGGTCCAAAATTATTTAATAAAGATGAAGTTTCTTTTCACTGATTGACATTTGTAAATACATTGTGAGGAGCAAAATGCCGAATTTCCTGAACCTTTACGTAGTAACCTACTTTGTTGCCTTACTAGTATAAATATGAACAATGTTATTTTTTGAAGTAAATAAGTGAGGCTAAAAAGCTTCACGCTGTATCCCAAAGCAGAGTAGATAGAGAGAACCTGGAAACCTCGGGTTAAGACTTCTGTTACCAGTTTCCGCCAAATTGTAAACCTCGTATTCCCTTGTGGCTGTTTCGCCACTTAACACGTAAAACCTCCAGAATTCAGCAGAAAGTGAAGAACGAAAGTGTCTAAAAGAGAGTGTCTAAGCATTACAAAAAATTAAGGTTACCATCGGGTATCTTTGCTCGAATGGCATCTCTATTATAGAAGTCCTTATTAGTTTATATAATATACGCACAGAAACATTAATATTAGCTACTCTATATGAATGTATTATACTTCTATATGAATGTATGTGATGTCCATACATTCATATATATAGAAGTACCCATCTATATTTATTTACTCATTACCCATTGTACAACCAGTAATATATAAATACAGCCTATATAAGAATCATCATTTACCCCAACAATCCCGGCCGGAGTCATCGGGACTCATATGACTATTATAAAAAGCAGATTACACGTGCATTTTTATTATCCGACTTGATCCGCCCTGAGCCCAGTTTATACATTACAATTCTGGATTTCATACAAACGTATTTTATTTCAATTTATCTCTCTCCATTTTTTTATAATTGATTTTTTTTATAGAAAGATTTTTTTCAGTGTATTTAGATCATATTGCGTGTTGATTGACGGAACTTAACACCGCGTTTTGCCTAGTTAGGAGAACGAGAAAATGTAAAATGTTAAAGTCAAAGTTAAATATTTTATTCAAAATAAGAATAATAAATTATAATAAAAAATATATAAAAATATATAATAAATAAGAATAAAAAAACTTCATTTTTTGAACGTCAAATAACACCACCACCAGTTCAATAATATTAATGCCTCAGACCTGAGAAGAACTGGCGCAAGAAACTCAGCGGACTTCTTTTTAATATGAATTTTGAAAAACACATTTAAACATTTGTGACAATGATACTTTGAAACAGACTGGAGCGAGTATTTAATTTCCAAGGCATGTTATCAAATGATAATGCATTGGGAATGCAATTTTATTGAAATTACTATATATATTATTTAAATTAATGATTATATAAATATATAATCATTAATTTGCAAAATACTTATTTAGAAAACGTATAAAAATTTTAACGTAGCGGGACTCGAACACGCGCCTCCTTGAAACCGATCAGGCGCTCTGACCACTTATTCATACGTTCTCACCAAGCTACGTCGAAAGTTAAATGCGCTTGTTACAACTTATTTATGTTATTCAACCTTTAACACACAAACGTCCTTTCATAACTCTTTTAAATTGTGATATAGAACATTGTCGGACATTTTCTGGGATCCTATTGTAAAAGCATAGATACCTACACATTGAAAGAATTACGGTTATTTGCAAAGAAGTACGGACTCGATGTAATCGGGATACTGATGCGATAAGTTAACTACTATTTCTAGTATAAATATTGTATACATCACGAATTTTGGTTAAATCTTTAATATTTTTCTTAACGTACATAACATTTTCAAAAATGAATTGAAATGCAACTGTCAATATATTGTTAGGCGAACCAACAAATCAGACACAAAATCCAGCTTTTACAATAAATTTATTTACACTTTTAAACATTTTTAAAGTGTTATTCCACACTTAGGAAAGAAAAATACTTATTTAGAAAACGTATAAAAATTTGAACGCAGCGGGACTCGAACCCGCGCCTCCTGGAAACCGACCAGGCGCTCTGACCACTAAGCCATGCGTTCTCGCCAAGCTACGTCGAAATTTTTATACGTTTGTTACAACTTATTTATGTTGTTAGCATCTCTGTAGGGAGATTTTTACAAATTTCCGCTACCCAAAGATAATTACTAAGAATTATCGTTTGGCAAGAGAGAAACTATTTTTTAATGTTTAAAAATATTTAAAAAATAGTTTCTCTCTTGCCAAAGTGGTCAGAGTGTAGTGGTCAGAGCGCCTGGTCGGTTTCCAGGAGGCGCGGGTTCGAGTCCCGCTGCGTTCAAATTTTTATACGTTTTCTAAATAAGTATTATTTACACTTGTTATATACACATATACTCTCGTAGTCACAATATTGAAATATGAATTGTAATGACAAGTTGTCTTGACAATATCTTAGAAGATTATATTAGAAATCCACCGGAAAAGACGCAGCACACTACCGCCACTTAATACAATCGATAATGGAAACAATATCAAATGACGTACTCATAATTACAGCGACACCTATTACTACATTATAAGTAACTTATGCTAACAATATTAATTTCTTAAAATGTTTGCCTTAACGAATCTTTAGGGGCTAAGTTATAGATTGCCAGAATAGCTCGCTTCTGCAAGACCAAAATTAATTTAATACCGGCTACATTACCCCAAAGTAGAATACCATAGGATATAATACTATGAAAGTAGATAACGTAAACAAAGCGAGCCTTTTCCATGTCAGTTAATAGTCTGATTTTTTTAACCGCGAAAGCTGCTAAGCTAAGTCTATTCGCCAATCCATCGATATAAGGTCCCCAATGTAATTTCACTTTCAACCTTCTTATATGAGTTCCCCGCTATAAAGTCTCTGGTGATACCGAGAAATAACATAGAATCGACAGGATCCACGGCTTCTCCATTCAAGAGCACCTTTAACAATTTTTGTCTTAGGTGTTCTGAAATTTTTACATTTAGTTTTTTTACTATTCAATAGTAAATTATTGACACTGAACCAATGTACTATTAAATAATTCATTATTCGAGTGGAAACCGAACCAGAGAAATTAGAAACTTTTCAAAATCGTAAAAATGTTTTCTATGATATTTAGACTTGAAATTTCTTCCACCAAATATTTGAGGTTAAGGTGGCGCCGTAATACCAATGCCTAAGTTTCATGTAATGGGTTCCATTTCCAACTTAAGAGAATATTTAGGTGCAAAATTATATTATTAAATTAATTCAATTTAATTTTTAATTTATATTATCCTTTTCCATGGTAAGTCGGAAAATGTAGTGTCTTTACACTTAAACGATTCAAATCTAGAATGCTACTAATATATATGGATGACATGTGAGCAAACGATGAAAATTTATTTATTTTATTTTATATCAAATGTTTTTCGAAAAAATATACCTGTTTTCTTATTTTATAAATAAATCACGCTGTTTAAATCCACTACTCACCATCCGTCTCTACATTACCGGAAAGAACTTACTTAGTTACTTCTTTAAATAAAAACATAACATTTACATAAAAATTAAGTAAATCCAAAGCTCTGACGTGCGTCTGGTCACGCGTTCGCTAAGTCATATAAAAAAAAATAATTAAAAAAGTTAATTTAAAAGCTGCCCTCAAATCTAACATCTAGAACGGTTTACTAGAGTGGCTCGAGCCCTATCTCGATATACAAGCGTACCGTTTTTGTCAAATAGAATAAATCATGCAGTGTAATCTTGTGTGACATTAATCCAGGACATATATAATATGAATGTTTTGGGAGTGTGCGGGGAATATATCATTCATATATGTTTTTGTTTTTTGTAACTACTTAGCTTGTAGCTTTCGGTTTGACGATGAAATATTTCGGCTGCCCTGCCTACCCTACCTGCCCTATTAACATTGTTGTATATGAAATTCGGCAGCTTGCAGGAAAGCACTTTAAAGTTTGAATTTAAAAAATCAACTTTACACTGTATTCCACACACAGTAAGGTGGGCAGAGGGCGGGAAGTGATAACATTGTATAATTTTTTTATATACAAATTCTTATATTTTTTTATTTTTAATATTTTTTTATATACGAACATGATAAACTAAAATCTATAGAATAGTCCAAAAATTCATTATAAATTACTGTGTTTCTTTTTTATAAAAATAAAATAGTTGTCATCTTTATTTATTAGGTACGTGTACTTGTTATGTATTTTTCGAAAAACTGGTTGGCCCTAACTTAAACTGGGCTTGGTAAACGTAACTCGTGAATCCTAGGAAAAAAGACATTATTTTTACTATGTAAAATGTTGTATAACATAGATTTTCCTTTAGCAATTTTCTTTTAAAACCAGCGACAGAATCATTTAAGATCTCTGACCTAATAAGACTTAAGACAAACAAAAGAAAAGTGTAAAAGAGAGATGGCCAATATTTACCCACCACTACGAAGGAAGCCACTTATACAGTATCCTTTTTCTTTATACCAAGTGTTTTTATCTATTTAATTAGAAAAAATACTTAAAAGAAGTGATTTATTTAGGTTAAGAGATAATTTAATATGTAGTAATAAATTTTGTATTATTTTTTATGACGCTGTATATGGCATATAGCAAGTTAGGCAGAGGGAACCTAGTGTTAAAACACTCCGTTCATTTTCGTGGCATTGCGCGTTGAATGGCGAAACTCAACATCGCGCTTTGACTTGTTACCAGAGCGAAGAAATGATAATATTAATAAAAAATAATTCATTCAGACGAGTGATAATCAAACCCATAGCCGTCGCCTTTACAGTCACACGCTTGTGCCACAGCACCACGACGGCCTTTAATTTATAAATATTATAAGGTATTTATAAAAAAATTACGTTATTGAATTTTAAGCCGGATTAATTGTAAGTATTGTCAGCTGCATTTTTTTTATAAAAGATGACGATGACAGCTACACTTACATGTATATAAAAATATATTACATGTGTGTATATCTGTCGTCACAAACATAAGCAAAAATATAATTTTAGTGATGAGAAAAAAAATCTAGTGTGTAGATAAGTTTAAGCAAAGTTTAAGCATAGCACAAAATCCTTTAGTGTTAATTACAAAAGTATACACAGCTTCGAAGAGCCATTATGTCTTTGCTAAGCCTTTATACGTCTTAATTTCATATATATATACAGGTTTTAATATATACAGGTTTCTTTCTAAAATACCAAAGTAGGTGAATCTTGGTAAAAAAAGATATTGTTTCTTTTAATTAAATTTATTGAAAAGTTTTATTATACAGAAAATAGAATAGATTTTTAAATATCTTACAAATTCTGACCGAACACAGGACTAATGCAGTAGGAGGACATCGTGTGGGGTTCTACCGCAATATCTCGAAAATTAGGCAGAAAGTGTCATAGCACTGGGTTCCTTCTGCCTATGGATCAGTATGAAGCTTTTTTCAGATTCGTTCAACGATGTATTAAGAAACAGAGTACGTTAAAACTGTGTAGGTATATCGAAATAAATGCCAATACATAACAGGTGACTTTTTATATTTAAATTCATTAATTGTATCAAAACATGAAATGTAATTCACAAATATAAATAATGTGGTGAGAATGAAGAGAAACATTAAATATCGATATATTATTATAATGAAGCACTCATTGGCGATTGTACGTCATCTATCAAGTCGGCTTTACGTTAGCGACTAAGTATTGTTTTGTGTTTGGAATTTTATTTAGACAGGTCTGGTAAGCTTTAAGCTGTTTTCTGCTTATAGAGGAGGATAGAGGGAGTGAACCTAGTGTGAGGAAACTCCCCTCTCTACTTTCCGACGAACTTTAAGACTTTGCTTGTTGAATGGCAGAAATCAACGCTGTGCTTTATATCTTTTTACCAGAACGAGAAAATGAAAATATAAAATAATGTATTCCCCAAAGTCCCAATCGAACCCACAGCCGTCATGTTTACAGTTACACGCTATGACCCTGCCCCACGACGCCTCAAGCTGAAAATGGATTTTATATTTTTTATTTATTGTTTAGCTTTCACGGACATGGCAAAAAGTATATTTGGTGAGTGATTTAAATTGCTTTTTAGTACTTATTTTGTAGTCTTTTACTTATTTTGTTACTTACCATTTTTAGAAGCAGGTAATTTAAGGAAACGTCACTTATTTAAATCCAAGTCAACACGATGCAATGTTTGACCTAGTTTTACAATATTTTTTAATCTAGTCAAATATCATATCAAAAAGAAAAAACTACTCTCAATCTCGATGTATCATTATTTTATCCCTACAAAATAACACATGCTAAGAAGAAGTAAGAACCGTTGACAAATTAAGTCTTCGGTGATTTAAATGTTTGTTATTCTCAACCAAGAATAAGATAACAGTTTGCGCAATTTTTTTTATTTAGAATTTATTATATATGACTAATATTGAACTGAAAGTCAGTAAGTTTACACTTGCTGCTTAAAATTATTTAGTAAATTATTGCTATATATCAAAACGTAGCTAGGTACGAAGCGCCTAAAAAAAGGTTTTTAAATCGTATTTTTTTAATATGAGCATTGCACCCACTACAAATTGAACTTGTAACCGCCAAATAATTAATCACATCCGCTTTACTACAACAAACAGCCTTAAAATTTTTTAATTATTTCAAATTTAAACAAATAAATGCAAATTCATCATAACAACGTAAGGTAACAAGATGGCGTTCGTTCCACATTCGCCACGAACTCGTGCGAGCATATTTGCAGTATGGCGGAGGATAATCCGAGACATTTTATAGAAGTTAGCAAGTCACTGTGGCGCGAAGCAGATAATAGCTTTTGTTACAGGTCGTGTGGGGTGACTATGAAGTGGGAATAAATTTACCGAATCTACTGTATATTTAGTTATATAATATTTATTTTAGCTTCACATTCTTACTTCATGCCCTTTTCCCGCATAGATGCAGGCAGAAGTAACTTAGTATTCAACACTAAATTACTCCTCATGCTCCGGGAGATCTTATTTCTTAACGCTTTCCGATTCACTTTCGAGGCATTTGTGTTGAACAGTTGAATTTAAAGATGCTCTTTGTCTACAAATTGGAGTATGAAAACAATTCGTTCTCATGAGTGAGGATCGAACCCATAACCAATGGATTTAGATGGTGCCCCACTGCAACACGACGGTACGGCGACCATATTTTGCTATATAATGTTTTGTTTTTGTATGTATTTTATAGAAAACTGTGTGCACCAATGTAGATTATACAACGCAGTACGTTCAAAGAAATTTAAATAAACATGATATACTAAATAAACACCAAGAAATTTTCCCAGCCCAGTAACGCTGTCAAGACCAATCCAGGTCAACAGCATTAAGTCAATTCGAAAAAAAAAATGTATTTTAATGGAGAACAAAATTAAATTATTAGGTTTTATACAAATCTTCAATTATTACAACAATTTCATGCACAACGTACAGTACTCTATTCAATTGTATTTACATTGAACCTAAAAATTATTTTAGTGAAATATGTTTAAAACTAATATAATATTAACACAGTAAATAATATTTTTATTTATTTTTAATTTACATAAAGCTTACAATGTTATGGTTTATTTTATTTGATATAAAAAAAATCGATGTGACGCAGATGGATTCGATTTCATAAACAAAATATTTCTTTTGATTTGTTTACATTTAGTGCATTCATTTACGCCATTTACATAACAAAACAGAAGAGGATATATAACTAGGTTTCCACTGCCTTCTCCACAAAAATTAGAAGATTGTATCAGGATTAAAATAATCAGTAAAGGTTTATAGTAAAACATAGTTTTGTAATATCCATTCTTTGTGGTGTCACCACAAATAGTGGATGTCAAAGCAGTTAGTAACAGAATGGTCGATTTGAACACGAACTTTGGCCTGTTTTTAAACACCTTGTATTACTTATGCATAGAAGATTTTCTTTCGAATTTTTCCAGTTTTTAACTTTGCTATACAAAATGGGAAACGGATGCAACGGCGGACAAATAGTTTGGATTTACTTTGTAAAGCTTTGCCAGACGCTAAAAGCTTCGGATTTTTGGTGTGAAATAATATCGTATGTGTGCTGCATTGTGTTGTGTCTTCAAGACTTTTACACTACTTTCATATGTTTTTTTTATATGTTTGTTTTAGACATTTTTGTTTTATATTAGAATTGAACTTTAAATATTTTACTTTACTATCAAGATTATTTATACTCAAATTTTTCAATAGCAAACTGGACAGACTGGACAGGACTGAGGCCAGTCGTGGCGCAGGGGCACAAAGTGTGACTGTAAAATCGACTGGTTATGGGTTCGATCCCACTCGAGGAAATTAAATATTTATTTACATTTATATTTTCATTTCTTCGCTCTGGTGTCGACGCAAAGCACGCACGCAATACGCAATGCCTTCAGAACTTGGCGGAAAGTGGAGTGTCTTAACACTAGGTTCCCTCTGCCTACCCTGCTGTGTGCCGGATACAGCGTGAAGCTAATTTGATTTAAATTTTAAATATATATCTTTAAATAGTGACATAACATTGTATGTTACTTTAGTTACGCATAATAACATCATAACTTATCTTTTAAGTTATGACGTTATTATGCGTCCAATTTTCGAAATATTCATAATAAAATTATCGTTTTTAAACATATATGCCTGACTAAAAAAATAGATGTGTGATTGATTTCCATTTGGGGGAAAACTTATATTTACAAATACTTTCCATATATTAAAAAACTAAAAAGTATAAGTACAACTTATAAGATCCTTTTATGTAGATACCAAAATGCGTCCACACCATCTGGATACGAAGTACTCGACCTACCAGCTGCATTGTTTCCATGTCGATACCAATTGGGTACCTTCTATTTCCAACCTAAGGGCCAGTAACGCACCTGTAACGCTTCTGGTGTTGGTCACTGACCATCAGGTAATGCGTTCCCTTGTCTTTTGAAATAAATAATAACTTAATTTGAAATTAAACAAATACGAGTACTTAAATCACGCGACAAATTCTTAAATCATATAAAATGTGTAATGACTTTATAAATAAATACTAAAAGTTTTAAAGGAAAAGTATATTTTACACTTTTTATTGCATTGAATACCCGTTTTTTTTTTAAGTTAAACGGAATACCTACACTGCTGTGTCAAATAAAACATGCATCTAGAAGAAAAACCCCAAAAATATGTTAAATAGTAACTCTATTTAACATATTTTATAAATAATTATAAATAACGAGTTGTTAGTCATTCGTAGTAAAAAAAAACAAGAATATTGTGGCTGGAACACATTCCACACTGACCTACTTCCCTAATTCTCGGTAAATTGTAGCCACCGCGACGCTTTACGTTGCTGTTGAAGTATTGACTCTTTTTGGTTCATTTGAGCTAGATTATTTTATTAGATATATAGGTATTACATATTATCAGTTTTGCTATATGATGTTTTTTTTTAATTTTAATGCCGTGATGCATTTGAGATGATAAAATGATGATGAGTTCAAATCTACTTAGTAAAGTAGTTTATTAATTAATTTTCGTTTTTATTCCCGTGTTTCTGTTGAGATTGTGAAATGAGTATGAGTCCAGATACACTTAGAAAAGTAGTATATTATTTTTTTTGCGGATTGGTTCTGGTTAGATAGGCATGCATGTATCTTCTAATCTTATTTAATTGACTTAATTATATGTAGGGGAATTGTGCTTAAGATGGCATACGAAGATAAGATGACACACTGCCAATATTGAAATATTTGCGCTAAGTGTGATCTTATGACGTTTTAGAGAGTGTCTTTAGATATCGCTAGTACTCATATTCATTATGACGGAAGGTATACGCACATTGGCAAGTAGTTCATGTTTTCGTAATTTTGAATAGCAGAAAATTTTTCTTTCGCTTTTGCTTGGTGGTGAAAATACACGTAAGGTAAGGATTTTCTACTTGAAGTAATTCTTAATGTAAAATAGGCTTATTATATGACACAACTAACGCTAAAAGCGCATTCTTACCCTTAAACTTTTGTCACAACTGTTACAATTAAATTCACATATCTATTGGGTAAGATGACATACAAAACGTGAGTATAATATGGCATAATATGTCATCTTACACTTATAAATAGGATCGATTAAGAAGCCAGAAGAGAAGAGCGTACTTAATGAAATTTCTCCATTGCTAAAGTCTACTTCTACAGGAAAGTCACGTGTGAACAAAAAAGTCAGTGGATCGCAGGTTATGACGTCTATGTCATCTTACCCTATAGGTATGTCGTCTTACACCGGTCGACCTAAGTGCGATTTATGTTTGTTTTTTAATTTTATGTTGCTTTGATTGTTCTGAAACTACAATACTTTCGTTGATTATGATATATATCTGATCTCACATGACTTCATTTATTTCAAATATTTGTCTTGAAAGAAAAAGTATGTCATCTTAAGCACAATTCCCCTATATTTTTTTACGTAATATTTAAGCGTAATTAAATATTCTTAAACTTTAGCAAGTTTTAGTTGACTTCCCTTAACATTATTAAATAATCACCATTACTTAAGAATAACTCATTGATAGATTCTCTCTGCTTTTCCCTCAAATTGCTGAAAAAAAAAATATTCCACAAAATTATTCTATCAGCTACTGCAGTTCTTGAATAACAATAGGAAAATAAACTTATATTATAAAATAAATCCTATAGAATCTTCGTTCGATTTCACGAAGTTTATACGATCTTTGTTCCCAACCTTAACGGAAGTGCAAAGAAAAGTATTCATCATCTGGTCCCGCCATTTCTAAAGTTTAGCGTTCCACATTCAAATTTGAAGTTTTCTCAGTCGCCATTAGTGGAATCGCAACGCGGCTTGCGTTCGGAAATTATTTAAGACGCTTTATATCATCGAGTTTTAATCTCTATATATAATAAGACAGTAAAAATATTTTGTCTGTACATTTAGTAATTTTGACTGAAATGGATAGAGGGACACTTAAAAAGACTAATAGAAAGCAAAAAGATTTTTTTTGAATTTCTTGTCTGTCTGTCTGTCTGTCTGTCTGTCTGTCTGTCTGTCTGTCTGTCTGTCTGTCTGTCGACATATTGTTGTCCGCATTTTTCTCTGAAACTACTGAACCGATTTACTTGAAAATTTCACCAATTGCTTTGTTTTAACTCAATTTAGGTTCTAAAGTTTGGTTCATCAAAATCGGTTCATTAAAAAAAAAGTTATCTTCATTTGAATGAACTCAAGGCATTAGCTTGCCAGCGAATGTTATATAGAAATCGCGCTGGTATGACCCTGGCTAAAGAATGACATTCGAAACGTCTTGATTATATGACTGTTGATAAAAATATATATTTTTGAAGCACTATTATACAATATTTTATACAATAAAGTAAACAAGGCCAGTCGTGGCGCAGCGGCAAGAAGTGTGACTGTAAAACCAATTGGTTGTGGGTTCGATCCCCACTCGAGGAGATGAAATATTAACTTAAATTTATATTTCCATTTCTTCGTTCTGGTGGCGAGGTTAAGCGCGGCGTTGAGTTCTGCCACTCAACAAGCAATGCCTCCAGAATTCGGCAGAAAGTGGGGAACGGAGTGTCTTAACACTAGGTTCCCTCTGCCTACCCTATCTGCTATGTGCGGGATACAGCGTGAAGCTGATTTATTTATTTTAAGTAAACAAAATTGAATTGTTAGTAGAGATTACCTTCATAAATCATAACAGTAAAGTTTAAATCGTAATTAATTCAACACAGAGATAAAGAACGATTTGATCTTCAAAGAAATATCAAGTAAATACATAGATTTTTTGGTGCGTTCGTTCGTTTGAAATAAATCTATATAAAAATGCCTAAAAACATCCTTTCTACGTGTACTCTGTAATAACTACATATTTACCAATTATTCATTTATCTAATAATATGCAAACAGGAGTTAATATGCAAACATTACAGTTATTTTACAAAGAATATTATGAATCCTTAACCAAATTAATAATTTTATATTTAAGGCTGTTTCTGAAGCAGTACAATTATTAAGTGACATCAGCACATTTAACAGAGCTTTAAAAAACATAACATAGGTAAAAAGAACGTAATGTTACAAATTATATATATATAATAAATAATTAGCTTTATGTATATTTTATGAATATCAAATATCGACATTGGTCATATTTTTTAGTTCGAAACAATCAAAAATCCTTACAGAAGTTACGATAATGTCGTAAAAAAATCATAATAGAATATTACAGATTAAAGTAACAAAAAATCATATTAGAAGTCATTATAGTTGTCTTTATATTATATATGTTGTTGTATGTTGTCTTTATATTTGTTTGTCATTCTATTATAGGGTGTGAGGCCAGTCGTGGCGCAGCGGCACGAGGTGTGACTGCAAAACCGACTGGTTGTGGGTTCGATCCCCACTCGAGGAGATGAAATATTTACTTAAATTTATATTTCCATTTCTTCGCTCTGATGTCGAGGTTAAGCGCGGCGTTGAGTTCTGCCACTCAACACGCAATGCCTCCAGAATTCGGCGGAAAGTGGGGAACGGAGTGTCTTAACTCTAGGTTCCCTCTGCCTACCCTGCTGTGTGCGGGATACAGCGTGAAGCTGATTTATTTATTTATTTTATTTTATTATAGTTGTCAATCAATTCTGCTTAAATCAATAATCATGTATTTTTAGCGGGCGAAGCCGTGGGCGGGCCGCTAGTTGCTAATAACTGTTTAATGGATAACTAATATTAATGATTATTATAGTGTAGTTTGCAAATGTTTGACTTATCGTCAGTAAATTCTACAAATAAATAATATTTTATTAGATATATATAATACCTGTGTGTGTTCTTTTTTGTTTATTTAACGAAATAGCACTAAAACAGCTGAATAGTTTCTTTTGAAAAAAAAAAACAAACTAAGTATTATTACAAAGGAAACTTGTAGACAATATGATATACATTGCAGCAATATCAAAATATATTTTAAAAGGATATCCAGAACATACCATAATTATTCTGCATAATTTATTTATATTCATTATATTATATTATATTCGGTATCGAATATTTAGATTGTTTGATTTCAGTTATAAATATTTAACTTTTAAGTTCCGGTGTCAATAGTGAAATTAAATAATAGTTAAATAAATAAATAAAAACAGCTGTACGATCAGCAGCTGCAGAGTAGACAAATGGAGTCTAGTGTTAAAGCACTCCGCCTCCGGAATAGGAGACTATTTCCTCTGAATTTTCCAGACCATATGTGTTGAGCAAAGGATCTCACTGCCACGCGTTTTCTAGTTACTTGAGCGAGGAAATGAAAATAGTTCATTCATCAGAATTTTGGTACTTACTTTAAAATAGAATTCGTTTAAAGCGTCGAAAAAATCGATATAGAGAAGGAACGATAAAAAGAACCAATCATGTGCGGATTCAACTCTTTTCCGTTCAACCTGAATGGTCGATCGTACAACTAAAGCTGAGGGTCCTCTGAACTGTAATAGCTTATGTGTGTTTGTTTGTCATATGTTTTTCTTATTTATAAAAACCTTCATAAAGTAAGCACATGAATCGAAGATTTTTCTACAATGAATTAATTACCTACTATAATATTAAAACTAATACAACCTTTACGATATTAGAGAAATTATAAAAAAAATTATAATAAAATATTTTTAAGACGAAAGATATTAATGTCGCCTTATTTAACATATTTCAGCATATGTATACTATTTATTTTATTTATAATATAAGTGTATATCCATTCAATTTATATTAAATTGAATTATATATTAGGCACCCCTACACATTTATTTTCCCAAGGACAAGGTTTTCTGGCTCACCGTTACAGGTTATTTTCTGGCGCTAAACCCGCCTATTGTGCAATCATGCTTCTATATGATGTATAACAAAAAAAAATTGGGTGATTGTAATCATAGATTCCTCCAGTTCTTCTAGACTTTATAATAAACAATGGCCGAGTCGAGTATAAGTTACCTCGCGTCACGTATCGCTTTACATCGCGCTATCAGTATTGACAATCCGATATCTTAAGTTTAAAATGGAACAAAAGATTCAGGCTAAAACTTTGTGTTCACAGACGACGGCTATGGAGTCTTTAAGTAGCGAGATGTTCGTATTTCAATAGGTGATTGTGCTGTCTTTAAGCCATCTATAAATAGAGGAAGTAATATCTAATACTTCAATACTTATATAACAGTTGTACGCGGATTTGAATAGAACTTTGTTGGAATCTTGGATTAAAATGTAATCATCATTTGTTGACTCCGTACTTATGTTGACTTAATGAAAAAAAATATAACATTAATATTGTTTATTGTAAGAGTACCTTTCTTCTCTTCTTAATCACGATCAGAAGGCTGAGTAAAAAGAGTCATACAAAGGTGGAAACAACAAAATTTTTATAACTACATAGAAATTTCTTCGTAAAAGAAAACGTCTGTTATTTTATTAACTAGAGATCTCGAGTCATCCAAGAACAGCGGATTGCAACAGGTTTAAGTTGCTTTTACGAAATCTCGATATATACCTACAGATTATAATTAATAGATACATTTTACATATACATTACATTACAGATATATACAGTACGATAATAATTAATATATCTTTGAATTTCACGATTATTGCACATTATAAATAAACTATTAAGCCGGATTAATCGCGTATTTGTTATTATACATTTTTGGAAACCCTACGTTTCGAACACTGCAGTAGTCCGTGGTGACGAGTAAACTGAGGTGGCATTCATCTGTCTAGAAATTAGGCTTCCTGAATTTTTACGAATTGTTTACTTGGGAAGAAAATAATTAAAGATTAAATACTAAAATCAAATCTGTGCACGCATTTATGGCTATCATCAAGCATTACATAATCTTCTTCGAAATATTTCATATTATTGAGATTAACAGGTTAAACATATGATAATTTTAAAAATCGATATAATTTATAAGGGAATACCAAGGTTGGTTTAAATATGGCAACACCACAATATAACCAACGGCTATGACCGAAGGCAATTTGTTTCCGTTCACATTCTTTACGACTATCAAATAGCTATAAATTAGCAGAAGTCTTTATTAAAATAATCCACTATTAAAGTATCGTTTATAATTGTGATATATTATTGTGAATAATGATTATATTATTGCCTATTATCATCTATAGCATTGGTTCCCAACCAGTGGTCCGCGGACCACCAGTGAGCCGCAGAAGCCTAAATATGGTCCGCGAACTACTTTAATTTTATGACTGGGGATGGTGAGACGAAGTTTCTATTTAATAAAATAAAAATAAATCTATTTTTCTCTTTAATTATCACACTTCATTTTTATTATACCTACATGCATAGTGGTCCCTGCCACCAAGAATGATATAAAAGTGGGCCTTGATGAAGAAAATGTTGGGAACTCCTGATCTATAGTATGTAAAATTGTAGAAACAAGAACCTTCATTTTTTTAAATCCATTTTGTGCCCGAATATGTTCTGTATAAAGGGACCCTAATATTGACATTATGTTACTTAAAAATTATTACGTCATAATTAATTAGAAAAATAAGTAGAAAAATAAAATTTTAAAATTAATTAGAAAAATAAGTTCGTGGCGATCTTCATTCCAATTCTAGGCATTTATTATTAGGTATAAAAAAAAACAGTTTCACGCTGAATCCCACATGTAGCAAGGTATGCAGGGGGAGTCTATTGTTAATACACTCTACTTCTGCACTGAAACCAGAGCGAAGAAATAAAAAATATTAAATTTTTCATTCCCTCGAGTGGGAATCGAACCTACATTCGGTCGCGCTTACAGTAATGCGCCTGTGCCTCTGCGCCACGATTGGCCACTGTTCTATTTTGCATAATTTTTTTTCCGAATACCTACTATAGGCTATATATAATCGCGGTCAGAGTTATCGCGGGCTAATTAGAATGTTTTAAAGACACTCCGTTCCCATTAAAACACTGCAGTTTCCCACTTTTCACCGAGTTCTGGATGCATTACGTGTTGAGTGGCGGAACTCAACGCCACTCTTTGCTTCGTTACCAGAAAAACGAAATATAAAATATTTAATTTCCTCCAGTAGAAAATTGAACCCACAATCTGTTGCGTGTATGTCACGTGTTTTTACCTCTGCGCCACGACTAGTCTCATACATAAGTAGTTTACATTTAATTTCGATATATTAATTTAAACGTAACAAATTCATAATTCAATATGAGAGGCCCACCCAAATTATTAGATCCGGCAACCAGCTTTAACACAAAACATCTTGAAATCTAAATTATTTTGTTGTCAATAAACATTTATAAACGAATCGATTCCAACCCGCCATTGTTTGGCGCGGCTAATTAAGATGTCTCATTCCGAATAATATATCGATATTTCATTTTGCACTATGTCGAATCGCCCACGTATATGCAAAAATGTTATCCTTTATATTGTTAGATTTTGTAATATAAAATCTATAAATTTATTTTTTTTAAATATATTTATAGTTATTTATAGATGAGATTGTGGTGCAGTGGGCCAACGTCTGACTACAAGCCTGATAGTTATAGGTTCGATTATTACTCGGGAAAATGAATTATTTTTAATTTCCCCGCACTGGTAGACAAGCAGCATTGAGTTCCGCCGATCAACACGCAGCGACTTTAGTCTGGGTAGAAAGTACTGTATGTTTTAGGACAATTTGACTCCTTATATAAATTTCATTCGAGACATATTTATATTTTAAAAAGGATTCATTAAACTTTCATAATAATTACTAAGATTTTAACTGACTGACTTTGATTTAAAAAAATAATTACTACGATCTTTCTCTCTACTTTTTAGTGTAGCGGAAAGAACGCGGAAAGATAAATAAAAACAACAATAATAACCTAATATACTAAACATATATATATTTCATACAATTTTTCTACAACAAGTGAGGAACGGAATGTCTAAACACCAGGTTCTCTCTACCTAAGGAGAGGCTTTCTTTTAAGAAAGGCGATGGTTCCGATCCATCTAACTACAGGCCTATTGCTATCACCTCCCTGCTCTCAAAAATCATGGAGAGCATTATCAATAGCCAGCTCTTGGTTTATCTAGAGGATCACCGATTGATTAATGACCGACAATATGGCTTCCGCCATGGTCGCTCAACCGGTGATCTTCTAGTTTACCTTACCCATCGCTGGGCTGCGGCTATTGAAAGCAAGGGAGAGGGCCTGGCAGTTAGTTTGGACATGGCGAAGGCCTTTGATCGAGTGTGGCATGGGGCGCTCCTAGCTAAACTTCCATCCTATGGGCTTCCCGAGAATTTATGCAAGTGGATCGCCAGCTTTCTCACTGGGCGCAGCATCAAGGTCGCTGTCGACGGTTTTTGCTCTAAATATCTGCCCGTGAACGCTGGCGTTCCCCAAGGCTGCGTGCTGTCCCCTACGCTGTTTCTTCTGCATATTCATTCTGCAATGACATGTTAGAGGATTCTAGCATTCATTGCTATGCAGATGATAGCTCGGTGGACGCTGTTTACTCCGGCCGAGCAAGTCTTTCTCGGGAAAACGCCGAACAGTGCCGAAATAAACTTGTGTCTTCCGTTGAGGCATCCCTCAACAATGTCTCCTCATGGGGTGAAAGGAACCTAGTTCAGTTTAACCCCCTGAAGACACAAGTTTGCGCGTTAACCACAAAAAAAATCCCATTTATCGTATCACCAGTCTTTCAGAACATTCCCCTTACAGCCGCGCCCAGTATCAGTATATTGGGCCTCAATGTTTCGGGTGACTGCCAGTATCGCGATCATTTGGAAAGCAAGGCCAAGTTGGCCTCGAAGAAACTGGGGGTCATCAACAGAGCGAGACGGTACTTCACGCCAAAACACCGTTTGGCCCTATATAGGGCCCAGGTTCGGCCTCATATGGAGTACTGTTCTCATCTCTGGGCTGGTGCACCCCAGTATCAGCTTGAACCATTTGATCGCATACAACGTAGAGCCATTCGAGTCATTGGGGACCCAATAATCTGTGAAAGGCTTGATACTTTGGCTTTGCGTAGAGACGTTTCCTCGCTGTGCGTTCTCTATCGCATTTATCATGGGGAGTGTTCTGAAGAACTGTTTGACCTGTTACCTGCCGCCGAATTTTCTAACCGCACAGTACGCCATAAGTTGAAATATCATCCACACCACCTGGATACATGGCAATCCACTACTGTGCGGTTTCGTAGGAACTTCCTTCCACGCGCCACGGAACTGTGGAATGGCCTACCCGCGGCAGTGTTTCCAGGTCGATATGACATGGGTACCTTCAAAAAGCGCGTCTATCTCCACCTTAAAGGCCGGCAACGCACCTGTAGCTCCTCTGGTGTTGCACGGGGCCGTGGGCGGCGGTAATCACTTACCATCAGGTGACCCGAACGCTCGTTTGCCTTGTCCTTTTCCATAAAAAAAAAAAAAAATCCTACCCTGCTGTGTGTGATAGAGCGTGAAGCTGATTTAATTTTACAAAAGAATACTTGACACAATATAAAATATCAATATATTAACAACCATTAAAAACGTCGTATCGTATCCGTGCCATATACATAAGAAAATAAATAGGCCTAGTAGGTCTGAAGGCGGCGCGCGAGGTATAATTTTAACGTGTCTAATAGGCGCCTTCTATTATAATCGCCTCACTCGGCCACCGCGGTCAAGTACCGCTTGTGCAAGAACAGCGCTCACTCAAGACATTCAGGTAAAAACAATAAATAAAAGAAATTCTTGCACAAAATGTGAAAGAAACAAGTTGGGAATATAATGAAATAAATTTATGACAATATAACTGTGTCAAATGTAACTTGAAATAAAATTTCTTATGAATTTCAAAAATATGCAAACTTTATCTTTTTTTTTTAAGTTATTTTACAATGTTTGTTCTTATATTTTGAATCTTTATTCAAAATATATATACCTATATCTCTAGATATAGCCTATATATAAGCAATCTGAAAAAAAAATCGCTCATGGACTAACAAAACGTTAAATAAAAACACATTGTAACTTCTTTTAGAGTTTTCTAAATCACAAACAGATATTTCCTACAATTTCAACTGTAATACAACCAATACAGTGTACACGAACTCTAAATGAATTAATCATTTCGCAATACCTCTATACGACTAAATATGCCACTAAAGGGATAGGGCTTATTATTGATAATGGCATGGTTCGGGTGTTACTTGCTGTAATACCACCTACAGGTAAACGCAAATAAGATAGACAAGTCGTACAGTATCAGGATGGAGCAGTTTTATAACGACTTCGATTCATTATAAAGTATAGGTAGCGTGGGGTGCCGGGTATGCGGTGTTTTGGTAACGGTATTTTTACTTAGGCCTTAGGCTTTGTTTAAGTGCGATTTATATCAGCGAGATTAATTTATATTTGTGTGCATTATTTTATTGTAAAATTTTACATGTCAAATCGAATTGGTTTTAAATGTCCAATACGGAGAGTGGAAGTACAAAAAAATCCTGCAATTCAGTTTTTTTTTTCAACATTTATCTAGATAATCCTTTATATGAAATCAGTCATAAGCATTTACCTAGATAAATCTTTAAACCCACCTAACACCTAAAAACCTTTTCTTTGAGTCGTCTCCAATTCTACAACACTACTAAAATCGGATACTTCAACTTCATCACTTAATACTCCGCGTCCTACCAAATAAAATCCAAATACCTTAACCCCCACATAATACACACACAAGTTTATCTACAACGATTTTAATAGATTTGCATACGTTACCTCCTAAACTCCGAAAGCTAACCAACAAAAGCGCGTAAACCCGTTTTATTCTAGAACAATGGCCGGTGACTCCCGTAATGTATGCCTAAGTAATCTGCAAATGAAATAAAGCTAACATTGTTGCATGAAATCGATACATTTCACTGTATGACAGTACAAAGTCAAGCTGAATTATAGAAATGACTACAGTTTATACTAAAATGTGTATGGATTTGGATATACTATTTTTTTGTTTGTTTTCAATTAAAAAAAATCGTAACAGACAGACAATTTAATATTTTATAATATCAAATAAAAAAAACAATAAAGAAAAAGAAATTTGTATTTATTTTATTTTTTAATAGTTCAAAGATTTATATTATAAGATATATTTTGGAAGGAGCCGTATTCGTAATATTATATAGACATGTACTTAATATAATACCTACGTAGTCTACTAATCAAATAAAATGTTTTTTTACTATAACTCATACCTATGTATTAAATTACTATTTATTACTAAAACTAAATATAATTCAAATGCACAATTAATGATTTAGATCTTTTATTATACTTAAAAATAAACTAATATAAAATCGATTTTGCGTTATCGATTTCGATTCTCGATACACACTACAGTGTACAACTAAGCCTATCTTTTAAAGTGCATTCAATATTACAGGAGTTTAATAAACGAATGGTACTAGCGTAATAGGGATTTATATCTCTCGAAACAATACTCTACACGCGATTTATATGTTGATAGCATTACATATTTTACTATAACAGAATAAAATTCTACAGTAAAATTCTGTGTCTGTTTTTATATGTATTAAAATAATGTTATTTTTATTATTTTTTTACCGAAATAATATACGTTTAAAAACCAGATATTCACGATAGTTTTTATATTTATTATTATAAACAGATAGACTAGACTGTCCCCAAATTAAAATAGACACCTTATTCTGACCTCGCAAAAAGGAAGATAAAATTCTAAATGATGAAAGATAAAAATCTTAATTATTAAATTGTTAAGTAATGGTTACTTAACATACATATTTCATATTTACAATTCATACATATTTCATATTTACAATTCAAACATACAATTTTTTTTAAGTTTGTTATAAAAATACATACCCTAATATAGTAAATTGATTAAATAATATAGATACGTATGTATACTGTATTTTATTTATCTAGTACGATAGTAACAAGATCGATAGACGACTAGCTTTGGTCTGTTCTGACTTCTATGAACTAAACTTTAAGTTTATGTTAAGGCTCCGTATACAGAAATGCAATTTGACAAGTGATTGAACCACTATCGCTACTAAATAAACAACTTATGTGAAAATTTACCCTATAAACTTGTAAAGATTTTGAAAATATACATATGAATATTACCCTCTTTGATAAAGTTAAAGTATTTATAAAAGAATATTCTCTTATTTCTATTGTTTCAAAATTATTATTGCTTAAATTATTTAATATATATAAATTTAAAAAAATAGTATAATACAACTGGTATACGAACTCCTATAAATATTAATATATTGTTTACATTTTTAAAGTGCTATTCCACAAAAACAAGCCATAAAAATATATATAAAAAATCCCGCTTTTTTAAATTTTTGTATATTTTTAAAAGTATTTATATATCCTAATGTGTGTGTATTTTTTCATTAGAAGCGTACTAAATAAACTGTATTATTGTATGTATCTAACTCAGTGTCAAGCACTAATAGTCAAATATTTTAAAAATATTTTCTAACACATGAATATGTTTATTTACGATAGTTTGTATTGTAATAATAATAACTTATATTTTAATTATTCGTAAACAAATATATAAAAAAGTCTCATAGAACATCAAGATTGCATTCATATCAATACTAAAATACAACAAATTATCGACAAAGCAATAAATACCACATATTTATATAATGTATACGTTCAATGACCGAGCGATTCACTCGATATTCCTAATCTTAATTTAAAGTTAGTAACTAAGTTATAAATTTGCTAAAAACTTTAAGCTCCTTTGAAATTGCTTTACTCCCCGGAAGTGGAAACTATTTAAAGATGCATACTGTAAGTTGCGACCAAATATTAAATGTATAACGAAATTATTGTTACGATAAATTATTTATTCGATAAAAAATGTCATGTCGTACATACATACATTCCCTTAGAATGCTTTCTGTACATTTTATTTAATATTTATTTTGTATATTCTCGTTATATAAATGTAATTTTATTGTAAAACATATAGGTACATAATTTAATCAGTAATAAATTTATTTTGTGTCTTCCTATGTATGGCTTCAAACTGCTAGAGATAATTGGTTTTTCACGTTCTGTCCTATTTTGTGACTATATCTTAATAACGGAGAAATGAAAATAATTTTAAATATCATTTCTGTGGGTTGGAATCGAGACTAGGTCTGTATTGGTAAAAGACTCGGACTCATTATACCGTGATGTACCTATTGTGGTATATAATGTGGTGTTCTCGATTTTTATTTTGTATTTAATATCTACTCGCAAAAAGAGTCTATTTCTATTAAAATGTCCCATATTTTTCGATAACCGAGTTAAATATTTCTCAGTTCATTTTTAGATTCTTATTTAATTTAACAGACACTTAACAAACATATGGAAGTATTTTTAAACATTTTTAAAGTGTTATTCCACACTTAGGAAAGAAGAATACTTATTTAGAAAAATAAATGAGTAGGTAAGCATATGGAAGATTCTTGAAACGTACCTATGAGTGTATCCTTTGTAGTCAACAGGTATCAATGTTATAAATAATGTTAATATGCGATTCCCACGCAATGAAATAAAATATTCAATAATTTCTCGTTTACAGCCGGTGCCAGCCACCTTACGAATGTTGTCACCCCATTTAGCTAAAGGACGTCCTACACTCACGTTTCCCACGACGGGGAAAATATTGCATTTTCTATTCTATTCTAGCTTCACGCTGTGTCCCCAGCGGGTTAATCAGAGAGAACGCAGTGCCAAACGCTACGGTCGCATATTTCTTTCGCCTCGTCCACTGTCATCAACCTCTTCATACATGCCCTCCGGGAGGGTCCTCATTCTTTTTATGTGATCTTCCTCCAGCATCTTCGATATTGTGTTTTCGAAGGTCAACCGAGGTCTCCACCTATCTCTCTTATCGCTCACTTTTCCATCATAAATATTTTTTGCCATTCTTTACACACGTACACGCGGGGAGGGCTGAGAACATTGCTATGTCAAACGGCTTGTCCCAAATATTTGGGTCGTCTACGCGACTCCCGGGCGTGGACAACCACAATGCCTCCTTATTGGACCTTCTGCTAACTTCACATCCGGAACAGTACCATTTCTTCGTTTTGGCGTTGGACAGTGCGCGCGTTGAGTTCTGCCAGTCAACACGCAATGCATCCAGAATTCGGCGGAAAAGGGGAATGCAGTGTCTTTTTTTTTCTGTCTTAACACTAGGTTTCCTTTGCCTACCCTACTGTGTGCGGGATACAGCGTGAAGCTGATAAGTACACTGTAGGTACTTTAATATGCTTATTTTACAAAAACAAAACTAAACACTAAATAATAATCTTCAATTTCAAATATACTATGCAAAAAGATTTTCCACTTGCTAAAAGGATTACATCGGCGTCTTGCTCCGCTTAAACCGTTTAAGCGTTATTTCGCCCGTTGATAAATTATAGGGCGTGGACGCGGGCTTTAGTTGAATTAATTAGTTTCTTTTCTCAAGTAAGTACTTTAGACAGAATATGAACTGAGAAATAAGAAACTAGCAGATTAAAAGATCTTTTGAGATATTTTGCAATACATTAATGTCTAAGAGTAATTCAAGTTCCAGCTACAGCAACAGGGTTGTATTGTTAATGAATTACATTTTTCAATTGTATATTAAAATATGTGTATTATGCTGTTAAAAAACGATATCTCTCATCATTTTTTATATAGTATTAGAATTCTTTTCATAAATATTTTTAATTTAAATACTTAATTACCTTTTGTGTGCGATACAGACAGTGTACGATATTAAATTTATTACATGTAACAAAAACAGAGGTGGTCGTAGCGCAGGAGCTCAAGGATTCGGCGGAAAGTAGGGAACGAAAATGTCTTAGGTACTTAGTGGGGAATGACGTGTGTTTTAACACTAGATTTTCAAATTCTCTCTACCCTGCTATATCCATGGATAGAGCGGTAAAGCTACAAAAATACATTTTTTATATTTATCTTTTGAGTGGGTGTCGAACCCACAACCATCGCGTTCACAGTCGATCACTATTCCAGTTTGCCATGAAGATGCTAACGGGTGACAGGTGAAGGCAAGTTTTACTCTAACACCCTCTCTTAACGAATTTTATTTATATTTTCAAAGGATTTCCTTGTCTTTCTTGTTTGGATATTCAATTTTTTTTATTTCAATAAAAATAATTCATCCCCCCATGAACGAATATTGGCGCAATTTGGTAATATTATACATTTTTTATAACCAACAGTATAAAATCAAAAATACCGGGTGTGAATAAGCACTGTCCCAAGTGCTAAAAGTAATTAAATAGTTAACATTTTTAATTTAACTTTCTTCACCAGTATAAGCCTCCTAGTTGTACTTACTTATAAAATGTACACATTACTCATATAATAATTACTTCCGAAACCATAGTACAACAAATAAATCTTAATAGAATATTACCAACAAATAAAACGAACGTTTATTTAAATGTAATGTATTTTATTATTAGCAACGTTGGTACATAAGATTACTGGATAATACTGTCGTGGAATATGTTTTACGATCCGATCACATAACAATAGGTGTCCGAAGTACAAAAACGTATATATATACCAATAGAAACGTGCGCGCCCTAATCCTTATAAACTCCATTTACTCCTATTACACCTATAAATTCAATAACTGATTAATTTCTCAATACTTTTAGGACACTACGGTTAATATATAAAACGTGAGCATTCATACAAATAGGATTTGTTAAACATTCGATTAATACAAGACTTTTAAATCATCTCAAACATCAACTGTCCATACATTTCGTTCACTCGTACACAATTTTTTTTATGCAATGTCGCCTCGCTAGATAATTTTAACTATAATTATATACTATAAAAAGTTTCTAACAATGTCTAACACCCAAATACTAAAAAAATAAAATCAATAAAAGCCTCTTACACTGTCAATATGGTTTTTTTAGAAATCTTAGTAAAACCTTCGAAAATCTTAATTCGAATCGAGTCTCCTTCAAACAAATCCTTACGTCAGATAATGCAGTCAATTTATAAACTTATATTTAACATATCTAGTGAATATAGGCCCTTATTTTAATGTACAAAAGAAAAAAAATTCAAAAGGAAAAATAAAAAAGAAACAAAAACAAAATTTAAAAAATCATTCTTTAATTTTTGTGTATAATATATTTTTTTTGAATGCAAGAGAGAATAATTTCTATTAAAATCTACATACAACATGATTTAAAAACTATTTTACTAATAACGTCGCAACGACAAATTATGAAAAAAGAATTAAATAAAGAATAATAAAATTTATAAATAAAAAAAATATATAAATAATCGAGTATTACCGTTCCAACAACTCTATATATTCTGTGGTTGACCACAGAGTATAATATAATATTTAAATTGTGGTGTAACACTAAGATCGTGAAGGTATGACTTATAAACTATTAATCTTCAAGAGATCTCGGTGTGTCGCATGAAATTTGGTCAATATTCATAGAAAAAATATAAAATACAACACTAAAAAATACATTTCGTGGCATTAGCTACCTAAGTACATCTGTTACAACCGTAAATTGCTTTAGTTGTCAAATAAAAACATTGTTCCAATGTTCCTGTTTTGTTTTCATAATTTTTTATCGTCTAAATATTCTTGTATTGACCAAATCAAATGCAGCGCGGCATAATATAAACATCGCAGCAAAGAAACTATCTATACAACAATACTTATAAAGTGGTACATATAAAATTTGACATTACTATATGTTAATAAAGATATTCATTTAAAACAATATCTCTAATAATGCCTACAATTGTCTAATATAGTCACAAATGGGAACGATAAATAAGAAATAAACGATTTAATAAAATAATGCCTTAAGCCTAAACTGAAGTGTTTATAATTCGCTTCATAGAAGCGACGTCGTCCTGGCAAGCAATATTGTTATGAAAAAACTGTAGTACAATCGCTTAAACGTTTATAATAAAAATATTATACAAAACTTACATATGTGACCATAGACTTGCAGGTAAAGCGCGATCAGCCATTGACAAAGTGTTGTACAGATTACAAAAGATATTTCTATACAGATATCGCACGATACATGCTCTATGGTTCACAAAACATAATGCACTGAATGAGGGTAGTTTTGTACCAGCTTTCTCAGTCAACCGTCGTCGGACGTCGGGTGTTGTGCATAAAGTACAATACATTGTAAGAGAACATCACAAAATCTTAACTATTTAAATACAGTATAAAATGATAAAATGAAATAAATAGCTACACTACAATTAAATTCAAAACGGAGGGAAATCATCTAATGAAAGTCCTTAACTAAAGCTGTCAAATCATTTTCAAGAGATCAATGTCACTTTGTCAGTGTAATTTTCAAGCTGCTCTTACAAATTGATTATGAACGATTGCTATACATCAAGTAAATATTTATTCGATAATATTAACAAATATTTAATCGCAATCCATTGTTGGCATTTAAATTATATCTTTACTGTAACTAGCGTTGATAAAATTTCCACCAGCTGTAATATGGTTCTTCAATAAACCAAGTTTAATGATGACAAATTAACAATTCCAAAATAAATAGTATATCTAAATAATGTCATGAAAAGACGTACCAAAAACACTGTACGACAAAATTAGATAATGATGTGGTTTTTTTTTTCATAAATTCATAAAAAAAATTAAAAATATAATAATAATAAAAAAGCATATATACTGCTTTGATGTCACATACAAAAAACAATAAATGTGTTGAATGAAATAAATTTATTTTAACAGGTTTATAATGTACTTTTAATATTTTTAAATAATAATTAATATAATTATTGAATAAAACATTGAAAATCCTATTAAGTGTTGAATACAGACAGCATAAAGACTTTGTAGTCTGTTAAAATCAATTCATTCCATACTTTAAAGTACAGTTTACAAAAAAATATATAATAAAAAATTGTCATTGAAAGTATTCTTTCCAAACGTACTCGCATCTACAACTCAATTTTAAAGCTTACATAGATTTTCCAATAATGCTTAACGCTATATATAAGACGGATATTCCTTAAATATATAAAAGGACATAGACACCTATATTACATTCAAATGTTATGGAATGAATATAAAATATTATAAAAAACCTCGTTAGTGACCCTTCGACGATAACAACGGGTTAAGTTAGCTACTGTATATTTGTAAAGTACAAATATTTAAATTCTGAATATTTAGATGTCTTTACTTACTATATATTGTTATTATATCGACAATTTATTTAGATTCATATACATAACCACAACTACAGTCAGCAAAATGTGATTTTTGATTTTTTATAAAAAATGAGTGTTATATTTCACATTTACATATTTTCTTGTATGGAATCGCTAAGTAATATTATATAACACTATTTGAGCTTCGCAATATTTTGTAGTGAAACATTTTTCCGCTGACTGTATTTTAATGTGAACATCCGTCGTAATGTCAATGAGCCTCGATTTATTTATAAAAAATTTTAATACACAACATCTACGGGAATCCCCTTTTTTAAAGTTAATAATACAATGGCACGACTATATACAGGGGAATTGACTTGATCGTTTCAAATAAATCGACATAATTTAAAATCGATCCAAATATTAAGCAATCGATTAACATCACCAAGTGTGATCTGTGGTAGTCGTTTTGTTTTTATTTACTAATCATAATGTCGTGGAAATTGGTTATTGGATAATTTAAATGCAGATTATTGTACTGTTATGCTTATTGCTTAATTCCTATATAATATATAATTTGTCAAATTTCACAATAAACAGATTTCAATATCAGTCCTGTTTAATAGAAATTCCACGTGTACTAAATGCATGTGTTTGGAGTGTTATTAATTTAACAAATATAATTGAAATTATGATAAAAGTGATAATAATAATAGCTGCTGCTTATTATTAGATGACCTGACAAAATAAATAACGTATTTTATTATGGCGAATATTACCTGCATAAGAATAATTTTAAATGAATAATAGATATTTTAAATGATAATCATAGTTAAACATGATATTTTGAAAAATAAATGTGGCCATTACATGTGGCTTAGGTCATTGTGCATGTAGAGAAAAGGAGTATAAGCAAGAAAAACATTATGATACAGGAAATATAATAAATAATAATAATATAATTTAAAAATTAATTTCATTGAAATGTTTCTATTATTAGATAATCAAAGATTTTTTTAACAATTTTCAATTAATTTATACTCCTTTTCACTGAAGACCTAAATATTGTAACAATGAAATAAGGTAAAGTTGCATTTATAATATTGAGAAGTCCGAAATGGAAACATTAGAAATGTAAAATCAATTTTCTTGAATAATAATATCATTAATGACAAAATATGCAAAAAGTTATTTTAAATAAATTTAAAGTGTTTTGGTTTAATTAAACTTTTACTTAATTTCACATTAGTAAAATTAAATCAAAACAAAAAACAAGAAAAAAAAGGTAAGAAATATCGAAACTTATACACAGCAAGAATAATGTTAATTACCAATGAACAATGAACTGTTATACATTCAAAATAGTTGATTTACATAGACATATTATGTTTTGTTTTGTTTAGCGGCTGCTCGGCGGCGGCATCTGGGCTTGGACCCCTTGAAGGTTCATGGGTCGACCGTTCGGGTTACCCATGCCGAGACCATCCGCGTAATTGACATCCATTGCTGGCATGTCATCGCTCTGGAAAAAGTTATAAATTTGAGTACATTTTTTTCAGTATTATTGTGTATAGCATTACACATTATAAAAGTTATATTATAAAAGTGGATCATTTGTACAGTTGAGTTATATTGAAAAAATTGTTAGCTTTTTTCAAATTTTGGTCATGTATGAACATATCACAATATACAGGTATGGACTCATTTTTTTAGTATTGAATGTTATCAAAAAGAAGTACAGAATTTTAGAAGTGCATTTTATGGTTAATAGTGCAAATTGCATATCATAAAACTGTCAATTAACATGTAGCTTCAAAAAAATATTTTTAATAGATTCGCTCGAAAATAACTACAGTACCTACATCGTAGAAATACAATGCACAAGTTTTTATTGCGCGCTTATATTATTATAACTAAAACCAATGATTAAGGCTAGCAATAGCATGACAAACACCACAACATCTAGACAAAACAATTTACAAAGCACCTGTGAAAAGTAAATGTATACACATGCCGTAATCATTGCGAAGCCTTATTGGATTGAGTTTTTATGTTGACAAGCCCAATAATTATGGATGCCCATCCAGAAATTGTGGAGAAAAAACTTGGACTGTTTCAAAATGAAAGTGACTGCTATTGGACCTGGAGTGGTCTCTACATATAAGATGTGATTACCTCGCGGTGGCGGCGTATGGTGCGGTCCTCGTAGCGCGTGCCGCCCGTGGACGCCATGGGGCGGCTCAGCGTGCTGTTGGCGGCGCCCGGCGAGTGCGGCGCGCCGCCCGACATGGGCGTGCCCTGACCTACGCGCCCACACATATTATATGTACACGTAGGTATACTCTTACGCTGACCGTTTGTGTGTTCATGTTGTTATGTTCAGATATCCTACACTATCGGGGTAGACAGAGGGAACCTGGGAAACTAGTGTTAAGACACTCAGATCGCATTACAACACTTTCGTTTCCCATTTTCCACCGAATTATGAAGGCATTGCGTGTTGAGTGGTGTATTTTATTTTTAGTTTAATATATTTAAATATATTACAATAAACGTGAAAATTAATAGTATTTAAAAAAAATAGAAAAACAATCAGTCAGTCAATAGATATTGTTTCTGCTAAAATGTTATTTTTTTTATAAACTTTATAGTTATAAAATTGAATGTGATAAAGATTTAGAAAAAATACAAGAATAACTCATAAATGTTTCACTTGCTTTTTTCAATTAGATTTTTAATCTTTAATTTAATTATACATTTTGAATCAACTAAATACCCAATCTGAATGTAAAATGTTAGAATAAAATAAATACACTTAGGTATTATAATGTTGTTAGCGTCAGCGTAAGAGACAAAGCCACATCACAATATAGTACAAGCGAACATGGTAGTATAATGCGATTGACGCACAATATTTATAAATTGTACAATATATACAGAATTTAATTTCTTTATATGCAAAAACCATATAGGAACGTTGAGAGGCAAAAGTAGCAAAAGATATTCTTTTAACTTGTTTTATATCGATCACTTTTATAAATATATAATGAAAATCATTCAGAGATCTAATTTGGGCAAAGCAATACTAAATTAGATATTAATTAAACCTAATCTTATATATTCCAACAATATTGAATATCGCTACTATATACACAAAGCACTTAGTTTAATGATATGAATAAACAAACCCATATAAACAAATGTATGTCAATCGGGTATCAAAAAACTAAATCCTCTTTCTCTTACTATAAAAAAGCTAATTCGCTTTTTTCTGCTTCACGTTTTACTCCGCATTTAGCAAGACAGACAGCACAGTCTCGGGACATCCTATTCTCCACTTAAACTAACGGAAGTCAACGCCGCACTTAACACATTAATGTAATAGTTTTTTATAGTGGATACTGACACGGACGGGTGTTAGATGAACAAGAACTTTTGTCGTGGCTTAGTCTAATCTTTTTATTAGAGTTATTGTGATTTAATAGTTATTAATTATCCGTTATTATATAAAACCAATACAAACCGCTAGCATTAGAGGAGGCCCGTGGCTGCGCTGCGCGCGCGGGCGTCATGAAGTCGGCCTCGCGCCAGCCGTGCTTGCGGTACACCTCGCGCAACTCCGCGTGCGACCACATGGTCATTAGCACTTGAGCTGGAATGGACAAGAAAACTTTAGTTTATTTAATCATCAGTTTCACGCTGTATCCCACATGTAGCAGAGCAGGGGAAACCTAGTAGTTCTTCACGCACCGCCCAATATTTACGATACATGGGAAGTTAACGCATCATTTGAACCAAATTACATTATTTTTTTTCTTCTTCACGTTGTATCCCGCATGTAGCAGGGTAGGCAGAGGGAGTGTTGTGTTAAGACACTCCACTCCATACTTTCGGCCGAGTTCTGGAGGCGTTCAATGACGGAAAATAACGCCGCGCCTTTTATCTCGACACCAGAAGTGAAGAAACGAAAATATTATAATTTATCATTTCCTTGATTGGGAATCGAACCCACAACGCGTAGCGTTTTAGTCACACGCTAGTGTCATTGCGCTACAACTGGCCTCAAATATATGAATGATTATAAAAAATATATATCAATTAGACAACCGATCTCAATCCGCCGGCCGCTCTGAAGTCAGCAGCATAAGTGATTGCGCAGACTTTATTTGAAGTTTATTAGTTTTATTGCTTTAAATTATTATCGTACCGAATGAACAATGCACCAATGTTCATAAAGCCTAACTTCGGGACGGCAACAACTCTTCGACCGTACGTTTAATAATAAATGAAACTTACCAGCAAACTTAAGCACCCTAGGCGTGTGACGGTGGCGTTGTTTGGTTAAATTAAGTAATCTGTCAACACCGCCCGCCTCTAGTAACGAACGGGAGAACTCCGCACTCTTTTTGATGACTTCGTTTAAAGTCGCGAGGACAGCTGCTATCGTGTCATCGGACGTGCCCTGTGGATTAAATTTTATATTTTTTTACTTATTTAGAGATATTTAATATACTTATTTAGAAAACGTATAAAAAAACAAACGTAGTGCACGCAATATTCCACGTATAGTAGGGTAGACAATTGAAGTAAAGTGTGTTAAACACCGTTTCCCACGATACGCCAAGTTTTCGAGACATTGCGTATTAAATGGCAGAACTTAATGCCGCGCTTTGTCTTGTCATCAGAGGGCGGAAATAAAAAAAAAGATTAATTTCCTAAGTGCGAATCTAACCCACAACTACCCGTTTACTAAAATATAAATTATATACGTAATATAAAAATACAATATGAATAAATAAAAAAACAATTAATAAATAATATTAATACATTAGAAAATGTATAATTATTGTAATATGATCTCATATCATACGGATAATTTAATGTAACGACATTATTATGACCTGATCGTGCTGCTGGTTCCCGCTGGGCAGTTTCTGCACGAGGTCGCGCATGGCGTACTTCCCAATGAGCTCCTTGTTGCGCTGGTCGATGGCGAGGTTGCGGAGCGCGGTGGCCACGGCGCACACCACGCGGTCCACCTCCATGCGGAGCAGCTCCACTAGGATCGGTAGACCTGGGGATAGTGAACGTTTGAGGATGGATAAAAAGTAGTAAATGGACTTACTTAAAATTTTACAACAATTTAGCTTATATATTAGAATACTTAAATGTATTATATTTATATAAAAAATATTATTACGAGTGAAGCTGCGAATCGATCGCTAATAATTTATATAAAGGTGTTATGTATTTCTTATGTCTCTTTATTCTATCTTCATATGCTATAGATCAAAAGTGATGCACGGCTTTATTCTTTCAGTATAGTTATGTGCATGAGCAATGTGTTTGTGCAAAGACGAGGAACCGAAATTTATTCTAAATAAACTTTTGTATTCTTCTTTTCGTCCATTTTAACATTTAATTGTTAGTAGTCATTTATCATAATTTAGCATAACACAATGTCTAAACATATATATCACAGAAACAGCACCAAACAAGCATCAAATTTACGACCATAACGAAATCTGTATATTAACCCACCTTTCTCCTTCCTAACAGCAGCACGTATATCGATAGAGGGTTGCCAGTAACAGGCCGCCAGGTTCTGTAGCGCTCCAGCCGCTGCCTCTAATGTTTCTGGATTCGAACACGTTTGTAATAACGCCATGTATAGTGGTACAACCTGGGAACAAAAATAAACTAATTTATTATAGACTAGTGGCCCCCGCGTGGCATCGTTCGCTTGTACACAATGTCACATGCAACTCTTTATATTCACAAAATTCTTTTATTTGTGTACCGATTGACATAAAAAAACACTAAATGTTAAGTGAGGCCAGAATCCAATAGTGCAAAGTTATATATTATCCATGTACAAACACCGATCCGTAACGATTTTGAACGAATAGATAAAGTATGGTCTACGAATCGTGGCATCCCTGAACTTAGCTGTAAATTTGTTGTAGTGGTCGTGGCTGCTCTGAAATTATCTGCAGATGGCTGCGGAGATTGATTTTATTAATTTTCTTACTTTTTATTATTTTCTTCCCTAGTGACCAAAGCGCAAAAGTGCAGAAAGCCTAACTTCAGAGCGGCCACGACTCTTCGATTCTTTCCAAAAGCAATACCAAGAGTAAGTTTAAGCTTAAGAGAATTTTCGAGTAACATTGATAAAATGTAAACAATATATGGCTTATTCAAAAAAAAATATTGACGACATTTCCAAGCTATCATTCAAGGTCTGGCTTTCAATCATCAACGTATCTTAGTTAACTTAGTATTTAACATAAGCTTCTGTATACTTCTATATTTGTTTAATAGTCCGGATAATCGACAATCCTTATAACTGAGAGGTCCGGATAAACAATTTCCCACCTATAAAAAATAACTTCAATAATACCACATCAAAACGATTCTTACACAATGACTCTGGTAATTTAAAAAAAACTGTATAAACAATCAATAATAACTTAATGCCACATAGTATTAAAAACAACACTTCACCTCAGGTGACCACAGCATCTCCGTCCCTTTTGGCACACTGTAACCTAGTTGTGTGCTTGTGTTGTCCAGCTGCGGCTCCGGGTCGCTTTTGCCGAGGGGACTGGTCGAGTTGGAGGAAGATGAGCCTTCCTTCTTCTTTTTACTGCCACCAAAGCATCCAAGGTTTTCTCCTTTGAAGTTGAAATCCATGTACAAAATAACAAAATATTTTAATTGATATTGAGCAATAAATATCATGCAATATTTAACTGTATTAGCATTTTAAACAAGTTAAAAATTTTACAATGTATTAAAAAACTTGAATAAATTTTCATGCTTTGTATTATTTTTTAATTATAATATATATATTTTTGTAACTGATAAGGTTTAAGGAAAGCAGTCCCAAAAAATTCTTTAATTTATAAAGAAATTTTATAATTTATATAATTATTAATAATTGCAAAGACTATGTGTTTTAGGTATAATTTCTCAATTAACTTCTTAGTATGTTTAAAAATAAAAGGAAAAAAATATTCAAAAATAAAATAAGTTAAGTTCTACCTTTCGACGCGCTCGCCTGTATCCTTGCTTGTCCAGAAGACTGTGTTGGCGGTGCTCGGGTGTCGTAGAGCGGATCTTCTATTTCTTGACACCTAATAACATATACATTATTGAATTTGAATTATAATTAAGATGCCATCTTGACGCAATGGAGCAGATTTTTTATGGAAATGACTGAACTTTTGATATTTCCCAGCCATCACTCAGATAGTAATGTGTCAAATTCAGTTCTCTTTGCTCCATATGTAGTAAAAGTCGTGAAGCTAAAAAAATTACATTTATATTTTCCAATGTTTTTTTTTTAATTCTTAGTCAAATGAAGCGATCGTTCTCTTTCTACCTACCTTCGGATTAAACTTGAACCAGTAAATGTTTCCAACATATGGGGCACTGACCTGTAGGACAGGTTGCGCAGCACGCACACGCAGTTCTCCACGATCTTGGTGCCGATGGCGTTGGCGGCGAGCGCGGCGCGCACGGCGTGCAGCAGCGCCTCGGCCAGCCCCGGCAGCGAGCGCAGGCGGCGCCGCGCGTACTCGCCCGCCGACGACGCGTTGCGCAGCACGCCCGACGCGTTGCGGAATACTGCGATAGATCGCGATTGTGATTGTTTAAAAATATTATTCACATCTATAGACTATATACTTATACAAAAACTCACTATTAGACCAATAAGTTTCTCCGGGATTAGTGGGGTGCCAGCCAGAATGTGGTATGATGACTTTGGTTACGATGACGTGAGCTGCGTCATCTATGATGGACTGCTTGAGGTCCTCACACGATGACATGTTCCAGATCACGCCAGTCACTAGTTCTTTTACCTGTAGGTAGGAAAATTGTATTATTAATATCGTAAAAATATTTTTTATATAAATATAATTTAGACTCTACCGAAATTTTAAGAGGTTTTCGCTTAGCTATTCGATCAAGAACTGGATCCAGAAGGTAATTTTACTTGAGATGGCGTCTATTGTGAGAAGGTTCCTCTCTCTGGAGCCCGAGCCACTGATAGCTTGATCTCTTGTCCCACCATCAGAAGTGTGTTTTCTTTTTATATTTTTAAATGTATTTTTTATAACAACTTATATTTAAAAATGTGAAAATAATTACCTTGTATAATGAAAGTATACAGTGTGGAAGCGTCTGCGCTCCTTTTACGGAAACAGCATAAAGAGTAAAATATTTAAAACCCATCCCTTAAGAAATTCATCAAGATACCTCAACAGTTAAGACGCAGAGTTTTTTTTTCATTTTTTTCATTAGGCCGCGTCGCGGATGTCGCGCTTGTTCTCGTCGTCTACAGTCGCGCGTGTCACGTGTCACGTGTCACGTGTCACTCACTAGCACTGACCTCCAAGTCGTTGGTGCGGCACAGCAGCGCCATGAGCGCGGGGATGCCGGCCGCGTCGCGGATGGCGCGCTTGTTCTCGTCGTCTACAGTCGCGCGTGTCACGTGTCACGTGTCACGTGTCACGTGTCACTCACTAGCACTGACTTCCAAGTCGTTGGTGCGGCACAGCAGCGCCATGAGCGCGGGGATGCCGGCCGCGTCGCGGATGGCGCGCTTGTTCTCGTCGTCTACAGTCGCGCGTGTCACGTGTCACGTGTCACGTGTCACTCACTAGCACTGACCTCCAAGTCGTTGGTGCGGCACAGCAGCGCCATGAGCGCGGGGATGCCGGCCGCGTCGCGGATGGCGCGCTTGTTCTCGTCGTCTACAGTCGCGCGTGTCACGTGTCACGTGTCACGTGTCACTCACTAGCACTGACCTCCAAGTCGTTGGTGCGGCACAGCAGCGCCATGAGCGCGGGGATGCCGGCCGCGTCGCGGATGGCGCGCTTGTTCTCGTCGTTCTGTCGCCCGTAGGACAGGTTGCGCAGGGCGCCGCACGCGTTGCGGCACACCTCCGGGCTGTCGTGCGAGATGAGGCGCACCAGCGGCGGGATGCCGCCTGGGGGACAAACGAATATTAAAAAATATCTGACGACATTAAAAAACAACGCTACTGATGCATGTAAATCTATTATTTTCGTTGAATTACGCCACTCAACATCCAACGTCTCGAAAAATCGGCAGAAAGAAAGTAATGACTATATTAACGACAGTCGGAAGACTAAAAAAATTGCGACTGTTGCGGATTCCATTACCAATCGAGGAAATGAATATTTCCATTTATTTGTCTGGTAACGAGGCAAAGCGCGGCGTTCTGCCACTTAACACGCAATACCTCCAGAACTGAGTGGAAAGTGGAGAACGGAAGTGTCTTAATAGGAATGGAGTGTCTTAATACTAGGTCCCTAGGTTCCTTCTGCCTACCTTTCTATGTGCAGAATAGAGCATAAAAGTATAATGGGAATGAATATTTTAATTTCTTTGTTCCGGTACCAAAAAAATAGCGCGGCTTTAAATTACACTACGCAACACGCAATTTCTCTAAGCTCAGGCAAAGACAAAAAACCATAAATATATTACCTAAACTCCTAGTTTTCTGTTTATTTGGATCGTCCATATAAGTTAAATGTTGTAAATACGCAGCGGCATTCGCCTTCACCACATCTGAAGGTGAATTGAGGAAGCCAATGACTTCTGGTAAATTGGGATCCCGCCACTGGAGACCGCCGCCGTCCTCACGCCCCACGCCCACGTTCACACCGCCATGTACTGGAATTTATATAAATATTAAAATCAATATTAGAAAATTTAATTAGTATAATATTTGAATGAATAATTGAGTGGTGTAAGTTGCGGCCCTGCGCGGCATCGGTGTAATATTATTTAAGTATTAAGGAGAGAATTGTTGGTTATTTCATCTTGGTTGGATGGTTATCTATACCGTTGTTATACACTTAATAAATTGTGGTTTTAGTTTTCTGGGATTTTATTTGATATTGCTCGCAAAACTTATCATATTTAATGTAGAAAAGACTTTAGTTATTTCATATAGTATCTATGTACGCGCGCAAGGAAAACGAGTAAAAGATTTTTCCCGGGTAAATCAGTAAAATCGATCACTGAAAGTCCAATAAAAATTAGTTCAGTTATTCTGGATATTAAGCTCGGGGAAATAGAAAGACAGAAAGAGATAAAATTATTAATAATGTGGCTGGTTTTGTTTAGTTTTTTTATTAATATTTTACTATGGTTACGTTTACTTATATTTTTTTTATTTAAATTAGTTACATATTTTCACAAACAATTTCCTAAATATATCTATAAGCATTCGTAAAGTTTAAGCGGGCGAAGCCGCGTCCGGGTCCGCTAGTACATAATAAACAAAAAAAAACAAAGAATTATCATAGACAATTACGTACCTAAAGCCATGTTTGCCATTTGCTTTTGCAATTCCTCCTCATCACCATACATTGATTGACCACCCGTGCTTCCCAAACTGAGGCCATTTTGTGAGTCCTGCATTTAAAAATTATTATATATTAAATATTAACTATATTTCCAAATAGAGGCCAGTTGTGGCGCACAGTGTTCCTGCAAGATCGACTGGCTGTGGGTTCGATCCCCGAGGAAATCAAATATTTATTTACATTTATATTTTCGTTTCGTCGCTTTAGTGTCGAGGCCAAGTGCGGCGTTGAGATGCGCCACTCAACACAGAATGCTTCCGGAATTCGGCGGAAAGTGGAGAACGGAGTATCTTAACACTAACTTCCCTCTGCCTACTCTGCTGTTTATTTTATTTAACATTTGTAGAATATATGTAATATATTGTTTGATTCTAATATTATTGTTCGAAATTTGTAAAATTTATTTATTTGTTTTATAATTATGAAAATAAAATATTAAGTGTTGCTATTTATTTTAATTTTAAACGACCGCTCTGTAGGACCTTAAACTGTCCAGCCCTCCGATTGTATTGTAAAATTTACAGTATGTATCACATCTATCTATACACCACTATACAGAGTGGAAGAGGCAGCGCTCCTTTTACGGAAACAGCATATAGGGTAAAATATTTCAAACCTATACCTAAAGAAATTAATCAAGATGCTTCAACAGTTTGGACGTAGGATTATTTTTTCATTTCACGATTTTTATCCATACCTGTATTTCGTGTGACGCGTATAGATCCCAATAACATAAACACTTACTACTACAAAAATACTACTAAAGGTTAAACAACTTTGAACTTTATCGCCAATACCTACGAGTTGATTTCGGAATGAGCCGTGTGCGGCGGTGTTCCTTTGATAGGTTTATGTGTGCGTGCGTCGTCCTTACAAATGGCGTTTTATTTTAAAATGATAATTTTATTATTTATTTTGTTTAAAAAAAAAAACTTTTTCATTTTTGGATTTTTTTTTTTCTGATTTATAGGTAGGATATAGGTTTTTATAGAGCAGTTAAAACTGTGGTTTCATTTAAAGTGGTGCTTACACTTCCACCCTGTATATCAAAGCAATATCAATATTTTTACTTTTAGTTAATTTTTGAATAGAAAAGAGATGAAAAGTCATTTCATCTTGTTGGAATCGACCCACAACTATAGTGTTTACAATCAAGCTAAACGTTAGCAACAAATAGATTTATTCACAAATAATACAGATTATATATGAATGACCTTAAAGCCAGTCCCCTGGTGCGGCGGGTCGTACGCGGCGGGGTAGTGCTGGTAGGCGTACGCGTCGCCCGCGTACTCGCCGCGCGGTGACGTCACGCAGTAGTGGCGGCCCAGCTGCTCGAGCGACGCCGAGTCGTACCTGATACACATTAAACATTGTAGACGTGAAAGTTATTGGAAATGTTTATATTTTTATTGTTTTAACCTTTTCTAAGCAAGACAAAACGCGACATTGATTTTGTTGCCACTCCACTCTCAATATAGCCATGTGCGGGATATAATATAGGGAATACATAAATTCAAAATTGAGTTTTTTATTTCTCATATATTTGCGTCATCAAATCAACCATCCAACGACAATTAAAAGGGAGCAAAAGAACGGATATACATACGTATTGTACATACACGCGCTATAAACATAACCCTTATTTTAGAAACAAATTTATAAACTAAAAAAAATAACATATTGCTGTTTTTAAATCTATATATATAAAAGGACATGTACCTGACTGGCTGTGGTAAGACGCACGCACAGCCGTAACCGCTATGCGTAGAAACGTGAAATTTGGACAGATGTTTATTTTCATAATCTGGACATCCACTAAGAAGGGATTTTGAAAAATTTTAACCCTAAAAGGATGAAATAGGGGTTGAAAGTTTGTATGGATTTTTTTTTAAATCGGCACCGATTTTTATAAAATTTTAAATTCAGACTATTAAAAATATTTAATTGAATACGTGTTTCATGGTTTTTTTAGAATTTACCCCCTAAGGGTTCAAATAAGGGGTTGAAAGTTTATATGGAAAAATCTTTAAACTGCCACCGATTTTATTAAAAAAATAAATTCAGACTGTTAAAAATATTTTATTGAACACGTGTTTCGTGGTTTTTTTTAGAATTCACCCCTAAGGGCGCAAATACGCGGGCGAAGCTGTGCGCGCCCACTAGTTATATAATAAATTAAGAAAGGGAAAAACAGTAAAGAAATAAACTCAAACATAAAATAAAAGATTTTCCAATAAAATATATTATAATATTAGCGAATAAGCAAAGTTCAACAACAACACTTTGGTTCATTTAGAGCTAATTACAAAACCCAAGAAGCTCGTACTATCATATTATGACCATATAATTGCTTAACTTTTAAACATACATTTTCTAAACATTAGTTTATAATGTTAGTTCTTTATATTATTATATACTTATTATTATTATTATTATATAATTATTATATAATTATTAGCACCAGTTTCATATTTTTTTTAATTTTTTTTTTTCAATATTTGCAATAAATCGAGGCCGTCGTCGATTTCCACGCAGGGGAATGTATTATTTATTTTATATTTTCATTTTCCTCGCTGTGGTAAAAAGGCAAAGCGCGGGGTTTGGCTCCGGCATTTAACAGAAACAGAGGATTAGGTAGAAAGTGGTGAACAGAGCGTCGTAACACTAGGTTCCCACTCTAATATCAAAAATAAATTGTAACAAATAAAAATGTTGTTTTGGTATTTAAAAAAAAAGTATAAGATTTTTTTCGTGAAATAAAGTGATATATACCTCTGTTGCAGATGTAAGTTGTGTTGCGGTGGCATTGCTCCGGGCGAAGTGCTTCGGGGAGACGCACTGCCGCCACCTTCTACGTACTCCTGAAAACAGTTTAAATATATCTTTACTAGCAGCTCACTCGTGACTTCGCCCGCATATCTTCTATAATACTTTTATTATGTTGTTTTTGTCAACAGATTGATATATTCTATCATGAACAACTTGTTTTTATAATATCGAAAAAGTTCATACACTATATGGCTGTTAGAAACGATGTCATCGGCGGCAAGGGCGCCGCCCGCGGTGCTCGTGCTTACTAAGCTTCGACCGGCAACAGCCGTAAATTATTCTAATTTTACACTTTGTCGAAAAGTATACGTCCAAATTACATACTATAAAAGCCAAAGCTTATCTTTCTTAAAATCGGTGATATATTTTGTATTTTTTTATTCACAAAATTACATTTATTGTGACTTATTTATAAAACATAGACATATGGCGCCGCTGCCGGTAACAAAGTTAACGGAGCCTTAACTGCAATGATAAAGCGGCGAAAATTCGGCACGTCTGTCCGTACACAATGCAGTGTTTGTACTGACGCTGTTATACGGCAGCGAAACGTGGGTATTACAGAAGAAGAATGAAAGAAAGATGAATGCCGTGGAGATGCGATCACTTCCTAAGATATGTGGAGGTATGCGGAGTCAGCTTATCGCATCCACAATGAATAGATACACAGAATAACGGGTACTAGCGAGGATGTCACAGTGAGAATGAAGAAGAACATGCTCAGCTAGTTTGGGCACGTCGAAAGAATAAGTGATGAAAGAATGGCAAAAAAGATTTATGATGGAAAAGTGAGCAGTAAGAGAGGTAGGGGGTAATCTAGGTTGAACCTCGAAAATACTGTATCAAAGATACTGGAGGAAGGTCACGTAAAAAGCATGAGGACCCCTCGGAGGATATTTATGAAGAAGTTGATGACAGTGGACGAAGCGAAAGAGGTATGTAGAGACCGTAGCGTTTGGTTTGTTTTATACAATATTGTTGCGGGTAAAAATTATGAAGAAAAGCAGTCATCGTTTGTCCATTCCCTATTGAATCACCACACCCAATTACAAAAAAATCACCTATCTACCTTGAAGTCAAGAACATAGAGCCGTGTTTCTATATCATCTACAAAGGCAAAAAAACCATATTTAATCTCACCTGAGCCATATAAGCTGGCACTTGTGGCTCCACGAGGTACGCTGGCTGCGCCGGGTACGCCGCACCGTAGTGCGCGTACGTGCCATAGTGCCCCGCGCCTGTGCCCGCTCCCACACCCGTAGCATACCCGCTGCCCACAGATACCGCTTCCATCACCTGATTTTGGATTGTATAAATTAATTTAGGATTATATTTAAAAAAATTCGTATTGAGACTTTTGTGGCGCAATGGCAACGTCCGATTATAAGCGCGACGGTTGTAGATACGAATTTCAGTCGAGGAAATGAATTATATACATATTTTCTTTTCTGGTAATCATATTTTCTTTTCTGGCAACAAAGCATCGCTGAGTTCTGCCACTCAATCACAATCGAAAATTGGGCCGAAAGTGGGAAACGAGGTGTAATAAAACTAGGTTCTCTCAAACCTAGGAACGGAGTGTGTTCCCCACTATTACATTTAAAGGCGAAGGAAAGCTATAAAGAAAATATTTAAAATTATACTAAAAATATCTAAAATTACACACTATATATTATTCAGAGAAATTGCTTGAAACTTGATAAACCTTTATTATAACTAAAGAAAATCACAAAAACATATTGATCAGTAATAAATGATTAATAATCTTGAAACTGTAATAAAAATCCACTGCTAGAAATAATCAAAACATTTCCAACAATAAATAATGAAGTTCTTTATAGATTATAGATGTTTACTCTGAACGTGCATTCAGCAAGAATTTCTTCGATAGAGTCACGACCGTCACGGGAAATATAAATATTAAAATAACTGGCTCTATATGTTTTAAAACTGATAACGATATAAGCAATTCATTGTTAGAAGTTTATAAGTCACAGCGTACCTCCTTAATATGTAGAAGACATAAGATAAAGCAGCTAAAACATTCTTTGCAAATATAGATCAAAGAATACAGACAAGTATTTTTAAATTGACTAAATTTCCATATTTTTCTTTATTTTTAGACGTAATTTTAATTAGCAGAACAATAAATGAGCTAAAATTTCCCCTTGGTTTATCATTTTCTTTTCCGCCTCGGCAGCATAATGTTTATATCATTATATTAACAAAACAATTGTGTTGAGTTAAGTTAATTATAAAGTTTTTTTTTTAGGTTCACAATGAATCCCGCACATAGCAGGGTAGGCAAAGGGAACCTGGGAACCTAGTTCTAGCTCAAGATCTCGCCATGCATTCTAGCCATTTTGTTAGTGGACTGTAAGATCTTACGCTAGCTAACAAAGAATCATGGTCAGTTTGATGTCCAGAGCGATTCACCAGTATACTCTGTTCCCATTAAAACTCTTCCGTTCATGATTTTCCTTTGCATTCTAGAGGCATTGAGTGCTGAGTGGCAAAACTCTGCGCTTTGCTACGTTATCAGAGATTAGCGTGCTGAAACGCACAGACAAACCGACAAACAGACAGAAAAGTAAAAAAAAATATTTGCTTTGGGGATACATATTCCATGCACAGACAGCGATCAGTTACAATTTATTTGTACACATTTCAATAACATTCATTCAAAATAAATCGAAACTATTTTCATTTATTCGGTGTACACACGTATTACCCAATAACATCGTACAATCGATCGACTACGACAGTATAATAAAAGCACGTTATATCCTGGATTAGCAGCCAGCATTTTCGTTCAAAACTGTAATCGCCCAACCGAGCGTGAATTCCGACAGCCAAAGTATATTTTATATATTTAGCAAATGCTAAGAAAGTAAAGACGTTAGCAGCATCAAAAACTTCTTAAACATATATATTAAAAGACTTTAGAGACTTGGTCAAGTAACTTATAAAGCAGTAAAAACTCGAATTTCGCAAATAAAAATTTAAAGTGTAACATCGGCGAAACAGTTTTGTGCGACAGTGACATGTAGATATAATAGTTTTGCTGAACGGTCACTGTGACTCAGCTCTTTTGTTTGGAAATTATTTTTATATCACTTTACGATTGACCGATTTTCGAATAAAAGGGGTCTATTTTTTACGCGTCGCTGTAAATAGTAACATTCAGTAGGTAAATGTGGGATTTATTTTAATAAGTTATTCGCGCCCACACCCGTACTCCACTTATAAGTATTATGAATTTTCTTGGAATCCGCAAAAGGAAAAGTTCGTAAACCTACCGATTCATTATGTTATATGATTGCTATATTCTTAGAAAAGCCTCTAAGTTTAATGAACATAAAATAATACGTTCACTTCACTATATGAGAGAATAGCTCCAGGCTCAGCAGAACTTACATGAGGGTACTTTTGCGAGGGCGCCATCGTAAGGTGTCCCATATGGTTGTAGTGCGCCGCGGGGGAGGACACATATTGACCATAGTCTGGCTCGACACCACTTCCCACCGGATATTCGCCAGCCTAAAAACGTTATAATATTAAAATGTAATTGTCGTCTAGGTTAAGAATAGAACTATATATGTACATTACATAATTTATTAATTTAACTATTATCTAATATTTTCCTTATAGTTATTAAAAGGCAGCATTAATAATAAAAACAATTATAGTTAAGGCCAGTGTAGCGCAGGGGCACAAGTGGGTAACTATAAATAAGACAGGTTGTATGTTCAATTCCGATTCGAGGAAAATAAATATTAATTATTTTCTCGCTCCGGTAACAAGGCAAAGCGCGGCGTTGACTTCCGCCACTCAACACCTGATGCTTCCAGAATTTGGCGGTAACTGGGAAACGGAAGTGTCTTAATGAGAACGTAGTATCTTAACACCATGTTCCCAAGTTGCCTATGCCTACCCTACTACGTGCGGAATACAATAGTAAGCAAAAAATATATATGTATATTAAATTAATAGTACTAAAACTATCATAATATTATATCATATAAAAGTTACCAACGTTTGTATTTATTTGTAGTCACTATTAAGTTAATGAAGTTATAACTTGAAGTGGTAAGCGAAGTGCAGTTTTCACGTTTAATTAAGCATTACGAAGTTATAAACAGCATTTTTTTCTTAATTATTTCTTTACTACCTAACATATATAAATAAAAAATCTGAATATCTTATATTAATAAAAATTACTTAGATATTCAATTAGGAAACCTTTATAATTATTTAAAATATATATCATTTTTACTCTAACAAGACAAAACACAGCGTTAAGTTCGGCCACCCAAAAGGCAATACCTCTAAAATGTGGGCACAAAGTAAAGAACTAAGTGTCTTAACACTACATGCTGCAACCTACCTGCATAGCGAGATGGTGCTGGTGAGCGAGCGCTGCGGACAACTCCGCGTCCTCGGTGGAGGCGTCGGACCGCGACACGGGACTGTGTTGCGGACCATACGCACCCTCGACCGGACCGTTGCTGTAACAAATTGTAAGAGATTGTAGATTTGTCACACACTGTATCCCGCGAAAAGCAGAGTAAACGGAAACCTGAGAATCTAGTACTACGACATTCCGTTCCCATTAACACTTCCGTTCCCTATTTTCCGCCAAATTCTAGAGGCATTACGTGTTGGGTGATGAAATTCGGCGCCGCTTTTCACTTTGTTAACGAAGCGATAAAAATGAAAATACTAAATATTCCATTTCCCCAACTAGGAATCGAACCCACACCACACCACTTGTTATCCTGGGCCATGACGGCCTCAAAAAAAATCGTTAGAGACGATAATTGTGAAAGGTTATTGAAAATTCTATCTACAACCCTCAATATTAGAGCAAAAATATTGTATAAGTTTTCCCAGTATTTCAAGTTTACATTGTACAGCTACTCGGATTTAATACGAATTCAACACAATATGTTGAACTAGTTCATTATAAAATTATACATTGAATCTTTACAATGAGCTTACAAAGTAAATTTCTCAATTTCAAAGAACTGAAACTGAAAATGTAACTTTAAAAATTGCTGTTTTGAAACTGTAGCAAAAGTAAATTTAATATCTTTTAATTGGGTGGGAATTATGTGAAATTTCTCTATTTCTGTATTGACCTACTATTCTTTCTCGTACATTTACGTATATACAGTTCTCAATTGTAATAAATACATGCCTGCTCTTTACATTTTTATAATACAGTACAGATTAAAATAACCAGGATTCTGAATCATAGCTTCCAGCCAGTGTATTATTGTCTCGACGACACTTGATAGGAGCAGTCTATGTCTGTCCTTTAGCTGTGTTGTTCGTGTTTCTGTTATCTTATCTGTTTTTTCGAACGTAACACTGAATAAATAGTTATGCTAATATCTTATGTTAGATTTGAAATAAAAAAAAATAAAAAAATGATGAAGAATTATAAAGACAGTTAACAGATTGACGAGGTACAATATAGTGTATTTCAACCTCTTTTAATAAATGAAACATATATGTATAGTATATATATGATTGTTATGAATTATTAATAAAAATATCTTATTAATAAATTCTTATAGTTCAAGTTAATACAAATATTTATATTAGGTAAAAAAAACTTGGAGAGAACCTTATACATATTATATCATAACTAAGTACGATTTCACACAGACCACGTTCCAAGCACGCCGGGCATGACGTCTAAATAGTTTATAATATATTCAGTTTTAGTTGGTCCGTGGTTAAATCAATAACTAAAATAGCAATGGTAGACCACACAATTGTAACTTAATCAAACTAGCCAGTTGGTATAGATTATCCTCACTTAGACAAGCGTTCACTCGGCCCAACAACTGTCTGACTTGGAACAATAGGTTCGCAGAGGCAGCGCGAGGCGGTCGATTAAAATCAATTTACGCTACGGTACGAAATGAGTCGATTTGCTGACCCCCATCTCCAAAACTCGTTGGGAGAGCTGTGTGCAATATGCAAAATATTAAATAAATATGTATATTCAAAACGGATGCTATCACCATGATTTATAGCGAAAAACTGGTACCGAAGTAATCATATAATTCATGACAGCGTTTTGACGATTTTTTTAAAATCAATTTGTCACGGTCGGTAATTAATCAACTCAGGTGCTGCGCGTCGTAAATCGAATGTGGAGTATAAAATAAAATTAAAAATTCTAAATTAAAAACTAGGAATACTTTATAAAACATAAACTTTAGAATTTTAATTATATTTTCAGGAATAGGTATAGTATAGTAATATTATAAACGGTTTTACCATATAAAACTTGAGAACAGAACACACAGCAATACAAATAATAAATCAATAAGTGATTAAATAAAGGCTATAAACAATGGGATTTTCAACTGTTTCGATTGTTGTAGGTACTCAGCTAGCACGTTTAGAAGCCATATACAAAAGAATTGAACGTTATACCTACCGCTGCTATAGCGCATCCATTATGGTAATCAGGTAACTCATTAACTACTAAAATTTTTTTAGTATACTAAAATATTTTTGGTAAATGTCTGATCACTCTAACTGTAAAAGCGACAGCTCTTGGTTCGATCGCGATTGATGCGAATAAATTATTTTTATTTCCTCTCTCCGCTGAGACGAAGCGCAACGTTGAGTTCCGCCACTCAAAACATAACGCATCGAATTGGAGCAAAATATGGAACTTAGATCCTAGGTCCCCTCTGCGTACCCTGCCACAGCGTGAAGCTGATAATTCCTCTCAACTTCCCACGCTAAATATAAATAATTTATTTTGTGAGGCTGATATTTTTTTACTAATATTTTTTTACCACTAAATATAACAACTTTATAATAATATGATATTGAATCATCATCATCAGCTATATAAATATAGAAACACTATCATTTAAATTTAACCATTGCAATTATAGATTAATGTCTAAATGTAGAAAGAACCCAAATCATTATTGTTTTGATATTTGGTAAATGATTTTCATGTTCGGTATATTATAAAGCAATATAAACACGATATTTGAATAGAATATAGAAAGGAACAACTCATGGTTAGGTTCTGTAACGGTCGAGGTATAATCAATAAAACGTCAAACTTCCCAAGTTATCTACAGATAGCAAAGTTAACTCAAGTATTTAAAAAAAATAAATAGCTTCACGCTGTATCCCGCACACACCAGGGTAGGCAGAGGGAACCTAGTGTTAAGACACTCCGTTCCCCACTTTCTGCCGAATTCTGGAGGCATTGCGTGTTGAGTGGCACAACTCAACGCCGCGCTTAACCTCGACACCAGAGCGAAGAAATGGAAATATAAATTTAAGTAAATATTTCATCTCCTCGAGTGGGGATCGAACCCACAACCAGTCGGTTTTGCAGTCACACCTCGTGCCGCTGCGCCACGACCGGCCTCTATATTTCTAGCCTCGGTATTTTAAATGGAAAAATTTAATAAAAATATTGCATCCAATATGATACGATCTCACTTAATTGATAAATACTAAGGACAGTGCAAAAGCAATTTACATTCTTTTTGATTCTTTTAAAAGGAAAAATAAAACACAATTGGACTTGTCATTCAATTTATCAAAGGCAATATTAGATTGTTTAATATAAAAAGTTGGTCTTTTTATACACGATATATGGACGTTGGTCATACGAACACAGGTTTTACTCGTCGCTTTTACCCATCATCCTATATCCGGTGGATATTTATTTTCTAATTTCGATATTTATGTTAACTTTCTACAGGTGTTCAATGTATCTACATGAAACAGACGAATCTCAACTTTAAGTTGTATTTCGATAAAGTCTTACAATCAAATGATGAAAAACATTTATACGACTTTAGACTTATGTTTATTTGGGGTTCAGCAGTTCAATATACCTTTGGAAGTATTGAATCATTTTATACGTTCCTGTAAAAAAATAAACAGATGAGAAAGAAAGGAACGACCTTTTTTATTCTTTACCGACGCTCGTATAAGCAATTGTCTTTCGAACAATGACCGAAAGATTTTTTAAGTAAGGAATATTGTATTCTTAGGCTCTTCAATCTATTGAATTGCCAAATCCGTTCATCACGTAAAAAAGGTAATCTGGATTTTGAGTTATTTTTATAATTTTCTTATCCTCTACAAGAAATATGGCAGGCAATGTTAACGGGATATTAGATAAAGTATTCTCATACTTAAGATATCTTAAGATATGTCAAAATATTACATTATTTAAACTTATTTAAGTTAAAAAAGAACAGTGAATACCAACCGCTCCTAATACGTGTTCACCAGTGTAGTAACATTTAGAACACTATGTTACGTGGGTAAGTCAGAGGCAAAAACAGCAGATTTACAACTCAACTTTGAGGAACAAAAAACTTGGTAAAGACAGTATATTTATCAAGAGGACAATTAAGTTAGTAACACCCGCAAGGCTCGCTACACCTGGCGCTTAGTCATTGTAATTTACAGAAGTTAGGAGTAGATTTAAACATACTTGTTTCGTGGTTAGAAACGTCTGTTTTGAGGCGGAGTAATATATTTACAAAATTACCGATTTTTTTTATTTAAGGAAAATATATTAAAAAAGATTAATATCGTAGTGGTTCTGTTAAGATGTAGGTTTTGGTACTCTTATATATTGGAATAATATAAGGTCACGTTTTTTTGTTTTTTGCTTTGCAAAACCCGAATATATTTGAAGAAAACATTTATATATTTTATTTGCATCCATTTTCGGTTCAAAGAAAGCAATTTGTTAATTTCTTATCGAGTTAAGATATGCTTACAGTATCGTAACAGCTCGCCCAAAATATAAATGTTGTAATCCACTAAATGGAAATTTAAGACTCTGGCTTTTTTTATTAAGGATAAGGTTATTACAACGTTTCTCGCTGAACAATCAAGAAGGCTTAATTGTTTTTAATCAAAATTTGACGCCGCAGTGGCTATATTTAACTGACATAAAAATCATATGCTTTGATAAATTTGAAATTTGTTCGCCATTTTTATGTAAAAAATAATCGATATTTCATTATTAGTAGGAACATCTATATCTTAATAAAATAATATTTGAATACCCATACTTTGTATACTGCAACACGACTATGCCTTATATCAGAAAGTAGTATCTATACGTATTAAGAAATCCCTATAACCACGTAACATAACTGTTCATATAGTACCTATTAATCATTACAGAGTTTTCTGTACAAAAGATATTATTTTTATTCAATGCCAGTTCATTTCATCGTCATAAGACACCAAAAAAATAATTTTAATTTAAAAACTTTGTTCATTTTAAAGACTTAGGGGCCAGTTTCACCGGTTACGAATAAAGTTTCAGATAGTTATCTAATAATTAAAAATGGTATCTCACAGACAGAGGAAGAAAATACAAAATTACTGTTTCTTATATTTTCAAGAATAATTTTCTCATTAAACGGTATGAACGATAATATAAGGTAACAATTCATAGGATTTGTTACATTTCTAGGTTACAAATATGTAAATAAAATGCATGTATCAAATGTGAAACTAAAAATTATAGCTTGTCTGGCAGATAAGGCTGTCCGGGACTTTATCAGCCAGTGGTGAAATTGGACCTAACTATTAGCAGCCACTGTCGTGTAATGAATGATCATGTTTAATAATCTTTGGATTAAAATTTTTTAGAAAAATTATTTATAATTTAAAATTAATTCTAGAAAATTATTAACCGAATAGGTGTATAAGTACTGTAAACTACAAACATTATCGTGGCTGGACGTCAATTATTATATCAGAAAGACACGACAGTCAAAATCCTGATCATATGCTTAAGATTTAAGTATTCAATCTGAATTTCCATTAATCAGAGAGAATCTATGTAACTTATAAAATAAATATATTACGTTATGTAAAAGTGAATACAACTAATTAAAACTGTCAAGCGAACGATATCGCGTATTAAAGAATTTCCTCGATAAATATTGGAAAACGATAATTCCACAACCACGTCTTCAATTACTACTGTAAATTAAAAAAAAAAACTTTTTTTGTCAGTACCTTTATTACATTAATTACGCAATTTAAAAATTTATTCAAAAATTTATACACCTTCACGCTGTATCCCGCACACAGCAGGGTAGGCAAAGGGACTAGTGTTAAGACACGCCGTTCCCTACTTTCCGCCGAGTTCTGGAGGCATTGTGTGCTGAGTGGCGGAACTCAACGCCGCATGGTTATATATGTATGCTTAATTTCACCATTAAATATAGAGGTAAATTATCTCATGTGGCGTTGTGTATAATCTATTTGTTTTCCCCAATGGTATTTGAACCATGTACAGGAACCATAACCACCGAATTCAGTCAAACCATCATCAATTGTACCATCAAAGCGGCGCTATGGTGCACATGTTTTATAATAACGATAGACAAACGTCATTTCTATCATAAAATAATAACTTCAACGCCAAATAGGAAACCGAAAACCTTTAAATAAGCAGGATATTCTCGATATATGACGAACATATTCTTAAATATATTGAATTCTGGAACAACAATAAACTCAATTTAGTGTAAATTACATCTGGCAACACTAGATGTACCGGTGAGGCGTAGGTGGCGCAGAAATAGAGCAAAATGAAATTGCGTGCGTTTTTTCTATTTACGTCACCGATATGTGGAAACCATATTCGTTTTTATATTGTGCCCACAAAATATGTAAAGTAAACGTATCTAAGTATACGACGAGGTCGAATAGCTTACACTTCGTTCTCCCCTTTCAGCCGATGAAGGGCGACAGGTCTCACCTAATCAGACCTAAAATATATTTATTAGTAACGAGATAATTTATTCCTAAATTTTGCTCTGTTAATATAAATTACTTAATGCATCTCTTATATTTAGCTGGTTAGCTGAAAAGTTTCATACTTTTTCTATATAAATGACATTGGGTGCAATGTATGAATTATAACGGAACTCAACAACAAAATCAAAATCACATATCCGATTGTCATAGAAATGACTAAATAAAATACTTCCCAGCTTCACCATGAAGTACTCTTGCTGACGAACGAAAATGAGGAAGAAAAATATAAACATAAATAAATCACCAGCTTCACATAATTTACAAAGGGACATAGTTTTTGACAATTTTAACGTGATTTAATTTAGCTTGTGGCAAATGAGCGCTGTTTGGACGCGCGCAAATAAAAGCAACTTAACATTTTGTTTTCAATCCAATTAAACCTCTAGTTTATTTCTTCGTTTCATTTTTACAAACATTTTGTATGAAATTTTTAAATAATATAAAAATGAGGCCAATCGTGGCACAAGTACAAGTGTGTAATTGTAAGCGCGACAGGTTGTAAATTCGATTCCTACTCGAGGAAATTACATATTTTTTATTTTTTAGAGCGAAGAAAACGCTCTGAAATTCGACTGAAAATGGAGAACGGAAGTGTCATAACATGTCCTATCTGCCTACTCTGCTGTGCCGGATACATCGTGAAGCTGAAAAAAATCTAAAATATTTTTTTTACAAACGTACATAAATTGAAAATATTTCAAAAGTATATAACATGTTAGCTTGATACAAATTGCAAAACTTCAAAACCTAGACAAGAGACTTCACTAATTCATAAAATATAATGAACACCTCATTCCGTTCCAAAAGTATTATGTAAAATTTATAGAGCAACTAGGCTTTAGTGTTCAAAACTCCGACCTAAAACCGGTATAGAAGAAAATGAAATTAAAGTCAAATAACGTGGTTTTGGACGAAATTAGCTTTCTAGACGAAATTAGGAATCATTTTAGAGTATAAATGGGACAGGTGATTTGTTTAAAACAAAAGTTTCAATCTAGTCACTCGGGATGGATCATGCACATCATAACTGAAATTTAACTTATAGAATAAAATGCTGTGTGAAAACTTCTATAATGAAACTAAAAAGAGAAGTTAAATAAGATTGGTATTTTACAATTACAATTATTAAAATTATAGTTAGTTAAACCATAAATATTTTTATCAGGAAAAAATAATCTGTAAAATTATAATCACATACTTAACGAAGCCGTTGTAGATTTTAATTTATATTTTTAAAAATATACAACGATAAAAAGAATGACTTAAAGTTAAATTATTGAGAATATTTATTTTATACAAGCCCTGACCATTCACTGTTCACGTTTGATGAAATATAAAACAAAAACAAACCTCGCTTGTTTACACTTTAAAATGTGAACTCCAACTGTTATAACACTATCGAATTCTAAGCTCTATCAGCGCAAACTAACAGGAAGATAAAAAAATAAACTTTGTTTCTGGCACTTTTAAAAAATTGGAGTACTTCCTGATAAATTCTTGCCTATCAACACGGAGTGAAAGCAAATTTATTCTTTACAATGAAACAAAAGCGATTGCGATAGTGAGATATCAATTTTATTTAAATTACCTAAAACTTATTTCTTTAAAGTAATTAAATTATTCTAATTAATTCAATATTTGAGTTGTCCTAATCTCTACATCACATTTCTTTATATATAATTATAACATTACATTTACTTTTGTAATTTTTTGTTAATAAATAAACACCAATATAACATTCCTTGATATTATTAGTTTATTCTAGATTGTTCTACGTTGTATTCTATTATTATTAATAAAATTGACGAGATCAAAGTCTGCAAGTTAGAGAAAACTATGAGCGCTTAATTAATCTGCTCAATCAATAACTCAGTCACGTCCAATAATATTAAAAATGAAGTTAGTTCGACGTCAAAGGAATTGGGGTCAAAAGCAAAATTATGTGCATATGTATCTTTATATCTATGAGTGTTCATACCAACACAGGAATATATATATTACAATCTAATTCATTTTTATTTCACAGAAACATTTTAATAAGTTTTCATATGGATTGTATAATAATAGCAATGGTTTGAGAAATTTTCTTTCAACATTGTTGAGGCGATTTTAATATGTATAATACAATATGTATAAGAGTCCAAATGTAACAAAATTTGGGATTCATTATTGCATGAATGCAGATATTATTCAGTCAGCACATACTGACACTACTGACGTCGGTAGCATGTATTAATTACTCAGATACCGTAAGGCAGAGGTAATTGTCTTGGTAATCTAGCTCTTTACGTGTGCAATTAGCCAGCGAGACCGTCCACGTCGGAGTGCCGATTATACGTAGCGCACCCGATTGTAATTACATTATAATGGAGTGTGGACGTTAGTATTTGATTGTTGTCACATCTATGTGAAAGCTGATGCTATAATAATGAAACATACGTATATTTATAAATACCTTTATTTTATATAGTATAGAAGTAGATTTAAGACAATCTAAAGTAACTTACTATAAAGAATTCATAATAATTTATATTCTCTCAAAGCTATAACTTTAAAAATATATACATAGTATATAAAAAACATATAAGTACAAATAAAAATCTTCGTAACCGCAACAGTAATGCACGCATAATAAAGAATGTCGGTTAAGGTTTTTTACGACGTGCCTTACGTTATGCAAGCGCGTGCGCAGCGAGCATTCAAATAAGTCCCTTGCCTTGTCAATGCGAGATATAGCATTCCTGCATAGATAATAACAACGATATATCAACATTGTGATGAATCGATCAAACTCATGATAATTGAACTAAGATTTGAAAAACATCGGTATGTGATATCATCGCACCCAAATAACCTCAGTTCCGATGCTTTACCAAGAATTAATACGATGCAAGTTCTTTTTTGTTTTTCTTATATTTTTATTTTTGCTGCTTGTTTAGGTGCCATTTATTATAAAGGTATAATATGTAATCACCAAATTCGTCATGAATTTAGATTTTTAAAATAATATGTTAAAATGACAGTGTTAGTGACCTTTACTAATTGGAAGGCAACAAAAAACGACGACGGCGAAGAGAATATTAAAAAAAGAAACAGTACTCGTATAATTGAACGCAGTAACACAAACAAATTAAAAAACAACATATCTGGACTAGATAACAATTCCTAATCAGTGTTGAGCTCTAAAAATTATCATCAAATATTGGGGACCGATACGGAGCCGTTGACTTAATACGTCCTCTACTCCATGCGTCGAATAAACCAGCGGAAAATGATAAATACGCCTTTTATACGTAACGTTAGTGGATCAATAAATCTAAATGTCAAAGGGTTAACGCTTAAACGATACCTAACAAGCTTTAAGGTATTTACTTTAGATATAAGATATCTAGATTCCACTTCGTTGAGTTACTACAAACAAATGTCTTGCAAAAGCAGTGGCTAAAAAATTTACTTAATAACCGACTTTATTTTAAATAGAATATAAGATTTCATTTTCCTTTATGTTTTTGATTTTAATAAGTAAATAACATAACTCTCCCGTCCCACTTTCAGTTTGTTTTGTATTATTTTTAATTTTTTTTATCAGCTTCACGCTGTATCCCGCACACAACAGAATAGGCAGAGGGAACCTAGTATTAAGACTCTCTGTTCCCCACTTTCTGCCGGACTCTGGAGGCATTGCGTTTTGAGTGGCAGAACTCAACGCCGGGCTTTGCCTCTACACCAAAGCGAAGAAATGGAAATATAAATTTAAGTAAATATTTCATCTCCTCGAGTGGAGTTTTGTATTATTCAATACTTCAATATATATGTAAGATTTTAAATGAAAATTAGTTAATTTCTCGGCAAGACCGCACGAAAAGCGTACTCAGCAGCTGCGAAATTTCATATAACTATGTAAATTACTTAGAAAAGTAAATCAAATTTTCAGTCTAGACCATAACGCAGCGTATTAGTGATGTCGACGTACTAAATTTCAGACTTAGTAAGCTCGGGATCGCTTTAAATTTTTATAGTGCAAAATCTAATTTAATAAGTTGTTAAATGTATATATTTAATTAGCTTTTAATGGTTTTTCATAGTTCTTAATCTAAGTTATTACAAACTTACCACGCCATATTGCAAAATGAAAACCAAAATCCTTCTAATTTTTAAAATACAAATATTTTGCTTTGGCTACAACATTTATATTTTTTTTATATCAAACATAAACTTACCTAACATACAAACAAAATATACCAAATAAAAGATGAACAATACATATCATATCTACAGTCGCTCGTATATCGAAGCCGGCGTGAGGTATGCACGGCTAGTACACGAGTCTCGCGTCTGCCCATCCCTAATACGGGGGGGACATTAAAATTCACGTGGCATGCATGAATCCAACTCCAGTATACTATACACTTGTTATCCAAGTATTCAAATAAATCTAGAAATGCGAGCTCCATTTCCTCTGAACGCGAGGTTCGCGACACAAAACTTGTGAAAACTATCTTGACTCCTCACAAATTATGAATTTGTATGCGCATTAAAAGTTTATACATTTATGTATATTGTCGTTATATAGTCGTGGCGCTGGGGCACAAACATGTGACTGTATGGGCTAATGTTGTAGGTTACCATTCGAAGAGGTACCGAGGCAAGGCTCAGTCTTGAGTTTCTCTACTCAAGACGCAATACCTCCAGAATTCGGCGGAGAGTGGGGAACAGAATGCCTTAATATTTGTTTCCCTCTGCCTACCCTACTATCTTCAGGATACAGCGAGAAGCTGAAAAAAAATAATTCACACAAATCGTTTGTTTGAACCTCTCCTTCGGATATGTAAATAGTATGTATATTTTATAAATAAAATCTATTAAATAAATGATTTATGTAAGTACTGAATCATAATTATCCAGGTAGTTATTGAACAATACATGAAAAGCTGAATATTATTAGGCTTATTTATATATCTATAATTACATTTTGAAATCAAAGAGTTTATTGTTGTATGTATAAATAATAACTTCACACGAGCAATTTATATTTAAAAAACATACTTTTGGTAAATATTATGCCACCACATTTCTGTGGTTTACCGCATTTATGAATCATATATTGGAATTTATAATACCAACATGACATATTTTTAATAACTGAATTGAATTGAGGCCAGTCGTGGTGAAGGGGCAAAAGCGAGCGATTGTAAACGCGATAGGTTGTGGGTTCACTTCCCACTCGAGAAAATCAAATATTTAAAAATATTTAATATTTTTATTTTCTCGCTCTGCTAACGAATCAAAGCGCATTGATGAGTTCCGCACTTAACACGCAATGTCTCCACAATTCGACGGGAGTGTGGAACGGAAATGTCTCAATATGAACGAAGTGTCTTAACTTAACACTAGGTAGCGTCAAACTAATTAAAAATAAATATAGGAATGTCTTAACCCGAATTTTAACTAATAAGTTCAAATTTCACAATCAGAAATATTTAGAAAAAATAATTGCAACAATTTTTTTTACTCAGTGTTTTACAGGTTACAAATCTTTAAAATTTGGCACAAAAAAATAACTTACATTCCTAAAATTAATTTGAACATAGAACCTACACTTAATAAAGGCTACTCTAGATAAATACGACAGCTCGTCTGTAAAACGGCTTCCATAATAAGAAATGCCGTTTCATCGTGTTCGATTCACTTGATTCACCAACAGCAAAGTGACACGTAAAGATGTGAACTAAAACTCTTCAATAAGTCCCTGCTTATTAAGGTGTAAGCCTGTAAGCGAGGCCGACTCATCCGCTATTTAGTATACTTACCATTGACAACTTGCCAACTGAAGATACTCGGAAATGTTCATAGTTCTGAGTAAAATGTGGTTAAAATTTATATTAGCTTCACGCTGTATCCCGCATATAGGAGAGTAGGCAAAAAGAACCTGAGAACCTAGTGATAAGACACTCCGTTGCCCGTTTTCTGACGAATTATGGATGCATTTCGTGTTGAGTGGCTGAACTCAACAGCCGCGCTCTGCCTCGTTACCAGAGCGAGTAAATGAAAATATAAAATATTCATTGCCTCAAGTGCGAATCTAACCCACAACCTTTCGCATTTACAGTCCACACACTGTGCCCCTGCGCCACGTACTGGCCTCGGTTAAAATGTATATATACCTATAACAAATTCTGTATTATAATTTTATTTTTAGATTATATTTAATGCAAGTTAACGCAAACCTTTTACACTTTTATAATATATACATAAGTATAATAGCATAGAAATTACGATACACAACGACATTCAGGGCTAAAACCTCTTAGGACCCTTCGACAAGCACACGCGACTTAGGAAGGGAATAATAAATGAGTATATAACATACCCTACGACACCCGCGTACAAAGCGTGTATTTGAAGCTTCATACAATTTGCTAAAGATAAAAAAATGCGTCAAATTCGACGTTGCTCCGTATAAGAGGAACCGGAAATACCTTTTAATTTAACCGTTAATTAGTTTGTGCTGTCGAAATGTCGGACATGTTCCGGTGTAATGTTCAGTATGTTTGTCAATTATTGACTTCTCTCTCATAATTACCTGCAGTTTCCGAAAAAAAATGTTTGATTCAAAATCTATCTACATAGTTCGATTCGGTGCAGTGGTAGGAACAATAATAATTTGGATGAACTAAAATAAAAAAAAGCATTTACTCTTTTTTCACACGGCACTCTTCGTTCTCCATTTTCTGATGAATTCGCCATGATATTAAAATTATTTAAATACAACGTGAGATCGAACTAAAAACAAAACCCACCATGCCCATTGGTTATTTCATACTTTAAAGTATAAAATCCCATGCTCATATAAGAAAAACGAGATCAGAATTTTAAGTCATATTTTGATACATTATATTCACAATGATAATTCTTCGCATTATTATTCAATGATCGTCCACCCCATTTGATATCTAGAAAAAGTTAAAACATCCCTGCTCTCATAAATAATACCAAATGTACGTATAATGCTACAGATATATACAGATTTAATGTCCATTAGATTAAATCGGCATTAAGTTAAAATCTCTTGTAATAACCAATTGTATTAATACCTTATACTAAGTTGACAATAATGCAGATTAGTAAGACAGGTTCAAAGGTGAACGGTGGAACTTGACCTTAGTAACGCATTAGTGAGAAAGCCGGTAGCGCGAGTTAATTGACCTGATAATTGGTCAGACATTTATCATCGATGATAGTATTGATGCGTTAATATTTGCCTTAAAAAAATTAAATTAAATTAGCTTCACGCTGTATCAGGCACACAGCAGGGTAAGCAGAGGGAATCTAGTGTTAAGGCACTCCGTTTCTCACTTTCTGCCGGATTCTGGAGGCATTGCGTGTTGAGTGGCAGAACTCAACGCCGCGCTTTGCTTTGACAACAGAGCGAAGAAATGGAAATATAAATTTAAGTAAATACTTCATCTCCTCGAGTGGGGATCGAACCCAGAACCAGTCAATTTTACAGCCACACTTTGTACCGCTGCGCCACGACTGGCCTATATTTGCCTTAATTCTGTTTATTAAACTTTAAAGTACTTTAAAAAAAATATTTGTAAATCGTGATTTTATGACCAATTTGTTAGCTGCAACTGCACTATCAAATAATTGTGCAGTGTACTGGATATTAAACCTTTATAATGTATGTTGTCTTTATACTTTTGGCATGCATCCAGTAATATATCATAGGTAACTAGAAATCATGCATATTTATATTGTAGCTTGTTTCATAAGTTTTAACATAACTGCGCTAATTATATTGTTCCGACATAATAGTGAAATATACAGACATACTATGTTATTCTCCATTCCATCCTATAAAAATATTAAATTTCCATCAATTCAAAAAAAATGTTTGATTCAAAATTAAAATTTTTCAAATGAATTCATAACTGTAGTGTATAAAGTTTTAGAATTTTATACAAAGGGTTTAAAACTATCTTTATTAACAACACACACGCCGCATAGAGGCTATTACATCGAGCTTGACCTTTAATAAAAGGCGTCATGACACCAAATATGAGAACTAAAGTACTCATCTATATGTTAAACTTTGGTGTCTCCAATATAAGGAAAATTTATACTAATACTAATGTATAAAAGTAAATATCACAATAAAGTAATGTTATTTACAATAGTCATATACAGCATCGAAGAATTAGCTTGTTTAAAAATTATTGTATTAAAATAAAAATCGCTGTACTTTTTTTGTAATATATTTGTGTATAGTAATATTTAAAAATTTGAGGAAGAATAGGAATGTATCGATATATTTAGGAAACACCTGCCTAAAATTTAAATTGATTAATATGTACTATGTTTTCTACAATAATTATTAAAAAAGTATATCAATTTACAACATAACTCGGTCCGTATAGAATAGTTAGATGGAAAAATTCCAGTAACTAAGTTACATACTTTCCAAACACTGCGCATATACCCTAATCAAAAGGCGTCTGGGGAGGACGTCCTCGGGGCTTCCACCCCTCGGGTTTGGTGTCATAGCTCATTGCAAATTACAAGACCGTCGGCGGCTAACGCTCGCCCAAATCTTAAAATCCTTAAGATTTTTCGTATTATTCGATCTGAATATTTTCTTTCTTATAAAAACAAACGCTAAGGATTTCGAGCTGCGTTGCGTTTGTACTTTCCGAACAATTATGAATAAATATGATGAAAATATTATTGTTATATATTTAATTACTTACTTAATAATTTAATAGACTATTTTTGTATATAAAATTTAATTGAAATATATACTTAGCAAACCAATTAATAATATTTTTAAAGTACTAACAACATTAGTTAATATGTCAAGTAGTATAAAGAATTAAAAGTTAAATCTAGGTTATCTAGATAAAAAGAATATAAAAACATTTATAATTTTTTTTATCTATATACGTTTATATAAAATGTGATTTAAGTAAAGGCTTGGTAGATAAGCGTCTATAATTTAGTTTTATCGCTAATGCCTACAGTCCACTGGCACCACTGCCAAATTGTCCGAACCCTCCAATACAGGTGATATATCAGGGATGCTATATGAAATTCTCAACTCATACTGTTCAGCTGTACATACCATAAAATATATTGACATACTAAAACACTGTATGACGGTCGTGGCGCAGGGGCACAAGTGTTGTGCATCGTTGTGTAAACGCGATTAAGTGAAATATTTAATTAAATTTATATTTTCATTTTTCGCTTTGGTGTCATGACAAAGCGCGGCGTTCAGTTCCGCCACTCAACACGCAATGCCTTCAGACTTCAGCGAAAATTGGGGAACGGAGTGTCTTAACAATAGGTTCCCTCTGTCTATATATATATATATATATATATATATATATATATATATATAGAGTTATACATTGTCTTTGAAAACAACTGCTAATATTTCTTACTGAATCGTAGGCCAAACAATGATACTCTCGAGAAATGCTTTATAATATCTTACAAGGTCCATTCATCTTCCTAATGTACTACTTGTAGTCTTAATTAACGGCTACCACTTACATTTACGTAATGTCTTTCACATGACCGTCTCCTTTCAGTCTAGATATTCCGTTACATTTCACATCAGAGGAAAGGGCGTGATAAATCTTCAAGATTTTTTTGTATATTTTCTCAGCCGTCAGTGTAATTTTGTGTATAAATAATAAAATAAGTATATAAGTTGTGAATTTACAAAATATTTTTTATAAAAATATAATTTTTATGAAAATTTTATTTTCACACGCGCTACCCATCTACACCTCTTTTAGTTATAAAAAAAATATATTATACTTATATGACTATAATTGAGGCACAATGAAAACGAGGCCACAAAGTACAACAATACCGCTGCATTCGATAATTTGAAAACTGAAATTTTATGTTCGAAGTGCGCTCATTAAACGCATGTTCATTTCGACGATCGCCTCGAAACATTATTAATTATTTTGTAATGGGAGACTTCGTGGATTTTAAATTTCATACAATCAAATAACATTTATTATCGATACGAGCATAAATTGTTTAATTAAGTTTTATATTATAATTAGTTTATGATGCGGACACAGTGTATTAAAATTTTAATTAAAATTAGACAATGGATTTAAATGTACCAGAGAGGGAAAATTAAAATTAATTATATATACAACCATTCCCTAAGTGGGGACCGAACCCACAATCACCGCATTTACTATCAATCGCTGCGCTACTACGCCACGACGCCCGTTATATACATTTAATATATTATACACAATGAAGATAATCAGTTGTCATTATTCATACAAACAAAGTTTACCTAATGTAATAACATGACAAAATGTGTTTAAACTTTACCTAACATTTTGAAGCAACATTATTAGAATAAACAGGAGTTGGTATATTATTCGGCACAAACTGATAACTAATTATAAATTTAATACAATTGGATATTTATTTTATCATTGTACACAGTGATTCATTATCAAGTGTTATATATTTTATATCGTTCTGATTGTGATTAAACAGTCAATAGTCACGAGTTCAAATGCGTTATTGGGAACATTTTATATTATTGGAACATTTTAAAAACACTTTTAACATATTATGTCATCAGCGGTCTGGTCAGGCATGGTTTTACCAGTCGCCATGTATATTGACTAAAAAAGTGAATTGACACTAAGTTCTCTTGAGAAATACTTCTCTTGATCTATATATTAAACTTTAAAAAATATAACTCATGCTCAATAAAATATTTCAGATACTATACGTTCTAAAATGACAAAGCCAAATTAATTAATTAACTTCAAAGTAAAAATTCTATTGTAAAGATTTTTGACAATTTTCATTTTGATTTGTATATTACAAAGCAAAAGAAAGAAACATATATTTTTTCCCTAAATGTTTTTTCATTCAATGTTTATAAAATAAGAAAAAGTTCTTTATCGTCACAATTTATTCACACTGTATACAGCTTTTCCAAGCTAAGCAACGTTAAAATAAGGATCCTAGTTCAATCTAACATCCAATAAAAGAACTCTTTACAAGCTCACTTCACGTAAGTCGGTGCATGACGCACTGGAAGTTCCGGGTTTTACAGCTACATCTACCGCTTATGCTATATAGTTATATAGGTACATATACAACTACTTCCTTGTATTTTTTATTATACCACTGTGGAATTTGTAGGACGAAACGCTTAAATCACTAATATTGAAAATTGCAACAAAATCGTAAAGAAGCATAGATGAACAAACTATTACTATATCGATTTTATATCGAAATTTGAAATGTCGTCGGTCAGGTGGCAAGGGTTGGAGGTTAATTTCTACGACAAAATCGATCCAAAAACTTATATATGGGTATTATAACTTTTAAATTAAATTAAAACCAAAATAAAATAGTCATTATAACAAAACTAAGTTTAAAATAGGAATAGTAACCAATACTATTGTAAAAGTTTTTCGGGTCGATTGATGCGTCGACATAATATGCTTCTTCGCTTTCTGTCCAAATTTAAACTTCACATTTCACCTTGATCATGATGACCAGAGAAAAGAAATGAAAGATTCCCTGAGTAGGAATCGAATCCAATCATTGTGTTTACAGTCAAATCTTGTCCCAATTCGCGACAACGTACTCAATAAGATACATATTAGGGGCCGTTCAAGTATTACGTAAGCAGTTTTTTTGCAATTATTGACCCCACTATGTCATCAAAAATAAGCAATCCTCTTAAAAATATTTCATTGAACACGTCAAAAATAAGCAAACCCAAGACCCCTCCGCCCCCCTACAGTGCTTACGTAATATTTGAACGGCCCCTTACTCAAAATAATCTTAAGAAAAAGATCTATAAAAATATACTAAACAAATACATGTTCCGGAAAATGAGAATGTACACAATAACTGACAAAAACTGAAAAGAGCTATAAAAAGAAAGAATATAAAGGACAACTTCGTTCTTTCTAGTTTTATAACTTTAGAATTTTAGACTGAAATTTTATGTTGCAGCACGAGACTAATTAGCAAAACAAGCACCGATTTGCAAGATTTTTTAAATAAGTTACGCTATTTCCTATAGAGCTAAAAAGAAGATGATTTAAATCCTCTTTAGGCAAAAACATCCTGGCAATAAATTTTACTACAACAATGTTAATTTAAATATTGTACGTTTTGTAATAATTTGACTGATGACATACGCATTTTATAAAAGTGAAACAATGCCGAGGAGAGGAATAACTTTAAGTTATTTTCACATTATTCTCTAAATTTCTTTCATTTTGTTATACCATGGAAATAAAAATTTATTTATATATATCTGAATAAATATCCTAAGAATCTAACTGAAAATCATAACAGACAGACTATACTTGCAAAATAAAAACAAATTATAGTAAACAATAATAATAATAAATCAAATCAGCTTCACGCTGTATCCCGCACACAGCAGGGTAGGCAGAGGGAACCTAGTATTAAGACACTCCGTTCACCCACTTTCTGCTGAATTCTGGAGGCATTGCGTGTAGAGTGGCAGAACTCAACGCCGCGCTTAACCTCGACACCAGAGCGAAGAAATGGAAATAAACATTTAAGTAAATATTTCATCTCCTCGAGTGGGGATCGAACCCACAACCAGTCTGTTTTACAGTTACACTTCGTGCCGTTGCGCCACGATTGGCCTCAAAGTAAAATGTAAAAAATACATATAATGTTAGATATAATTTAAGAAAAGGTAACAGGTAAAGTAGGTATAGGTAGGCTAATAGTAGTATGATAAGCCAAGGTCGAGAATAAACTGATAACATTACGATATCAGGTCGACATGTTGTTAAATCAATATAGTTTGTTTCGTGTTTACAAGTGGCACAATCAGTAAACCACTGCTCTGATTTGCTGCGATCGCGACTTGGCAAATATTGAATTCACCGTACATTTTATATCCGGCGAAATCTTTAGACACAAATTCTAAACATTTTTAAAAAAAAACATTGAAATATATACAATTTTCCTGTTTCAAGGAAGATAATATAACTGATGGAGGACGCCAAATAAACTTTTCGTTTCACATTCCACGATAAATTAAAAGTTTACATTGACCAAATAGATATTATCAGTGAATACTAAAAACAAATTTTCAAAATGTATATCTATCTACACATTCAGTATTCGGACTTTAAAGATCAAGAGAAGCGGCGCTACTTTCACACGAAGAAAATTCCTTTGCATAACCTTATATCCAAATAATGAAATTTAAATTACGCAATCAATACCATTCCACTTCGTCACATGTTCACGTCTACAAATATTCCACACGAAACGTTGGGCTGAATCTAAAATTATGCTGAAAAGGTTGATATTTGCCATCATGAAACTAAATTTCGGAGAACGGAAAACTATGTTTGGGCAATAATGAAATATTCAAGTTTGTTGTTTCAGACTGACTGTGTCCATGAGCACAGAATAGAGAATATTATATTAGTTACACAGTTACATTACCATAAAACGATTTGTTAATTTACTTAAGATTCTCTTCCAATCATCACAATGGTCAAATATAATCCTATTTTTCTTTCTTTTTTTCTCAGCTTCACTCTGTATCCTGTAGCATTGAAAGTAGAGGGAGCCTAGTGTTAAGACACTCCGCTCCCCCCTTTTTGTCGGATTCTGCAGGCATTACGTATCAAGTGGTGGAATTCAACGCGCCGCCTTACCTCCACATCAGAGCGAAGAATCAGCTTCACGCTGTATCCCGCATACAGCAGGGTAGGCAGAGGGAACCTAGTGTTAAGACACTTCGTTTCCCACTTTCTGCCGAATTCTGGAGGCATTGCGTGTTAAGTGGCAGAACTCAACGCCGCGCTTAACCGAAGAAATTAAAATATAAATTTAAATACATATTTCGTTGCCTCGAGTGGATCTAACCCACAACCACCCGCGTTTAGTCACATGGTATACGAAAATATTTCAAATCGATACTGGCAACACCATAAATACGACTCGAATAACAAACGTGTTGGAAAATAATCCACAGATGTAATCGATTTCCAGTCAGCAGAAGTTAAATCTTTAGAATTCACGCAACGGTTATGACAGACATAGCACTTATTGGACACGGCCTCGCCAGCTCGTATTGAAGCAGAAAACTTTATAGACAGTTCAATATCTTGACCACGTCGAACTAAAACTCAATTATAAGTGTAAATGTACGTACATATTTCATACATACTTATACTTATATCTATAGTAGGTACTGTTTGATAATATATAACCAACGATGGTGTCAGTGATACAGGAAATCTTATTAAGGATATATATAAAAATATTATATACTTTTTATATTATTCTAAACTTGTATTCTCTCTAGTCTATTTAAAAATAATGTAATCGAATTCAATAACGTAATCAAATTACGAATGTACATTAAACTAGCAATAATTTTCCTTTTTTTTTAATTTTCTATTTTATAAAATATTTTTTATACAAGTGTTACCTACCCATGAAATAACAAAAAAAGAGTGACATTAATGACTGGAAAGTGTAGACACTCCATTCCAGAAAGAGAAAATGAAAATGTAAAATACTTAATTTGTTCGAATGGAAATCGAACCGCAGTCAATCGAAGTCGTACGCTTGCGTCTCTGCGTCACTTCCTATTAAGTTTCATATTTAAAATTTATATCATTTTGGTATTGATCTTTGTAAAAAATATTTCTTTTCACCTAACTATATTGTAAGCACAGAAAAACGTAAAATATTCGTTTTTTGTTGCAAAAATGCCAAAATATACTACTGTAGATACAAATGTCGAGCTCCTTTTATAATTTGAAGTGTCTCTTTAATATAAGAAAAAAAAGAAAAGCATAACGTTCACGGTTTTATTACGATGTATAGATACAAAATATAACGAGCAATTAGGTCTGAAAAATGCGAGATCCCGCGTCTGCTTCGAGAATAAAGACAAAAAACACCGAGACGGCAAAGTAGAAAAAAAATTCTCACATCTTCTGACACCTATACCTACTAAACATTTTTATGTATATTACTTTCGTTTCGTTTGTATATGTCGTTTTGTTGTTGTCGTTTTACATTAAGAGAGAAAAATCTAAAAAGTTGTTGCGTTAAAATATTCTAAATAGTATATATATTATGTTAAATGGATTTTAAATTTGATTCCTAAAAAAATTAAATTACATTTATCATTTACTAAAATTAATTCAAATGCGATGTATTTAAATTATTTTTAATAATATAGCAGATCCGTGCTATACTTGTAACTGTAAAAATAATAATAATAAAACGTAAAGGAAACTTTTCAGAAATTTCAATTTAGTATGAAAAATAACGAAACAAAAAGTGGTAAATTTTCCTTATAACTCCTACCTTGACCGAAGGCCATTCGTTATTAAAATTTGGATTTATAAAGTTTTTCTATGAATATTTCGAAATAAAGGTGTCCGTGTTCAATTTTTTTTTTGGCACGATGCTTGTGTTTGTGTTTTTTTTATTTCTGTAGAAATACGATTAAAATTTCTAAGTAAAGAAACATTTTTTAAAAATTTAAATAACTTTTATAATTTTTAAAATATAAAATACATATTTGCTCGTAACCGAATATTTATTATTTAAGAACATAGAATATTTATTTTGTATTTTTTATTGAATCCAATTCTATTTTTATCCGCATTTAAGTGAGGAATGCAGAAATAATTCTTCTTCGGTCGTTCTTTATAATTAAATATATAAAGGCTAGTCGTGGCGCAGGGGCACAAAGTGTGACTGTAAACGCGACTTGTTGTGGGTTCGATCCCCGCTCAAGGAAACGAAATATTTATTTAAATTTATATTTCCATTTCCTTTCTCTGATGTCGAGGTAAAGAGTGGCGTTGAGTTCCGCCACTCAACACACAATGCCTCCAGAACTCGGCGGAATGTGGAAAATGAAGTGTCTTGACACTAGGTTCCCTCTGCCTACTACTGTGTGCAGGATACAGTGTGAAACTGATTTAATTTTACATAAAAAGAAATAACGAAAAAAAATTTTTCTGAAATTAATATCGATCAGTATGCTATCATCAACGTAATGTATTAGTATGTCCTTATTGTAGATAAATCAAAGATTAGTTGTTAGTATATCTGTTGTAATTGCAACATTGTAAAAATATTTCGACAAAATTAATCAAAAGTCAAAGAAAATAATAAAAGGATTGATAAAACATTACAATTGCAGCACTGTGTAACTACTGTACTATTAAAACATTTTATTTTACTAAATGCCGCATGAGACTTCTTATCGGTAACTGAATATAAGGTTTCTCGGTTCAAATATTGCCATCTTCATCTACTCCCTTTGGGAGACATCTTTTTTATAGAGACAATTTCTTAGCGTACAATAACAGAAAGAAGAATTTCTTGTTATTTCTTGTAATTTAGATTGCCAATATTTTGATGTTTACATTCACAAATGTTTTTTTTAAACACAGCCGTATTCCAACAAGACAAATGGACAAAATAAATTCTATTCGCTCAAACAAGTTTATTCTATTTAGAGTATTCAGTTTAATTAATTGTAAGTTAAAAAACATAAAATTAATTACAATTAAAAAAATGTATCAAGAAAAAAGGCGTGTATTTTTGTACATGCCTAGATTAGAAAACGAAATCTATAAACATCATTACAGTGTAGTAACTAAGTAAATGTTTTAAACAGACATAAAAAAGAAGACGAAGAGAAGTACCGTAAGACCATTCGTTCAAAGTTGTGGGTCGCTGGCTTAATGTAAGGCAAGGCTGGGAAGTTGTTTCTAGTAAATTCTATTTTTTTTTCCTTTCCAATCACCGAGCCGTAGGAAAGTAAACCTCTCTCTCGCAGCTAATTCAATATCAAGACGTTAATAGAAAATTTCCACTATTTTCTGATAGAAACGCTAAAGCATTTTACATTTTCTTATTTTTTTCTATAATCTATATCTAAATAAAGAAATAAAAGAAATCTGGCTTTAAATTATTATACTATATACGTTTACGCATGGGTAACTGGCTGACTGAAAATATGGACCGAGTTTCATAAACCTATATGCAAATCTATTATGGTTCAAACAACATTTTTTCAATATGACTATTCACAAATAAAATGTAAGAATACCTTTACATTTAGGGTAAATGTCGACCTGGATTTTTGACTACAGTGGGAAAGAACATTAAACGCATTCACGTATAAAATCACATAAAGATATAAATGTATACGACCGAAGTGATGCAATACATATAGTTTACATAAAAATTGGCTAATACATACATTTGGAAAAACATATATTTCAGTACCAATTAAAAAGCTTATACCTATGCGAAAATGAAGAAGAACTAAAAGACCAATTCAATTGTCGCTGCCTACTTTGACTGCTTCAAAAAATAAAAAATATCCAATTTACTCAATAGAATTTTTCAACAGGAAAACAAGCTATGTTATTCCAAAGGTACAATCATACAAATAATTAACATCATTTGTCGATGTTAATTACGCAAGGGCTTCCTTACAATGACCACAGCTTGTTAACCACTGAATGCCCGTTCCGCTTGTACGGTGTGCATTACATTTCTATTTCGTACTTTACGTTCCACTTACTCTATTTTAATAAATGCGTTTAGTTGTATAAAACTGTTTTAGGGTCCTTGTGGAGAACGTTTTTCATGTAAAATTAAATTTTAAATGAGTAGAAGCCACTCATTTTAATAAAAAAAGAAAATGGACATTATGTAATGATTATTTATTTACAAGTAATATAATGTGATGTAAAAGTAATAATGATAAAGAAAACAAAAAATAAAATAAAAAACAATACACTAAAGACCCGATAAAGAATTTTGTTACGCAAAACTAAAATAACGTACGAAACGCGTCGAGTTTAAATATTTAAAAAAGTCTTATAAATTTGTTGTAGAGTTTCATTGACTACGTATCTTTCTAATCACTAAAGTAATTGAGCAACATGATAACAACACAAAAGACTTCTCTATATAAAACAAAATAAGAGCACAATCAAACATTATACACTATTTAGACACAGTTATACATACGCCCTAAGAAATATTTGAAATAATTAAATTTTAAAATTTTGAAACATGAAATGAACAAGATATTATTAAATTCTGAAAACAGTTTGAGCATTTTAGTAAAACTTTGTACGAAATTTTATTTTCAAAGAAAGTAAAGGTAACACTAGTTTTACTTTATTTTTAAGAAATGATATATAAAAATATATTATTTCTTTAAAAAAATATTGCGATATGACTATTAAAGTAAAAAAATATATATCATACAAATGAGGTACATATAGTGGCAAAATAATTCACTTTACCTAAACACTAGAAAATAGTCAGTTCGACGGGTTAGTTAGTCATAATAGTAATGATAGCAGTAATGAAATAAGTAAGAAGGTTTCCTAATTTAATTGTATAGTAACCAGCTCTACACTTTACTTGTATTTAGGCAGGGGGTCGGGTAGGTAGAGGAAACTTATAGTGTTAAGACACTCCGTTCTCCAGTTTCCGCTCAATCTAAAACATTGCTAAGTAGAAGAAACTATAATCATTTTCCGCGATAATCATTTCCATTTAGAAATCGAATCCACAATCACCACTCGGACCAGCAGAACGAACTGCATGAACTAATAAAGAAGTGACTTAGTTATGATTTTCATTACATAGTATTATTGCAGAGAACAGAGTGACTCGACTCGCTGTCTACACGAACAACTGTCATGTTGTTTCTATCACTGTGTCGCACAAGTGCAGATCAAGATAGGTCAGTCAGTGTAAATAGGACGTCGATCTGCGGTTAGTTATTGTGCCCGCCTGTAGTCGCGTCCTCATTCAGGACATACCTATCTTTACCTATATACCTAGTAGTTTTAACACAAGTATGATATTGTACTCGGAGCGTTCGCGGTTAAAGCTACGCTGTGATTCAGAATGGGAATAAAAGGAAAATTATGATAAATGTGAAAAAAATTGTTGTCTTTTCATAAAGAATCACGGTATGGGTGTTGTTGAACTAATATTTTTAGTTGCAGGTTGGGATTGATTGAATATACGATATGGATAATAAGTTAAGTGTCTTAACACTTTCTTCTCTCTACCTACCAAGCTACGAGCGCGATATATCGTGAAGCTGTAAGATAGAGCGTAAAATTATATAAATACGTATTTATTTACATTTATATTTTCATTTCTTCGCTCTGGTGTTGCGGCAAAGCGCGGCGTTGACCTCTGCCACTCAACACGCAATGCCTTCAGAACTCGGCGGAAAATGGGGAACGGAGTGTCTTAATACTTGATTCTCTCTACCTACCCTGCTGTGAGCGGGAAACAGCGTGAAGCTAATTTTTGATTAATTACATAGTCATGTAATTAATCAAAAATTAGCTTCACGCTGTTTCCCGCTAATCAGTCGATTAGTCTGAAAAGAGGACTCTTTTTTTCAGGTTCACGCTGTATTCCGCATGTAGCAGGACAGGCAAAAGAAAACTAGAGACGAATTCTGGAGGCATTGCGTATTTATTAGCGGAAATCAAGCCCGTAAATATAAAAATACATAAGTAAACATTTTTTATTTTCTCGAGTGAGTTCCAATCTTTTATTAAAACCTACATTTTATTACATTAAATGAAAAGCTTGATTTCAGCGGGAGAACGGTTTTAATTATCTTACAGTAGTACATAATAAAGCTTGTATAAAATCTTAAACAAGAACTTGCAACATTTAAATGCGAGAACGAGCATAATTGCAGGTTACCTAGGATAATCCTAGGTAACACTACACAATAGGACTGTCCGCGCGCTACGGCCTAAACTAGCATTACCTTGTTTGCAGTAATGTTTAGGATAATTGCAGATTGGCGACAAAGAGGTATTGTACTTAAATTAATTGTAATAATATGTGTAATACTTTCACTCAAATAATGTAAAGAGAAACATTACTAATAATATTAAATTATAAAAGAAATTATTGTATTTTCAAGATGTATAATAAAATAACACATTGGTATTAAGAGATAAGTATTAAAAGAAAACGCAAAAATTTATATTTTATGATTCTGATATACAGACGTAACTCTCAGGTTTACTTAGGTTATGTATGGCTTAGGCTTTAGATGCCGCTGTAGGATAATTCCTACGGCAGCACTTATATACTAATGTAGACGGCGGCGGCTTTATGCTAATGTACGTAAATGCAAATATTAAATATTTCATTTCCCCGAGTGGGAATCGAACTCACAACCTGTCGCGTTTTCCATAACACGCTTGTACCCCTGCGCCACGACTAGCTTATATACAATATACATACATTGGTATATAATTAAGTAAACAAATCACAAATAATCAAACAAAACTTTATATATATATATATATATATATATATTTGAACAATACGAAGAATGAAACAATATTACCCAACAAGGAACACTAACCTCGGTCGAACAATCATAATATCACGTTAACTAAGTTTATAACAGGTTAGTTTAGATAACGTTAGGTAGTTAACAAACGTTCTCTCTCTACAATCTCTTCCACTACCTAATTATTGCTGCAGACTAATTAAATACATATATAGATAGAGGTACGTAGACTTAATTGGCAGTCGTAAACAAAGAAATTGAAGATACGTACGTACAGAGCCGTCTGTGTATACATTTATATAGATAAGCCGACGTGTGAGATATTGACACCGTGGTGACGAAATTGACGAAATATGAATAATGTCAATGTGTTAGTTGTGGCGTCGAATCCTGCACCTCGTATTTATATTTAAAATACGGACGTTTCCCCTATTTGATATAGCAGAGTGCGGCGGTGGGCTTTTCCATCCAATAAATAACTTGGATGTATTGTGGGAAATGTATATATTGGTTGTCTATGCCCTGAGATGCGTACTTATAAATAGAAGACCTTGGGGAAATAATCAATTATCTATTTAAGTAGAATTTTACTGAATAGAAAAGTTATAATACGAAATGTAGAAAAAGCGAATGATTTATCATTAAAATATCACGACAAATCAATATACCACGTAATATAAAATGCAAATAGTACTAAAAAGGCTTTCAATTTAAAATATTGTTCATTAAAACATCACATTTTATAGCATATCAAAATTAGTCAGACGAAGCATGTAACGTCTTAAATTTCAACTAATATTTAGTGATAATAAGCGAGATAGCTGATTTAACAGGCTACGCAAGCGCGCTTCCTCCTCGCAAAGAAGAATATTTAATTACTTTAAGACTCCGTCACTCATCTTGTTTCAACATTCACTTAAGCAGATTATGAGAATACTATCCAGCCTTATATTATAAATGTTGAGGATTGACGTTTCTTTTCAAGCGCAGAGATTAGCTTGAGATTTAATCAAACATGAAATTTACATACACAAATTGAATAAAAAATTATATAATTAAAAGAAAATGAGTTTTTTTTGCTGAAAATAATATTATTAAAGATTTTTTTTATAAAATATCAAGTTTTCATTTAAACGACAAACTTAATGACATGAATTCATGAGAAGAACATGTATGATGAATACAAATCGTAAATAGAAACCTATTTAGGTAAATCGTCTAATGTGTAGAGAGCCTAAAATGCCTAATGCTTATATAGGAGTGTCAAACCGAGCGACATAATTCGAAGACTCTGACAAGGTATGAATACAGGCACTATTGAAATGCGGGCATTCAATAGCTCGTGCCTACGCTGGTTCATTGTAGCTGGAAAATTCAAATTATAATATTAAATCGTACAGCTGTGTTAGAAATTTTCAAGTTAAAAATATGCTGCACGAAGAATTTGTTTAAGTTAAATCAAACAGAATTAATTTTAAATAATATTTTCTTAAAAATCTATACAAATTTTTTTACTGTTATTTAACACTAATTAAAACTCTAGTGTCTCAATAAAAGTACAATGTTTAAAATGCATCCTTGACAAGCTAAACCATAAATAGTAGATTCATATACAAACTATTTTTAGATTACATTTGTCTGTGAAAAACTAGGCAGGTCAACGTAGTTCTTGCTCTACTTTGAGAGGAGAAAAGAAAAATAAAACTTACCGATACAAAGTTCCCGAATGTATTTTCTTCACGCCGTCCATCTCTGTGATATTCTTATCATGTCTCTTAATACTCTTAATAGCTAAATGTATTCAAAATTAAAGTCATCATGAGCGACGGCACCTGAAACAATATAACATTTTTCATATATACTCATATACTCATGTCTGAAATTCGTTTAAAAACTAATCAAGCATCGTATAGCGCAAATGGAAATTTATGTTTTGTAGTACTTTTTCCCAAATAATGGAGGCTCTACGAATTTAGGGCGTCGGTTGTGTAATATATACATACATGATCTGAATAGTAACTCACGTAACTCATTGAGTGGGGGTCTCAGTTTCACTTCTTGAAGTTAACTAGAAACAATATCAAACAGTTTTGATCTACTCTTAGTGCAGTACCGCACAGTACCTATGCAGAGTTCTGAATACAATCTAGGCCGATGGACCAATTGAAACTTGGCTTCACCATTTTATGTTAAGATTGAAGTTATGCTTTACAGTTAATACTAATTATTATATAAAAATTATTTCAGGCGTTTTATTCTGTTTTTGTTCTTATTTATGTGCCCTACACTAAAATTATACTTTATAGTACCACCATGTCTTCCACAGATTTCTTTATTTTTCCTTAATAAAATAAAACATAGGTTTATTCAAGATTCACCGGTCGAAAGGAAATACTATACAATATTGTCCAGACTTTTCCAATTCACATAAAATCTTACTTTTGAGACAGTTTTATCTAAGAAGATTTCCTACGCGAGAGTGCTATTCAATAAAGATTTAGTCCAGCAGCAGGTAATCGGTTTAAACTCCATTTCACTCTGACCTGTAGTTTGTCATTGCCATAGTAATCCTACGTTTGGTATCCTTACCACTAAGTTCGTCAAAGACAAATTGACGTTTAGACTTTGAGCAGTTGCAACATTTATCATCTTATTGGTATAATACATTAGTGGTCTTAATTTGTCTTGTAAATTATTGTTTTAGGAACAGATAAATATAGAACAATTTAAATGGACGTTAATTTATAACGTATTCCACAATTTGAGTCTATACAATGAAAACATGAGCGTAAAACTGTGATAAAATTTATGGAAGCTGTTCAAGAATCGCAAATAAAGACAGTGCCATCCTGCTTGTCATAGGCAGGAAATTATTTGCTCTCTGAATGTATGTATTTATGTGCATTATTTATATTGTGCAATATTATAGTAGACGTATCCTATGACATAAATCTTAAGACTATTTTGTTTATATTAGTACCAAGAACCATATTATAACAGAAATTGAATATGCAATAAAAATACTTAACTAAATGAACAGCTTTTCAAAATCCATAATAAATAAGAATTCTGAAGAAGTACTAAATTTATATAAAGTAACCTAGCACCACTGAAGTTCATTATATTCATTACCATCTATAATAGAGTAGTCATTTTTGTAATATATTGTAAATAATATTCTAAGAAAATGCAAATATTTCAATCCATCTAGGGAGAATGAAGGAATGGACTAGACAAAAATATGATAACACATATATATCTCCATTTTTTTTTTCTATTTATATCAATACAATATTTCACATAGTTTACTATATTTTGAGAATGACTTTAGTATAATTTATTAATTTATATCTTTATTACATGTTAGATAGAAATCAATAAATTTCGCATGCACTAAATGGACAGTGTAAAAGACATTCCGAATTCATCATACATTCATTTAGAACTTGGTTATCACGATTTCAATTTAAAATCGATTTAGACGTTTACTTTTTGGGACTCAAAAATACAGTCGAAATAATTGGTTCACAATCGATATATCTTCATTATTCAACGGGCATACGAAACAAGGCTTGATCATAATATAAGTGTTGCAGGAATTAAAATAGAAAAGCTTTACGTTTGTCCTTAGGAGGTATGGCAATGGGTGCATTCACACTGCATTCGAAACAGGCTAATTGCACTTGCAATTAACTGTAGAAATATGAAGGAACTAACAACGGTCTTAAATCGGTATGACCCTAATCATTGTATGTAGGTATCAAGTATGTGTTCTTTATCTTTAAATAACGGACATTCACGTTCAGAGGTGGTTCGCCAGGTTTGAATCGTCTGTTAATGAATTCGATAAAATAGAGCAATTATATTTAAATAAAACTGCGAAAAACAGAATATTCCGCATATAGCAGAGTAGGAACCTAGTGTTAAGACACTCCGTTCCCCGCTTTCCGCCGAATTTTCGAAGCATTGGATTCGAGTGGCGGAACAGAACGCCGCGCTTTCTTTTGGTACCAAAGTTTACAGTCACACGCTTGTGCCCCTGAGCCACGACGGCCTCTAATTTAATTATCGTTATTTTTTTAATAATTATTAATATTAAATAAAAAAAAACACAACCGTTTTCCTTTAAATTTTTAAAACTTTCATCAAAATCGTAAAAGCTTTACCATGTTGTATAAGTTAAATAATAGATAGCCTTTTGTCTAGCCTCACTTTTACATTAACTGCGATCACGTCGTTTTCAATTAGTTTCTAACGACAGTATGGCTGGCAGTGGATGCAAACAAAACAAACAAGTTTACTATAGCTACCTATAGTTCTCTACCGTCACTATGTTATACTTTATAAGTGTAATGATTATAAATGATAATAATGCGGTTTCATATTTTTTTTATATTTCTATATATTTTACAACAATGTTTTTTACTTTGCTTATTGATATTTGTGGACGTCGTGGCCCGGTGGCACAAGATGTGATTTTTACATTTATTAACTTGATGTTCGGATTTGGGTAAGAATATCACGTATGGGTTTATATACTCAATCAAATTATGTAAGTCATTCGATGAATTGAAATGAATGAATTTATGATATTTGAATTTATGTTGTAGTGCAAAGCGCAATTACCGACACACTTTTTCTATTTGTGACAATCTAGTCTAAGGCCCTTATAAACCGCTCTCAAGTCTGAGATCGACCTTGAGAAGCCGTTTTCATTCATGGATATGTTATTTATGAATAATACAGGCCTTAGTATCAATTTTATCTAAGTGTTCTTTAATCATTCTGATATGCGATTATTAATTAAGATTGAAAAAATATAGTAACAAAAACTAGAAATAGCTCACATTACATGTCACAAAGCTATCAGTGAAGATATATTCAATTTGCTCTCCTCTTAAATGCCGACACTTGTCGTTTTAATTAAACGCTATCCGTGATGCGGCTATCGAAACTCCGCACGCAGACCGTCGAAATGTTAACACATAAAAGTCACTTCGTTAAATTCATAAAATTAAGCCATTTTGTGTATCTACTTTTAGCTAGTCCCGAACGGATTATAAACAACACGGATTATTACAAATCATAATATTTAAATTTCAACATATTATTGTGATAATTTACCTTTCGAGACATCTCGTGCGAGATAAACAGCCTAAATAAATTTTGTATTATTTTTTTCCTCTTGTAATATAGGCATGCTCTAAGTGTAGTTTGCAGTTTAGCTTTGTCACTATATAATATAGCCGACTCTCACCATGCACTACATCGCACTCTCACCTTGAGATATATGCCAAATTTCACGTAGGTGTGTAATTTGACCAACAAAAGTACCATAGTATTCTCGGAACGCAATAATTAAAGAACTGAACTGAAAAGTACCATACCATATATACCATAGACACTGGAACAAAATAATCTTTTTATACATTATAGTTCGACACGTGATTGTTAATCAGGCAACGATTCGAAGACGTTGTCCTAGTAAATTTTATAACAGATGGAGCTCCTATTTTCAAATTATAAAGATACTCATTTATTTTGCCCATCGTTCACTCGGGAAGAACTCAATTAAAAGTAAGAAAAAATCCTAAAATCAAATCTGCGCTGTTAACTGCAGCTAACTTAAGAGCGGCCACGACTCGTTGACCATAATGCAGTACCTAATAATTTATTATATATATATAATTTATATCAATGTCTGTTACAAAAAAACCAACACTTCATTTCGGATTACTATGTACAGAATTCCCACGATTTCCCTCGCCGCAGAAACTACACACAAGACGTACATATAAACATAACAAGAAATAAAAATCATCTCATTTGAGATTAAAGAAACTGTTTTCTCGTCTAAGCATGGTAGGGCAAAAAAGTAAGTTTTATTTTATTTGCAAATAAAATATAAAATAATGAATACTTTCAAAAACCATATACATATGTATATATATAATTATAGAACAAAGTATTTTCCCAGAATCTATTAATTTCAATGTTGTGTGTTAATTATGACGAAACTTAAAGCCAAATGGTAAGTGAGTCACGTCGCAAAACTTTAAAAGATCAAAAAGAAGGTATATCCTGCGCATACCTAAACGGTTAATAATAATTTTAACCTAAGCATTCACAGTTTATGATTAAATATCTGCGGCCGGTGTTAAAGACATGAGGTGCTCAATAAATGGAAAACTTGTAGGTAACGCTGTCAGACTTCGAGATTTTTTGTTGATTTTGAGATTTTGTAATCGCGCATACTATAAAACTTACTTACTACTTTCATATTTATGTTTTTTTTTCACACTGTATCCCGCATGGAGCAGGGTAGGCAGAGGGAGCATGGTGTTAAAGCACTCTGCTCTCCATTTTCCAAAAAAAATTGAAGGCATTACGTGTTGAGAGGCGCAACTCATCGTCGCGCTTTCCTGTCGAGGTAGAGCGCCAGAGCAAAGAAAATAAAAAAATATTATATATTTAATTTCCTCGAGTGGGAATCGAACCCATAACATGTGGCGTTTACAGTCACACTCTTGTTCACTACGACCGGCCTCATATTAACGCATTTACGCTAATATTCAGTTATACAAAATTAAATTGAAAACTAATATAGCCTATCTATATTAATATTATAAAAAAGAAAAGTTTGTTTATTTAAATGCTAAGATCTCTGGATTTACTGGTCCGATTTATTTGTTTTTTGTTTTGTATTAAATCTATATTCTTCAGGAGTGCTTTAAGCTATATAACATTACGGTGTAAATCTCAGAGAGCCTTGAGTACCGAAATAACAATAATAATGAACGCCTTGGAAGTACTTTAAGCCTGTGCGCTGAAAAATAGTTCAATATATGTATGACAAAATATTTTTATTTTATTAGTTCAAAATAAACGTCCGCAACACGGTTGTAAATAAGTCACAATAAGGTATTTTGTGTCAATTTTTTTTTTAAATTGATATTTCACAGATTTTTATTTGACATGGATATTGAAACTTACAAGCAAAAGTTATTCCATCAAAGAAATTTGATGAAAATAAGCTTCGGCTTTTTATAGCATGTAATTTAGACATATACTTTTGGAGAAAATGTAAAATTAAAATAACTCAACGCTCAATTTACGGCCGCAAGTCTAAGTTGGGCTCTTAGACTGGGCACAGAGCGCCGGAACAGGGGTCGCCCTTGCCGCCGATGACACCCTCTTAAGCAGCCATGTATTGCTTGCACTTTTTCAGAATTATGAAAATAAGTTATTCATGATTGAATTTATAAATTACATAATCAATCGGTTGGCAAATGCAGCATAATAAAAATATTTCAGGTGATATGCGAGCGAAGCCGCGCTAGTTTAATATCTTTTAATGCATATAGTTTAATATATACATTAAAAGATTTTTTTTTTCCAATATAAATATTTACGAATAAACATGTCAATTCCGCAAAAATGTAAATTCTAATTGTACTTCCGGCGTGAGGAGCACGTTTCGTCGTAGTAAAACGTGATAGTGAAAGTATTCATAAGTAATCCGTAACTTCACCAAATTGTATTTAAGAAATCGGGAGAAAACTAATTATATTTTTTTGGAATATTTTTCTTAGAATCACAGTAAACATTTAAAAGTATAATTTTTATTGGAACAGAGATCTGGAACATAATTGTAAATGTATTATATTAATGATTAGTACAAAAACTTGCAATTATATAGTTTTTTAAGTTGGCAGTTATAGTTTTTTAATAAGTGTCACTTTACCCTACTTTTTATATATGTACATATTTTTAGGCGGTTTGTAGTGGTTTGGATATATGTATTACAAACCTAAATATATCTTGGTATGATTTGAAACCACAAGTCAACCTCCATGATTATATTATATAGTGTTATAAATAAAATTTGAAGATATTAGATACAATTTAAGAATTATTAATGAAGGACAATTGTGGCGCAGGGGCACAGTGTGCCTATAAATGCTACTGGTTGTGAGTTCGATACTTAACACCTAGGTTCCCTCTGTCTACCCTACTGTGTTCGGGATACAGAGTGAAGCAGATTTTTAGGTAAAAAAAATATATAAAAATAAAAATATATATATTTTTTTTAACTAAAACTCTGCTTTACTCTGTATCTGCTTTAGTTAATGGTACTATTATATATTATATTATATTTCTTTCAGATTTACTCATAGAAGGCTAAGAATCTAGTAACATGATATCTGCTCTCTGCTTTCTGTCTAAATTTAACACACTGGTAGATGTGCAATATAATATTATTTTTAATAAATTGCTTCAATTAAATATTTTGTTAAGATTCAATTGATTTTATAAATTGAACCCATTGAATTTATAGTTAGTCACTATTCCACTATATCATGATGGCTTCATATTGCAGTTTTTTTTTATTGTTTATAATCAAGTGATAATAGTTATTTTTAGAAATTATTAAATTTGCAAAAAATTATTATTTTTTTATATATATTTTTTTTGCTTCAAGCTATATCCCACACATATAGGGACAGATAGAGGAAATTGTTAAGACACTCTATTTCTCATTTTCTGATAAATATATTACATATGGGTGGGATAATGGGTGGAAGTTAATGCCACAATTCATCTTCTAAATAAAGACAGAAAAAGGAAATAATTCATTTCCCAAAGTGAGCCTGCAACTTTCATATTTACAATCAGATGCTGTGCTGCACCAACACAGTTTTAATGTTTCTATTCTAGACTTTAATTCTGAATTTCAATTTGAAATGTAAGTCATTACAAAAATTTAAGAATTATATATATTTACATATTGTCGGATTAGAGTGTAAACCTACTTAATCTGTTTCTTCTCATTTTGTACTCATATGTACATACATATAGCTCAGTATGACAGCCGTTGACTGTAAAGACATTAGTTGTTGGTTAATTCATTTTGGAGGACTGAATTAAAATATAATGTTTAAATATATTTATATTATATTCCACCGTTCCACCATTCTATACAATTTCTCAAAAAATGGGTGAAAAAATGAAAATGCTGCCTCGATACTTGATTGCTGTTTTGCTTTTTATATAATAGGAAGAAGTATATTAATAATATTAAAATAGCTTGAAAATGTTTCAGCTGCAAATGAGTGAGTTTATATTAGAAAATCATAGATTATTTGAGTTACATATAGTAGAAGATGATAAATATATTCATGGAAGAAGTAAATAAATCATATATATAATAGAATTTTCTTATTTTCGAAATGTATACTTTTAAGTACAAATATATTTTTTAAGAAATGTGTAATATCTCGTTTTATTTATTCGGAAATACACTATACAGCATTATCTTTTAAGGTGTTAAAACTAAGTGTTTTATGACAATCTTTTACGTAGTGTAGTAGCAAATCATATAAGAATATAACATTTTGAGACAAACTAAATATACTGTTTGATAAGCATACAAAGAGGGCCTTCGGGGTCAACATTCATGTAAAAGACATAATTATCTCAAACATATACGTAAATACAACTGATTGGAACTCACCAAAAATGGCCACAAACATCCAATTCCTGCAGACTCTTCACTTAACACTTGACAGTCTCAATTAAATAGAATGTGAGATTCGTTTTTACGGCAGCAGTTTCCCGTATGAATGCACTTTCCAACAGCTTTTACTATCGCACGGCCCCTACTATACGCAAGTAGTACAAGCATGAAAAATACTTGACGACTGACGTACGTACTCTACGCAGAGGGAGCGGTCGTAATGAAATCACCGGTATGCACAAACAATAACTTAACATCGAATGCACTCATACGGCTTAAAATATTGTCACACTATATAATCCATTTATGACAATTTTATCGTAAACTACAGAAAAATTAATACGCGACAACGAAGCGAAATCTATCGTCGCCCCTCCTCCCTTCACCGTGAATTATCATAGACAAAGATATTTTTTCATAGTATTGCTATCAGCTATTGATATATTTGATCATAATCTTAAATTACAAAAAAATACAAAGTTTGTTTATTGGCTTCATAATTGTAAATATTATTACAATTACATGAGAAGTAAAAATATCTAAATGTTTCTATAAATTAATAGTTTTATAGCACGATCAATATTAATTTAGTCTATGCCCAGTGTCATGATGACAAATAACGTCATTGTTTAGTTTTATAAAAATATAATTTGCCAATAGAAATTGCTTTGTTAATAATAATGTGCACAGTTTTAATTTATTTTTAGATTTAATAATTCGTCTACAGTTATATAATTCTTAATATGTATAAAAATCATTTTTAAAATGGCATTAGCCGCCATATTGAATTTTAATTATTTCCAAAAAAATTTGAAAGCATAGAGTACAGTGAATATTATATTTATATATAAATTGTTATTTTTTGTCGTCTTAATCTTAAACAAATAAAAGCATAGTATATACATTCAAATTCAAAAAATAGGTAACAATTTAGCAAATATCACTAAATATATTATTTTAATCTAAAGAAAAATTACGTTCGGATACTTTGTATGTACATAAAAATATTTTATTATAACTTATATTGATCCTGTGACTTTACCCTACAATTTTAATTAAAGTAATTAAATAAGATATATATAAAATAAAATTGTTAATAACACTTTTACCCATTGAATTTGCTTTTTTATATTTTTTTTTCATAAATATATTTTGTTTATGAATTTTATATATGTTTACTTACAATATTTACAAAATATGTTAATTTATATTTAAAATTAAATCCATCTATTCAGAATCAGACACCTAATAAATAAATATTCTAAATATATGATATTAATATTTTTAAGTTTTAAGATCAAATAATTTTCTTGTAATTTATAATATTTAATTCTTAAAAATCTATTATACTCATTATAATTATAAAATATAAATATAATAAAACATAATATACTACAAGCAAATTAATATATGATAATAATTCAAAAGAAAAAAAAAAATATGCCGGTGCGCGTTACCGAACGAATATCTCACTGTTCTCGCACTTTTGTTGTTTTTGTGTAGAAAAGGAAATTTGTGAGTGAGAAGTATCCATCCCATGTGTATTGGTGTACATATACTATGTATGTTGTGTTGTGTGTGCGTGGTGATTTGTGTTATATGCTGATAGAAAGAAATTAATTAAATGAGTGCTATTTTACCATGAAGTTTACATAAATGTGAAGAATCACCGTGTTTTGAGTTATCGAGTGCTAGAAAATCCGTCAGGAGGCGGTAATCATGTAGGTTTATTCGCTATTTGTGGATTCTGGATCTCGTCTCGTCGATGTACCATAAACAAAAATGTCAGCGATCCCGATTTTTTGTTTCTTGCTGCATACCCCTCGTTATACCTTAATTAGATCACACGAATGATATAAATTAATGTTAGACGCTTTCTCTGGAGGTGTCGTCGCGTTCGTACGGCGTGCCTTAATAATAAATCGGCCATAATAAACGTGCGTTTAGTGTGCTTCGCGCCTGTCTACACCCGTTCTATCTCATTGTTTATGTGTGGAGAGTAAACCTGGAATTTTTATTGCGTTTCGTGGTGAAGTAAAGCTTTATTTGAATATCTGGAAACGATCTGTGTTTGTGACGGCCGGTTGGCCGAGAGGCCGCGGGCGCCGCTAGCGTCTTCGCGACCGCCAAGGTTCTTTAAGATCTCTATTTATATTAATATCTCGATCGCTTGCTGCAGCATAATGACATTCTTGTAATGAAGTGCCGTTCCGTGGATTTGTGGGACATGTGCCAATTATTGCGCCTGTGACGAATAACTCGCTCAGTATTTTGTATTTGTATGTATACAACATTTTAAAAGTGCTGTTTACTTGTGAATATGAATGGTGATCACTTGTTATTTCACATATATTTTTGACATATTCAAGTAAGTTATAAAATAAGTCATAATATTATTTATTATTTTCATTGCGGGGTGCATCTATTGCCAACTATTTGAAAATTAATTATATATTCAAACAGGATCTAGAATGTAGGCTTCCTATAAAAACATAATAACCTTCTATTTATGCTGAATTTTGCAATACAGTTATAAACAAAGCTTAAAACTCAAATATCTACATTATGTATTGTACCAAACAACAATATTTTTTACAATAATTTAATGTGTAAAATAATTACACTTTACTATATATAAACTTGAATATAGACATAATATGAAATACTATTTAAAAGTAAAATTCAATAAGTATAATTTACATCCAAATAACTCATTCACAATCTACTATCATGAAAAGATATACCTAATTATAGTCGCTCTTGGCATTGTTTTAATAAAAACCATTTTCTTTCCTCACCTATTTTCAAGTTTTTTTAAATGATTGACCAGAAAAATAACTGCTTATTACATATTTACACCGGATTTATTTATACTAAGATAAATCTTTTTTCTTTGAACAAAATACAAGGTCTTACAGTAACCTAATTTTTGCCCAAAGTTTTTTCTTTTTCAATATAAGAGGTTTGTTGTTATGAGAACCATGCCTCACTGTTATTTATAAATTATTTTATTTCCTTTATGTTAGTTATTCTTATTTTGTGTTAAGTAATATAGTTTCTTCTAGTCTATTTTGAGAATTTGACCCTTTTAATAAAATTATTTGTCTTAAATGCACCAGAAACCATCCAAATTATAAATTCACTATTCAAAAAAATGTGAACTGCTCTGAAAATAATAATGCACTCAATAAAATATATTCAATTAAAAAAAAAACCAAAGTTAGAAATATAATGCCTGAACTAAACTCTTAACTATTCATGTTCCATGTTCTCCATTTTATATTGCCGCGTCATATACCTAAAATAAATTTCTATTTATTTTAATTCATAACACTTATTAGTATAAAGCTAAAGTATTATATATAGTAGGATAGATATGTAATGAATATTTAATATATTATAACTAAAAAGAAATAACTTTATATGAGAAGTTGGAGCTGGATTAGATTTAAATTTGATTAACATACTAATTGAAAATAAATATATTGGCAATTTTCTACAAATAGAGAAATTGCTTTTTATAATCAAATAATTAAACAAAACCTAAAAAACACTTAATGTTATTCTTATCCACACTATATAAATTACCAAAAATCAGCTAAAACACTGTCTTGTTCACATATAATGTGAAAAATTATGGAACAGTGAAAGCAATGATTGTTGTTTCAACGAGATTAGAGAAAATAAATCATTTTTATTTTCCCACTCTGGAAGAGTAGGAAGGTATTAGAGCGTCTTAACATGAGGTTCCCTTTGCCTACACTGTTTTGCACCATTATAATTTGTAAGGATAAATCGTTTCGTTTCTTCAGAATATTTATGTCCCCTATATTTAGGTTCACAGGTAAAATATTGCTATAATAATTACATTTTTGTTTAGTAAACTCAAGTATAATATAGAAACAATAACATTCAGGTAATATCTATAAGACAGATTCCAGAATTCTATAATTTTTTTTTAAATACTGCTAGCTTTAAGATTGTTCTAAGTAACAAATGATATACTTAATATATTATTAGGCAGAATATGGTGAACAGAGTATCTTAATACTAGATTTCCTCTCTACCCTGCTATATGCGGGATATAGCATTAATCTAAAAGAAATAATATAATAAATTGTATTGCACAGTCAAGTTGGCGAAGGCACGTAGGGGTATGATCAAGGAGAAGGAGAAGGGCGGGGGTGCCCGTCTCAAAGATGAGCCTAATGACCCTGCTGAACCAGGTAAAGTGATTTTTTTTAGTTTAATATATGATTTTTGAATCCATTGAGGCGTAAAATCTGCCTATAAAAGTAGGTTTGATTGCTATTTGGGAGTAATGGAGAAATTTTCTTCGCTCTGGTAACAAGAAAACGGGCGACGTCGAGTTTCTCCTTGAAAATTAGGCAGTGTGTGAGGAATGAAATGTCTTAACAATGGTTTCGCACCACCTACAAGTTAAAATTTAAATTTAACAAAAAATCTTTTAGTAGGTAATTATTATAAATATTCTTGAGTTTTACTTACTACACCAGTAAATAATTAGTGAAAGTCTTTGAAATTCAGTGAAGCACAACTTAAGAATATTTCATAGCACAATAATATCTGCAACATTGTAAAACTATGAATTTTTAATTCCCGCTAAAATATCAAAGTAACGCTTGACGCCATTTCATTAGCCAGTTAATTAATTATATTTACCTTTGGGAGTATAAGAATAGAAGTAAAAGTTTTATATTATTTCAAAAAAATACAGATTATATTGACAGTTATAATGCAACAGATAAATATATAGAAAGCTAGTAAATTTATAACTAACACATTATAATGACTTTAGCCTAAGGGCTCCCATGCACCTTTCAAAAACGTGTTAGTTTTAAACCAACTGCTACTGCTTTGTATTGGGAGTTCATTATAATTGAGATATATATTTAGAAATATAAAATATGTTTTTAAGTTATTCATACAATAAATCATGGCAGACATTATTGCATTACATGATATATTACTTACTGATAGACATACTAAAAATATTCTTTTGTATGTTTATAAAAATGAATTTTAGCTTATATCATTCACATTCAGAAGTCTGCAATATTTGCTAATTTTTCTATCTTTACGTATCTTTTGTTTTCTTGCGCTGTAAACAACGAGAATGTTATCAACAAAATTTAACCCTTAAGTAAAGAATTAAGTGCACATATACTACTAGATATCAGGGAACTTTTATGTTGTTGTTTATGGCATGTCATGTAAAATATTTGCGGAAGTGTCTTACCGTTAGTACTTTGATACAAGCATCGGTGTAAAACCTTGCAGAAGCTCTTATTTTATCTATATAAATTATAAAATGGATATTTTTTGGTTGAACCCACTAATCTCAGAAACTACTGGTTTAAATTGAAAATAGTTTTTGTGTCATATAATCTATTTATTAAGAAAAGTCATCCTACGTTTATTATTGTATTACAAAAGTGAAAGTGTGTGGGGATAGATATTTGTTCCACTTTCAGGCAAAAATTACTGAACGGATTTTTATGAAGCTTTGCACTAATATAGTTTATACATCAGAATAACACAGCACTGGCTACAATTTATGTAAAAAAATCGTATAAATAGGTTGTAAGTCGTGTCGTTAGTAGACCATATTACTTCACGTTTACAGTTTCGATGACTGTATCTGCGGTCAAATTAACCGGGCTCTTAGAATGTGTCATACACAAATATTAGTTATTCCCATTTGACCATGCAGGCGGAGCCGCAGGTAAAGGCTGGTGCAATAATAAAAATTAAAAAATAAACTCAACAAATTAGGGCACGGTTCCCGTCCGCCATCGGCGTCACTGCCGACACCAGCGGCACTAAAAAAGGAGCCGGACGAGCCGACGCACAGAGTCAAGATGGAGCCGCACAGTCAGGGCGGCGACGACTCTAACGCCGACCTCGGCGTCGACGGCATTAAGACTGAAATTGACGGCCTCATGGACAGTGACGGTGAGTCTTACTTAAAATACCATATAAGAAAGTTATTTATCTAAAGTATCAAATAATATTGTGTCATTCAGTACAATTAGTTATAATATTATAAAGTAAATAGCAATGTAAAATAAACAGCGTAATATGGAAAGTATAACAGTCTAAGTTTGTCCCAAGGCATCAATCTTAATCTTAAAACAATGTCCACAATAAAATGTCATTAAAAAAAATACTAAGTACTTTCTTTTCAATTGAATGTTCCAGGATTTTAACCCGCTCGGTTTATTCGAGTGCTTTAGTTGGGCAAACTTTGACATTTACGCACCACCGAATCGAAAGATTTTACGGTTGTTGTACTATTCTTTTATGAAGATTGTCACATCTTAAAGATCCCGACTTAAAAATCTATTTCATGTAATGATGATTTGACAAAAGAGAAAGGATGAGAGATTTATTTATTTGATTCGATCGGTTAGAAAAAAAGGCGTTCCAATAGTTCCACATAATATTTTTTTATACCGAATATACCTTTGTAATAGATATTCTGTGTTACGTATAAGCGAATTGGTGTTCAACAAAACTATAAACAAAACTGCAATCTGTGTTTATACTAGGCAACCATTACGCGTGCAGGTGAATCCTGCTTATCTCGTCACTAGCTTTATATAACAACTATCTATATAGTTACAGAGGCCAGTCGTGTTGCATGGCTCGTGCCCATGTGGTAAGGGTTGTGTGTTGGATTCCCAGTCGGGAAAATAAAATATTATAATATTTTCATTTCGCTCCGGTGTTGAGGTAAACGCGCGGCGTTGAGTTCCGCCACTCAACACGCAACGCCGCCAGTATTCGGCATAAAGTGGGACACGGAGTGTCTTAACACTAGGATCCCTCCGCCTTCCTGGATACTGCGTGAAACTGAAAAAAATGATATTTGGGCATATCAAATAAAGTTTTTCTTATCGTGAAAAGCTTTTTCACCCTCAGCTAGTTCATACATACGAGCGACGGTGCAATAGGCTATGGTATTTAGAACGTCGCGATTGCGGCACACGGCCGTCAGTTGACATAGAAGTGCGTATAATTAATATACCCATAAAAAAATAAAAATCTATATAGAATGTTCATTTTTTGACCTACACTTTGTCTGAAATCCGAATTTATCAAATTAAAAACTTCTTTTATATTATCTGAATAACAGATAAGTATACAATATTACTATTATCATATCACATATGGTATATAATATATACTATATAGCTGTATAAGTACGTACGACATTTATATATACATTATTTAAAACACCTGTCGACGATTATATTGGATATTGCCGGAAAATATTGGAAATTATTTGCACAGTAGAAGCAAATGAACAAAAATAATATCTTCTTTAAAAAAGTAATTTTATGTGACGTCTAAAAAGGTTCCGGAAAAACGAACGCCCCTTAACATTCGATGTATACTTGAAAATATGCATTTTGCATAAAATTTTCCGATCATAAGTGATTAATAAGACCAAAATGACGCAAATGGGGTAACTACGTTCATCAAAATTCAAGATATCAAGAGGGTTGACTTGTATAATATAGTAAAAAACGGTCAAGTGAGAGTCAGATTCGCGCACGAAGGGTTTTCATACCACTTTTTATAATGTATGGGAGCTATAAAAGTTTATTTTATTGTTTTTCATAAAAAAAAACTGATTATAATTTTTTTTGCGTCATTATAAACGCGTAAAATAAATATTTAAGTGAAGACTTGCATCATTTGTGAAAATGTCAACTGTCTAACTATCACGATTCATGAGATACAACGTGATGACAGATGGACAGATAGCTAGCTAGCAGTATCAATAACAGAGCGTTTTCCTCTTTGGGTATGGAACCCTAAAATCACCTACTTTTCCAGTAACAAGAGAAAGAGATAATTAATATACCTTACACTATGCTGCGCCGGGATATTAGATTCTGACATTTTACACTTTAACATAGTGTAGTTAAAGAAAGGTAATGAAAAGAAAGCCGATATATAAAATATGGGATATACATTACATATTTATAGTGATTTGTATTATCTATAGATAATCGTAATAATCATGATAATGATAAACCCCCCTGCACACGACAATCAGCGTTAGCGACAGATAAAAACGCATTAGAACACCACAATGCATTATCTAATTTATTGCTTTAGCCTTAACTTATTTGTTACAGTATAACAAATCGTTAGCCTCTAACCAAAAAAGGATTTAATGACGTTTTATAATTGCTTTTCGTTTTATTAATTCATTTAAATACGACCAGTACTATTAGAGTCGACATATTTAAGTCCATAATCAACTTGCTAACTGGAGCAATTATTATACGTAGCGAAATAAAGAGTATATACAGTACGGTCAACAAGTCGTGGCCGCCCTGAATTTAGCTGTAGGTGGCTGCATAGATTTGATTTTAGGATTCCTTCTTACTGCTGTTTATTATTTTGTTCCCGAGTGGACAATACGCCAAAGTTCAGAAAATCTAACTTCAGGGCAGCCACTACTCGTTGACCGTACTGTAGAAGCACTTATGAGAAGAACTTTGGTACCAGTGACCTACAAGTGGATATACGTTGCAAATATACTGTTCTTGCAATTTATTACATTATGAGAACAATACGTGCCTTGCAATATTATTATTAAAAGTAAAGGAGCGATTAAATGCATGACCGGTGAACATATTGTTGTTTTTTTTATAATTATTACATTTACGCCATCTGCTGCGTATAATTTGATCGAAGGTTGTTTTTTAATATAAATAAGAGACAATATGTTTGTATATAATATATAAGGTTCGCGTCTATTTCTGTGTCAAAAACAGGTTCAATTTTACATGAGAGGTATTTTGTTATATTAAAATTACGACAGTTAGACAATAGGGAAAGCTTATGTTAATTTATTTTTATGTTCCCCTGCTCTGGTGAAACAAATAACGGACTCGTGTTCCGGCATTCAGCACGCGGTGTCTTGTAATTGGGCAAAAAGTGAAGAATGAAGTGTTTTGTCTCTACTCGTATACTCTATCTACCTTGCTATAAACAGAAGAAACGTCAATCCAAAATTTTAAGTTTTCTTTTTCATCCTTCTATTAGTTTATAAAGATTAGCGTTATGACCGTAACGTCTTAGTTCTGTTCTCTTCGTCGTATATAAAACGTGCTACGCTAAAAAAAGTTTATAAATATATTTATTAATTATTTGTATTTTAGGTGACCCCACAAAGTCTCCACAGTGCGAGCTGGGCGGTCCAGGCTCTCTAAAGTCGGAGCGGCTTTCATCTGACTCAAATGATATTATTGACCCACAAACTGGGCTGAGAGGTTCAACTGGTAGTTTACAGGTAAGTGATACGAACTCGACGTGATTAATTTATAATATTTGTCACGTTTTTAATGTGTTTTTGTTCTTTTCTAAAGTATTTTTTAAATATAACATATAATGTATTTTAACTGCTCAAAATATGTCACTATTGATTCGAATGTTACGCCGCTTTTGTATAATATTTGTTATATATTTCTTTTATCTTATTAATAAATAAAAAAATACTTTTGAAATATATCGTTATACGTAAATATTAAAGGCTTAGTTCATAATAGACATGAAAAAATTACGCCAACAACTAGCGTGTGTAATCCCTGGAAACATCGAGTTAATATAATATAATCTGCGAAGGTACGATTTCTGTGCATTAAATATTTAAAAGAAATCGATTCTACAGCAATGATATACGCGGGCTAGATGCCGATGAAGAAAGGTCTAACGTAGTATTTTTAGCTCTATAGTAAATTGTCATTAACTTTATTCCAATAATGATAATGTAACGTGACAAAATGTAATAAGTTTTGGGCTGTATATTGATTTTTTTAAAGCAGTGTATATTTCTTTTTGAAGTTTACCAAAGTTATGATGTCAAGTCGATTTATCAATTTAAAGGGATGCCAATTTAGTTTAGAAAGATTTTTCAATTAAATTTAAAACTAAAGAAAAAAGTGTCTATTGCTATAATGTCTAGAAATAAGACACATTTACGTCAAAAAAGATCTGTGTCGTCACGTATTCCAGGATGGCAACCAGAACTGCCGGAACCCCAACGGACCGGACATGGGGTCGTGTCGTATGGGCGGCGCGGGCCCGATGGGCCCCGGCGTGTCCATGGGGCCCATGTCCAGCGAGGCGCAGACGCTGCCTTCTAACGTTATTAGCAAACAGTCCGGCAGCATGGAGGTAATATTGATGGTCTTTTTATGTTATGTTTATATTGACATAGGGTCGTGGGTTTGATGCTCACTTGATGTATAAGCTATTTTTATCTTTTTCTTGTACTTGCCTTTTCTATAAAATGTAGTAAGTATCGGGAAATGCGGCTTACACTTCAGATTTCTTGTACTATTTGTATATATCAAAAAAGCATAACCTTAAAACACAGATAAATATTTTTTCTTGTTTTTGGCATTTTTAATGTGATATTTGCACACTTTCAATTTTTTTATTAGTTTTCTAAAAAAAGTTTGTTTTTCTTTCTTTACCATATATTATAAAGTTAACTTTGATGTGGCGTGATTTGATAATTGGTACCCAAGAGATAACGAATTCAATCTACACATATATACACACACACACATATATATATAAAAATTTTAAATTGTGATAAAAAAGTTATTGTATTTAGATTAAGTGAAATCTTCAAGTTACATGTTTAAGTCGTAATATTAGAGATTATTTTCTTCGTCACAATAGTAATAACTATAGACAATACCAGTGTGTATAGAAAAAAACTTGATTGTAAAAATTTTATTATATCTTTGAATATATCGCATATAGCAGGGTTGACAGAGAGAATCTAGTGTTAAGACACTACGTTGCCAACCCACAGCCCCATTTTTCAGTAATAATTTTTCCGAGTGGTAATCAAACCCACAACCGACGCGCTTATTAATGTTCAAAACACTCCAATTTGAATTAGACACGCAAAAGCTATCACGTTTATAACATTTTAATAATGTAGCTAAAACGTTCTCTACGTAAGTGGACATTGAACGACTTTCGATCGATTATCATTTCATCGATACGATTGTAAAGCTCCGCCGTACTGTAAATATTTGACATGTTACCGACATATATTTTATTTATGGTTTTGTAACATTTTTTACGTTAAGTTTATATTTATTGGTAGCGAATATTGTGATGGTTGTGGGTTCAATCTGTGTCATGACAATTGGGGAACGTAATATATGAAATATATAGGCAATAATAAAATTTATTTTAACATTATATTTATACAAATTTTTATCTCTAAATCGCACAAAATACAGGATTACGTGGAATATAAAAAAAACATATACGTTCGAGCTAATGATGATTGTGTATAAATAAATCATAGTCGCCTAAGCTTAAGCTTTTCTTGGAAAAACGGTTAAATAAATTCTTGCAAAAAAAATCGCAGCCACTCGACTCCATTCAATATTAAGACAGATTAAATAAATTACTACTTTATTTGTTTTTAGGGTTCGGTACCTTTTAAGGAAAAAAGAAACCCCTATAAGATCACTTTTTTGTCCGTCTGTCTGTCTGTCTGTAAAAGATATTTTCATTTGTGATCATATAAGGGTTTATATCGTAATTCGTCAAAATTAATAAGATTCTTCCGGTTGACTTACAATTATGAAACTTGGCAGGAACTATCTGAAAACTATACATTTTAAAAAATTTGAAAAATTGGAAAAATTAAGATCATTAATTAAAACATCATTTGTGAAACTAATTAATTCTATCTCTGTTAAATATATAGATATATAAAAGCAGTTGATCATTTTGGTATAACATTACATAATATATGGAGGCCATCGTAGGGAGGCGCAAGATTGTGACTGTAACGTAACGGTTGTCGGTTCGACGTCCACGGGGGGAATGAATTATTATTTATTAATCAGCTTCACGCTGTATCCCGCACACAGCAGGGTAGGCAGAGGGAACCTAGTGTTAAGACACTCCGTTCCCCACTTTCTGCCTAATTCTGGAGGCATTGCGTGATGAGTGGCAGAACTCAACGCCGCGCTTAACGTCAACACCAGAGCGAAGAAATGGAAATATAAATTTGAGTAAATATTTCATCTCTTCGTGTGGGGATCGAACCCATAACCAGTTGATTTTACAGTCACACTTCGTTCCGCTGCGCCACAACTGGCCTCAATTTATTTATTAATATTTTCATTTCTCCGCTCTGGCACAAAGATAAAAGCCCGTTGTTGAGTTTCACCACTTATTACGTAATGCCTCCAAAACTGCTAGATGAGGGATACAGCTTGAAGATGAAAAAAGAAAAAAAAAAATACAAAATATATTTTTTTTTTGAAGAAAAAAAATACAAAATATATTTTTTTTGAAAAAAATATAAATTATCATAAAATATATGTAAGTTAGATTGTCATCCGTATTATTAAGGTTTTCATACAATTATTTTATCTCGATATGGTCTAATGTGGTCAACAATGGTCTCATTAGCGACAATTTGCTTGTAGTTTTGACAAGTTGCCACCCTCGTACAAAATGTAATATGTCGTACAAACGATATGAAGCAATAAACACAGGTTCACAATTGTTTTGTTTTTAAAAGAGGTGACACACGTGCGTAGGCCAATGTACGATACAAATATATTTGTAGGTCCTATAGAAAGTTGTGTTTTATTCTTTGAGTTTACTTTTTAAGTGATTTTGTGTGATGGACCGTGTTGCTAAGATTAAAAAGGTATTTTTTTAATTGAAGTCTTCATTTTCATCTATTTTATTTTACTATATGTATATTTTGTCTATGACTATCTGTATTTTGTAATATATTTTTTTAGAATGTTCTTTTTTGTATTTTGAAACGATTTTGCAATGAAAATATTAAATGTATGATTAATTTGAATATTCAATAAAAAAGAGAAAATAAAAGTTTCTATACACCTTTTATACGATTATGCCCTAACAATAAAATATAAAAGTAATAGAATTTGCTATATAGATTTAATACAGGCTTCTAATATTATCTTATATTATATTTTTCTACTTATTTACTTCTATAAAGAGTGTACAAACAATGCATTTAATATCCACCGTGGCTCAGCGGCCGACTAATTGCGACGATTGTGGATTCGATTGCAACTCCGAAAAAATATTTTCATTTCCTAGGTTTGGTATAAAAACTAAACTCGGCATTGATTTCCGCTACTCAACAGAAAATACCTTAAGTATGGTATGTGGAAAGCTTAGAGTCTCAACATTAGTTTACTTCCGCCCATACTCTTTTATGCGGGATACAGCGTGAAGCTGAAAAATATGAGTGTACAAATAATACCTGTCATGTCCAGCAGCAGAGTCAGATCTTCGTGTTCTCTACGCACTTGGCCAATAAGGGAGCTGAGGCGGTCATCTCTGGGCAACATCACTCCATTATAGCCTATCATTGCGCCCAGCCTGGCACTAAGAAATATTTGGAGGTGGGCTTGCTAGTTTTTATGTAGCGTGTTTAATGTTTTCCCACTGTTTGTCAATAAAATATATTTTTTTATTTGTTTCTAATGTTTTGATTTAAGTAAAACAACTTACTGTACTATAATAATAATAATATATAGCTTTTATAAACTTTGTGGTATCAAGAAACCTTATATTTTTTTGTTCAATTTTTAGTGTATGAAATTTACGGAACTGTAAATATAACTTACTATTTTCTTCATGCAGAAACATCCTTTAAAAATGGGACAATTTAACAAACAAAACCCTGCCCAATGGTTAAACAACCTTGCTATGGCGAAAAGTCGCGGTGGCATGCGGGGTGGTCCAAACATGATGGGTGGTCCTAATCAAATGGGTCACATGATGGGTGGGCCTATGGGACCTAACATGGGACCCATGAGTCACGGTGGCATGGGACACATGGGACCTAACCATATGGGTCCCAATAGAATGGGTGGACCAGGCAATCAAATGATGATGATGAAAGGGCCCGGCCAAATGGGGCAGATGGGCCCGGGCATGGGCCCCATGGATGGGTTTCCAGGGGGCACCCCGTCCTGTGGTGTCATGGACGGCCTCGGTGCTGATGGTGAAATGCCCTGGGACACCGTGAGTATTATTGTCTATTTCTAACAATTTTAAAATATATTCTAAATATCAGGAGCTTTAATTAAGTAAAAAAGAATATTTTACTTACATTATGTTAGCAGGTAATGATTAATGTAAACTGGATTTTTTCTTTTCAAAAGTCAACAAAAAGAAAGTAAAATTCAATTTAAAAATAAAATTATTAGTGTGAAATAAATTATTTATTTAAAATATTAAAAACGATATATGTATTTTAGAAAAACTCCTCCGTAATGTCAAACGGTATGGCAAACGGTCCATCGCAAATGCCTCCGTGCTCCGAAGCTGGTGGTGATAATGGCTCCAGTGATAACATCTCCTGCCAACCCGGACCTAAAGGTGACTGATTGTTGTACCATTTGTTTGTTTTTTTTTTTAATTAAAGGATAATAAAGAGAGATGATGATTGCGAGTTCAATTCCAACTCAGGGAAATAAATTATTTTCATTTCCTCGTTATAGTCGGAATAAGTCGTATATAAGTCGTATATAAGTCGGAGCAGACAAAACTAAATTAGCAAAGACAGGAGTTATGATTGTTTGTATTTGTACCTTAGATATTTATAAAACTTATTTTTATTTACCTAATTTTAATAGGTTTGGCCGTCAATGTAGGTGTCAAAGAATATTTTTCCATGTTCAGCTTCAGTCTCTTCCGCAGGTGTCAAGATACCCGACGAGAACCTCACGCCGCAACAACGCGCTCACAGAGAGGAACAGCTGGCAACTATAAGGAAGATGCAACAGATTCTGTTCCCGGAGAGCGGATCCAATCCTAACCAGCCCAATGATGGGTCACAGGCACCTTCAGATATTAACCCTCCTAATTCTACAGCTAACATGAATATGCCTTTTCCTCCCATGTCGGCACATGGACCAATGTCTGGGCCTAATGGACCAATGGTGTCTATGCCTAGTAGCATGAACAGCGGCCCCAGTTGTACCATGTCTGGACCGATGGGCCCCAACGGACCAATGGGGCCTGGTCCAATGGGCCCGGGTGGTCCGATGGGACCAAATGGTCCCATGGGCGGTCCAATGGGAAATATGGGTGGACCGGGTATGGGTATGGGTGGGCACGGATCAATGGGACCTAATGGGATGATGGGGCCTAACGGACCGATGATGTCGGGCATGGGGCCCAACGGACCGATGGGCCCAATGGGTCCTTGTGGAATGAAAGGAATCAGAGGAGCCTGTGGGGGACCAGATATGAAGCCAGGAATGTGTACAGACATGCACATGGGAAGAGGATGTGGTGGACCTATGGGAGTAAGTAGGGTTAAAGATTATTTATAATAATTATTATTTCTTAAAGTAAGCAATAGTAAATTAACTGATTTGTTGTTGTTTCTTTTTCAGCGTATGCCCAACCCTATGGGTGGTATGGGCGGGCCTAAACCTTGTATGATGGGTGGACCACATATGGGTCCTAGGATGATGCCCGGACCAAATCTTAATGCCATGAATGGTAACATTTATTAAATTTTTAGACAATGCATAGTTTGGCTACTTATTTTTTAAGTCACATATATTAATTTTATTTAGTTTCATATTAATTAAAAAAAAAATTCTGCCTAATGTCCAGGTGGTATAATGATGGAAGGCGGCATGATGGGTGGCATGGTGCCTCACGGTGACTGCGGGCCCGACCACCATATGCCAGTCAACGGCCCCATGTGTGATGAATATGGACGTGGCAGAAATGTAAGTGAAATTTATTGTTTATATGTATCTATGTAAGTTACATGGATGTGGTTTTATATGAATAATAAATATTTTGTTATATTATTTGTAAGATAATAAAATTGTTTTATTACATTTGAATGGTTTTTAATTATTTATTATTTGAAATCTTTATAGAAATATTTAAAATTCTACTGTCATATGCCATTGCAGAAATTGTTACCATCATATTCTATTGAATAATACAAAAAAAATGCCTTACAACGTAGTTAACGTGTATTTGTTTCTATTAATAAGACAATACCTATTAATTATTTACAGATGGGCCCCGGCGACCCCGGTGGGTTGGGTCCAGGCCTGGGTCCAGGTCTAGGTCCAGGTATGGGACACAAACCGTCACGCAGTCCCAAATCCCCACCCCAGGACATAGATTGGCAGAAACTACACCACCAGTTCTTTGATGATAACAAAAATATGGATAATGAACTTAGTAAGTCGATTTTTGTACAATGTTTGTATTTCGTGAGATACCTTGAGAGAAATGCTTAAACAATGGAGATTTTTGGTTCTGTAAATAAATGAACAGGAAAATGAGGAAAAATCCTAATTAATTATTAACATTTAATTCAAATCTCAATCTTTAAACTATTTGTAGAGATGCTGTAATATATTATGGGTTGAGTGATTGAACAACGCGATTTGTTCTGTTACCAGTGTGTGAAAACATGAAAATAATTAATTCTCCTTTGTGGAAATGGAACCCAAAACTATCGCGCTTTTACATTCTGTGCTGCTGCGCTACGACTGACTCTTATATTTTATTTTTATTTTTAATGTAATATTCAACCAGGTACACAAGTAAAATCCCCCTGTTCCGAACGTGGTGGATGTTTGCCGCCGCCGCCTTATGGTGCCTCACCTTTACATCGTTCTGCCTCAGTGCCTATAGGTATTTTTTTATATATAGTTTTATCAAATGTATTAAAATTTTGTTAGTAACGGGACTAGAGCCCGCACCTCTTAGAAACTATCCAATTTGGCCAGTTTCCGATTTTTTATACATTTTCTAAAAAAATGTTTATTCTAGCCTGGAATAATATTTTTAAAAATGCTTAATTTTTTTTTTGATATTATATTTATAGCAGCTTTAAAACATTGATATAACATTTTTTTATTAATAATAAATAACATGTATTTTTAATGCATTAAATGTACGTGTTTTTCTACTAATACGATTGTAGAATTAAATAAATACATTATTGTTATAAGATATAGGAGAAATTAAAAATTATTTGCTGCCCCTCAGCTACTCAATCCCCCTCCCAAGGTGCAGTAATGTCAATGTCTGCAGAGGCTTCACGAGCCAACTCAGCGCTGTCCAGCCCCGCACACTGCAAGAAACCGGATGCACCTGGTGTGTATAAGCATTTGTTTTTGGCTTTTATACGTATACACACATAAATATACACAGGTACATTCACATGCATAATATTAATATATATATATATATATATATATATATATATATATATATATATATATATATATATATATATATATTACACAGTTCCACACACAACAAGTAACTGAAAATGACAGGAGTGTATATATTTCTTTTTTTTTTTTAATACTGATGTTAACCTGAAATAGTATCTCGGAGATGCTCTATACATGATATAGAGTATCTATCTTGTTGTGGTTTACATATGTTCATAAACATAGACATGAGCTTATCTACATGAAGTACTGTCACATGCATATTTATTTTCAAGAGAAACAAACGATAGAATAAATTATAAAACACAAAGTGATTCAACATATCCATATGTGTATCTACATACATTTATTTATAAATTTACATACACAAAAGACATGTTATTTTTACACTTGGTAAATGCCTATTTATTCATGCACATTTATAGACATTCTATTTATTCATCAACCATAGTATTTATATACTGTTGACTAAAGTGCTAAGTGTTTAACTCAGAATTATAGAGTGTTGTAGGTTGTTTTTTTTTCCTTTAAATATTTACGATTAAAAACAAGATTTAAAAACAAGACTAAATTTTGCCAACGAAATTTATAATAACAATAAACTAAGCAGTTTCTACACATATACATTTCACACTGTAACCCATATATCACACATCATTCATAAAATAACTTTTATTTTGACACTAAAGTAGAAGCCATAGACGTAGAATTGCATGATGTTTTTTTTATCTATGTTAGACATTTTCCCAACCACAATATAGATGTTTTTTTTCATAATTTTTAAAATTCCGTTTGGTGTCAAGTGCACTATGATTTTTTTTATTTTTCTGTAGTTGTAATGCGTATTTTTTGTTTTCCCCTCCCCCCGCAAAACGCTTGACCGCTTGAAATCCCGTGTGATGAAATAACGACATTAAAACGCAACGATTGGAAAATATATAATAACAACTTGGGCCAATGTTGGATGAAACTTTGGCCATAAAGAGATACTAGAGAAATTGGACGACGGCGTGTTTGTACGTACGCTCCAATGTTTGGCGGCGCAGCAACAGAAAAACCAACAGGGATCGATACAAAAGGAACCGAGTTTAATGCCGGTGCCGTCGCCTCAACAAATATCTTATCTCAACCAGTTCGAAGGTAATATTATATGGGTTATTGCCGCTGAACTAGATTTTAATTAAGCACGGCGTTGAGATCCGCCACTCAATACGCAATGTTGCTAAATATTAGGCGTACTTGAGGCGCTCCCCAAGTACACCTGACACTACGTTGAATGTCATAACTCTAGGTTCCTTTGCTTACCTTGATGTATACGGAATACAACGTGAAGTTAAAACAAAAAAAAAATAGTTATTTGTACATATTGTTTTGTTCATTATACAGGTGGGGTCTATGTTCACGACTAGTTTTTGCTATATGATTGTCGCTTTTTGTGTATTTTTTTAATATATGACCAATTTGTATAAAATATAAAAGTACATTGTCGTTTTATTTATATGTATTCGTTGTGAATGAAAATAATAAAAAAAAAATATTCAACAATTATTTCAAATTGGCCATATTTTTTATTTAAATGAATATCGATTTTGTGTCTGTTTATGTTTTTAATAATCTCAAAATCGATATGCCTAGTTTTTTTTGTGTTTGTAATGTGTGTGTAACTTTCATTTTGGTGATGGTTGGTGAAAATGTGCTAACATACTTTCATACTCTATGGCTAATTCGTTCTATCTCTGTTTTTATTGTTTAAATTTCGACTCTTTAAGTCGACGTAATAAAGTTTATATTTCAATGATAATTATCTTTAATGTATATCTTCTTGGTTAGGTCAAGAATTAACAATACAAAAACAGCCTAACACGTCGTTGAAAGACAACGGGCCGCCGTCGAACAATGGTGGTCAAACGCCACAGTCAAGTTCGAATCAAAAATCACCAGCGGGGTAAGTTTATATTTCCCTACGTTTTCTAGAGTATTGTGTAGTCGTTTGTGTGGAACTACCACTATCGCTTTAAAAGTTAAATCAAGACATTTTGTTTTTTTTTCTTCTCAATTCATTATTTAAAAATAAAAGTTCCGATATTCCAAATTGCAACTGCATATCTTATCGAAATTAAGATAATAGATTCAGGTAATGTAAAATGCAAATAATTTATATTATCTGTTACGCAATTTGCACGTTGATAATTTCAAGAGATACTCAAAGATTATAAAAACATTAAAGTTCTTAATGAGCGGCACAACGTCTGACTGTAAACGCGAAGGTTGTAGATTCTATTCCCATTCGGGGTAAAAAATATTTTTATTTCCCTGCTTTAGTAGCAGGAATTGGGCTGTGGCGTGTGGAACAGTAACTTAACAGTAGGCTACCCTCTACCTACTGTGAATTACATGCGTGAGGTTAAAAAACTAAAAATATTGACAATATCTTTTTCTAGGATGATGCCAGGTACACCAGAGCCACATTCATCCTTATCGGAACAGAGAGCGGGTCGGTTCTCCTTAGAACAAAGTCCCGGGTTCAACAATCCGCAGACGCCCACATCAGCTGCTAATACTAAATGTGCACAAGGTATATGAGTATTTTTAAAGAAATTTAATAATCATGACAAAGTATCACACCACCAGTGATGACCATGACCACTCTGAAGTAAGACGGCGCATTATTCACTTGGGTGAAAAATATTATCGAAAGTAAGAAAAATCCTAAAATCGAATCTGCGCAGCCATCTACTACCTAAAAATGCCATGGCTCGTTAACCGTGTTGTAAGACTAAAATTTTTAATCTCTCCTTAATTCTTTATTCGTAACTGTTCTCATCTATTAAAGATAAAAGAAGAGATTTTTGACGCAGTCAAAATAAGATCTACATTTTATAGTTCGTGCGGTGTTAAATTCCGCCACTCTCCAATCGCTTTCGGGCGAAAAGCTGCGAATAATGTACTGGCGCTCAGGTAGTGCCTAAGCTATAAAAGTTTAGAATTACATACAATTGTTTTATACTATAAAGTCACAAACAATTATATGTGTCAATAATACCAATTGTACAAATTGCAGACGAAAAATCTCGACCAAGTCCATCATCGAACAGATCGAGTCAAGACCCCTCCAAAACCCCGCAACGGGACAGTCGCGAGGGCCGGGAGGGGCCCTCGCTCAGCCAAGGACCGTACGCGCCCTCCTCCACCGCCAAGAGCAGTTGCAGTGTGACTACCAGCTCACATTCTGATGACACTATGGCGTCTAATACTGAGGTAATTGATTATATATTTTAAAACACAACAACTAGGAGTAAATAAATATATTTATAAATAATTTTAGGTCATACGTCATATACTTAATAAACAAAAGAAATACATTCTTACAAAAAAATGCAACAATAATGAATAAGTATCCAAAAACACACCACACTACATGGAATCACAAATGACAATGTATCAATATCAATATCTATATATATAAAAGAACTTGTGCTGACTGACTGAGGTAAGACGCACGCAGAGCCGCAACCACTGATGGTAGAAACGTGAAATTTGGGCAGAGGTTTATTTTCATATTCTGGACATCCACTAAGAAAGGAATTTGAAAAATTTTAACCCTAAAGGGATGAAATAGGGGTTGAAAGTTTGTATGGAAAAAAAAATTAATCTGCACCGATTTTTATAAAATTTGAAATTCAGACTCTTAAAAATATTTCATTAAACACGTGTTTCATAGTTTTTAAGAATTCACTCCTTAAGGGTTCAAATAAGGGGTTGAAAGTTTATATGGAAAAATCTTTAAATTGCCACCGATTTTTATAAAAATTTAAATTCAGACTGTTAAAAATATTTTATTGAACACGTGTTTCGTGGTTTTTTTAGAATTCACTCCTAATAAGCGGGCGAAGCCGCGCGCGCCCTCTAGTATCCTATATTTGTTAATAGACTATTTATGACGTCTGATATTTCTAATGAAAAATAATATGAAATTAAATGTAAGTCAACTAACTAGGTTATTTGATGATAGTGTTAAGGAACACTATAATTCAATATGTTACTTAACAGCTGAGCGTTTCATTAATGAAATAATAATAAGTAATTTTTATTACAGACTACGTTGTCAGGAGGGCCCAACAGCACTAGCTTACCCGGACCATTCCCCGGCGCGTGCAGTATGAACAGGCCTGACAACATCCCCATTAACCCCAACCAGGGCCCCAACGGCCCTATGGGCCCCGCAACCTCGTCCTTCGATCCCATCTCCTCCCTCGCGCAGATGTCGCAGCAGCTCACCAATACGGTGGGCGGCGCGCCCCCCATGGGCCCAGGGCCCGGCGGGAACGGCATGGGGCCCTTTGGGTCCGCGCCCCACCACATGCAGCACCACCATCCGGCCATGCATCCGCATGGGCACCATATGATGATGAATGATTTAGGTAGGTTTTGGTGTGATTTTATTTTCATTTAGTAAATAAAGCTACGGTTTTTTTTTATAAAACAAAACAACTTTTGTTGCATTTGTTTTGAATAAATTCTATTTAAATATATATTTTTTGTAGGATGTCATATGGACAACATGGGACCTAATATGGGCGGACCCATGGAAGGAATGATGGGCGGTGGCGATTTCCCACCAGATATGAACTTGAGCCCGAAAATGGGCGGCGGCCCCATGGGCGGGCCGATGGGGCCCATGGGGCCGGACGCGGGCATGATGGGCGGCCCGCGCATGGCGGGGCACGGCGCCGGCAAGATGCCGCCCTTCAACGGCGCCAACGTGCAGGTGAAGGCGAGCGCGCCCAACACCATCCAGTACCTGCCCACGCGGCCGCAGATGGCGTGCAACAGCGGGCCGCGCGGGCCGCCGTCGCTGGACTTCCTGCAGCGCGTGACCAGCCCCATGCAGCTGGAGGGCAAGGCGCCGGGCGGGCTGCAGTACGGCGTGATGCGCGCGCCCGCCATGCTGCGCATGCCGCACTACGCGGCCGGCTTCGCGTCGCCGCCGCCCGGCGCGCCCGGCGGGCCCGGCTTCCGCGCCAAGGGGCCGGCGCGCATGGGCGCGGCGCAGGCGCTGCCGCCCTCCATGGGCGGGCCGGGCGCGGGCCTGCAGGGCGCCGCCTTCAAGGGGCACGGCGGCGGGTTCGCGGTGCCGTCCACGGCGGACCCCAACTACGCGGCGCAGTTCCACAACTTCCAGCAGCAGCTGTACGCCACGGGCAGCCGCGGCGCGCAGCCGCACGCGCCCTACCCGCACGCGCCCTACCAGCCGTCCAAGTGATGACGCGCCCCCCGCACCCCCCTAGGCGCACTTCGGCCGACGGCGACGATATAGATTTTTATGTTATATTTTTACACAGACGCGCCGGGATTTCAGTGTATCGGTTCCTTTACTTAGCTATTTTTATATATGATTCCTATGCACGCAGATATCTAGTCAATTTGAAATTAATGCCCCCCGGGCCTCCGATTCCCTCCAACCTGCCCCGGCTCCGCTCCCCGCCCCGCGGTCCACACTCGGAACTACATAAACGTTATGTAAACACTATATTTTGTCCATTTTAGTTTTAGATATTTTTAGGGAAATTGGTTTAATATAATTTTTTGGCTCCTCGGCCAGTATAACTCTTGGAACTAACGCGCTAGTTTATTCTTATGAGTATTTTATTCATTTTGATCTGATAGTAATGTTTTTCTGTCTTCCATACCTTTAAAATCAAACTCTACACTAGGGCACAGGTGGTACGTAGCAAAAGTGAAATGGAAAAACGCAATAACTTCGAATTAACGTTTAATATTTACTTTATTTTACGAGAGTACTTAAAATCTAATGCCATATAATTTGCCACGTGATTTTATTAGTTCGTTAATATTTCGAACTGTCTATTTATTTTTATTATTATATATCTTTGATGCCAATATACATATATTTTCGAATGCTACAACTTTTATAGTACATAGGGCATGTAATAACGCTAGGCTAGTTAGTTCATTGTGGACGTCACAGTGGCCTTTTTAATGCCTTTTTTTATGAAGCGATGAACCCCGAGCACTGCGGATAGTTGCTCACGACGAGATATTGAGATCCTTATGAGATTAGTGTAGATACGAACCGAGATGGAGGCGTCACGTGACGCACACTGTCACCTCTGCGTGTGAGTTCTAGATCTTTCTTTTTACAAGTACATGATGAGTAGATATTATAGCACAAATTTTATTGGTGTCATGTCACGTGGTGCCGCCGTTTTGAATGTCTACAATTAGAGAAGGGCGTGGCAATCTTGTGAGAAGCACAACAGTCCAGTAAGAAACACCCGCTAGAAATTAGATAGACTTAATTTAATTGTAATTATAATTTAAGGTAAAGAATGGTTCTTGTTTTAGGGTAAGTGAAGAGCAATGATATAAAATAGTTTGTGTAATATTAAACTTAAGATAAGAGATGAAATTAAGATGCAAACTATTGGTTGTGATTCTGACACAATTTGTTAAGTTGTTCGTAGATTTGTCACAGAATATTTGTGGAAACTTAACGTATTTCATGATAAGGCCCCTTTTTATTTTATTTTTCTTTGTTTTTTCGACGTTTTTTATGTGTCGTTCTCGTTTGTACATCGCTAACAATAATTGTACAGAGTACTTTTGGACTTAATTTAAGGCAATAAATGTATTTATTTTATAACTCGTGATGTAAGAATTTATTCTTAATTATTATAAAAAAAATATATAATATGCTTGTATACTCATGTTTTATTTACCTTGGAATATACATATAAGTAAATAATCTGAAATCTTATTTATGACATTATTATAGCTTAAAACAACAATTGCCATAGATCTAGAGAACTTTCATTTTTTCATATATTACAAATAAAATAATTAAAAAAATAGAACTGACTTTAAAACTGTACTTATATGCATAAACTTAAACAAAATTAAATTGTACAAAATATTATTTTAATTACTTTAAAGTAAAGAAAATTAAAAAACATTAAGTGAAATTATTGATATATCTATTTACTATTTGAAATCTGTCATTTTTCAATTGGTGTCAATATGGATATTTTAAAGATGTATTGATGATATTTTAGCTTTTGTTCTGGGATTAAGTAGCCATTAATGTCAATTTTTTCATAGATTTATTGAAATAGCTATATTTGTCTCTTTTATATAAATATAGATATCTTTTGATTGTAAACATTGCAATTCACAACAGTCTACTGCTATTGAAAACGAAGCACTGTTAATAATCCTACCAATACTATATTTATCATAGATGTGAAAAATTGTGGGAATGGATTTGTGAGGTTCCACTTTCGTGGAAAAGTGTTTAAATTAAAATAAAAATTTATAGGCCGTCATGGCGCAGTGGCACAAGCGTGTGACTGTAAACTCGATGGTTGTGGGTTTTTCCCCCCTGAGGGAAAATTAATTATTTCATATTTTCATTCCCTTGCTCTGTATGGTTACAAGATGAAGCGCCTTGAGTACCGCTACTACATTCTTTTGCCTACCCTTAAATGCGGAATACAGCGTGAAGGTAAGAAAGGCTAATATTTATGTAAAGATTTAGTATAATGAAGCTATAATATACATAACAATAATATTAAGGAGGCGAAGCCGTGGCTGAATATGTGCTTATGCACCTACTTAAAAAATAAATTTACCTACCCTATCTAGTAATTTTATATTTCATATAAAATATTTTTTTAAATATTTAATTGTAATTTGATATAAATTTCTGTGACATGTCTATTGTAAATATTGATTACTTAAATTTTTAAGTATTATGCATCTGTGATGTAAGTCTGAAGCAGACATTAGAGTGAAAGGTGATACCCGTACGAAAACAAAATTAATATATGTAAGCACATACGTAATATATATTTTACGACTATTATTTACGTATAAATATTTGTCAACTTATTTTATACTAGAATAACTATAATATATAATTAATGAAATATTTTCATACATACATAAATATAGTACAAATTATTCATTCATTATTCGAAATAAAAAACAAATGACTTGTCTATGGAATCACAGAACGGAATCTTGTAAAAGATTAGGCCATTTCATAAAACAAATGTATAGTAACTCGCAGAAAATATCTTCGGGACAGTTGTATTTATTTCAGCTTTGCATTTTAAATTAAATTGAATCGTGAACCGCATAGTAGGCCCATTCTAGAAGATTAATCTTCGTCTTTAGCGGAAGGGTTAGCAGTCTTGATTCTGCAATAGAAAAAGATTTGCATTGAGAAGAGACGTAAGGTAAACATCGATTTATTTTCTCCAAAAATGGAATCGGTCGTCGTAATAATACTGTACTGGTTTCTTAACGTAATAAGTTGTGCCTCGAGTGTTTATAATTATTTTTAGTGCATCCTTGTACGAAATGAAAGTTTGACTTATGCCACATATTCTTTTGAATGGCAGCTGGCGGACGTACCTTAGCGTAATAGTAGGTATTTAAAATGCTACGTAAACGGTGTAATAGTGTTCTACATTGTAATCTTGATATATCCATTAGTAACCGAGTGTTTGGATTATTTTCAGACCATCCTAGAAATAGTGAATATTGTAATGTTTTTTCCACAGTAAAATGTCAAATTATAAACTTGTCAAAGCTAGGTTGAGTCATTGTTGCAATCACTATCTTTCCGAGTTATTGCTAAAAATCTGTAAACACGGTTTAGTTCTATCACTCAACAATTACAACCTTTACACAATTCAATTTTTTCGTTAAGTTTTGAAAGTGTCAACATCGTATTTGTAAAGTTTTAATTTTTATTCTTAGTGTTTTTTTTTATGGTGAAGTTTATTGTTTAAAGAACACATATTGTGATTCATCAATAAACAAAAGTAAAAGGCTAATTGTAGGAAAATCTGATTAGTCTGATTTATTTCTTATTACCTTCATCTTAAAATATTTCTTTGATGGTAAACCTTCAATAGGCAAAACAAGTAAGTAGCTTTCACTTGATGAATTAAATATCTATTAAGCAAGATTTATGTGAGAATATTTTGAAAAAGCATTAGCAATACTATGATAACACAAAGAAGTTACGAAACTTTGGTTAATTTTGTAATTGTTGTACTTAAATCATTAGTATATAACAATAATATTGTAGTTGCTTTAATGATAGGTAAAAGTTTCATTAACATAATATAAGATTAATTGTTACAATATAAGTAAATAAAGATTCAGTAAAATTTTTATTTAAAAAATAAAACATGTCTTTGTAGGGACAAATTTTATAGAACACCTTATATTATTCCTAAATATTCTATTAACTTTTAAATGTCGTTTTATATTTTAGTTACTCTAAATTGCTATCTCAGTCATATTTATAGTACTTGTTACATACAATATTGAAATTATTCATTTTTTCTGATTCACTTATTATATGGAAAAACTAATTGAAATTCAATAGGTTTTTCCATTTTAGTATATATATTTTTTTTTTATCATATCCTTTGTCATCCCTTTTTAACTTTACTTCTTATTCTATTAAGTTGTCTATTTAAGATTATTAGACAAAGTTTAGTTAATTTTGTACTAATATGCAAAATGAAACAATATTAATTAAATTACAATATTCCTGATGATATACTGCATTGGCAAAGGGACACAGTTTTTTAAATACTCCTTTCCCCACTTTCTGCCAATTTTTTAAGCCATTAAATGTTGAGTGATGGAGCTCAAAGCCTTACTTTATTTTGTTACTACAAGACATATTTAACCTTGTTCTGAAGGGAGAATAAATATAATTCCTCCCCTAAGTGTAAATCACACTCATAACCATCACATATACAGTTAGATCCTCTGCCCCGGTACAGTGATGGCCTCTGTTCATATAAGTATTTGTTATTATAAAATGTTGACTGCTATGATAATGCCTTTCTAATACTTATATAATATTAGAACTTTGAAGATTGCATTCATTGAGTAACTAACACTATCTTGGTGTTAAAAAGATTTGTGTGTAGATATTATTAGTGTGTATAGGATGGATTGAAAAATGCATATAATGTTATTTATTATTTTTCTTGTCTCAAGATGTTGATAAAACATATGATGGTTTTGTAATTTATTATGTATCTATAAGTAATATAAATAACTTGTCCTGCTTGTGGATTTTCTTACTTGAATTACGCTACATGAAATGAATATTATATACACATAAACTTTTGTCTTCAATCATTATTCTCTTTATTAGGGAAAACTGCATTATTTTTTTTGTCTTTTTAGAAAGATCTAGGAATACAACTTTGGGGTGTAGCATAATGTTTTAGTATCCGACAATAAAAAATGTTATTAAAATATGTTAGAAATATAACAAACAATGTTATAAATTTTCTTATTGGAATTTATTCATTCATAGTTTGCATACTAGATTTATTTTTAACAAACTGAAAGTGTTACTTATTGGCATTTTATTACTATGATTTCTATCAGTGTTTTTGTTTTTCTTACAGGTTACAAGGAGGTAGGGTATTGTTCGTATTTACTGGGAAGTACTGAACAATTAGCTCTTAGGGCTAGGATGTCAGTTTTGAATCAGAGTGGAGAAGAGCAGGTAATTTTGTCAATACTGTTTATATAAATAATTTTTAAAAAATACAAAATAAAACAATCAAGAATAAAAAAATTATGAAACACTGCTTATTATAAATATTTTAGATATTATATAATATAATTTTTAAATTCCTTGATTTATGACTACTTTACTTTTTTATTTTCTTAAATATTTATCTGTATAGTATGTGACTACAGCTTAATAATCATAATAATTTACTCTTTCACTGATATAGTTAAATGAGATGGTTGTAGGGTTGATATCTATATTGTTATGCAGGGAAAGGAAACAACAAAGAAAAATAAGACCAGTTTGATATATATCATATATATTTAATTTATTTAGATTTTTTAAAGTTTAATTCAAATTGCTTTCTATTACATTAAAACATACAAGTAATTGGTTATAAGCTCCTTTGCCAATTTTATTAAGCATTAAGTTAACAGCTTCTTGATTATTTCTATTAATTGTTTAAAAATAAAATTATACCTTATTTTTTTGTGTTCATATCCTTACTGCATATTTGTAAAAAATATTTTTCATTTGTGCCTGTGGAGCAATAAAAACAATTGTAATCTCAGTTTACAATGTCAGTTATACAAGTATTTTCTGGATTTATTGCAACTGATTTTTTATAAAAAAAAATATTGATAAGATATTATTTTTATAAAAAATCAGTTTTAGATTTAGATTACATTTTTATATTTAGTTAATTAATGTTTAAGTGAGTTTTTACAATTAAAAAATATTTAGAAATTGTATAAGACAATATAAGAGATATTTTGAAGTAACTTGATAAAAATATACATACCTCTTCTATAATATAATGATTCTAGAGCAGTGGTTCCCAACCAGTGGTCCGCGGACCACTAGTGGTCCGCAGAAGCTTAAATATGGTCCGCGAACGATTTTAAATTTATGACTGGGGATGGTGAGGCGAAGTTTCTGTTTGGATATCACAGTTAAATTTTATTTACCTACATGCATAATGGTCCCTGCTACCAACAATGATACAAAAGTGGTCCTTGATCAAGAAAAGGTTGGGAACCCCTGTCCTAGAGGCTAAAATATTTGTAATGTAACTTTTGTTATGATTAAAATTAGGTAATTATTGTTGTATGTATTATTTTTTTGTATACATTCATTTTCAGGTGGAATGTCCCCTGTGTATGGAACCCTTGGAGGTGGACGATCTCCACTTCTACCCGTGCACATGTGGTTATCAAGTAAGTGCTTATATTGTTTTATTAAGTATAAAAATGAACAGTTCTCAATCTGAATGTTTTATTATAGAATAATAAATATCATTAAATTGTCTAAAGAATAATAACAATTGATTATAATATACATACTATTTATGTTTCATATACTGGGTGCTGCATCCCTTCTTTCCCTCTATAATGATAAAATAAACTCTGTGAAGGACAATTTCTATTTTTTGTATAATATCACAAGCAACAGTCATTTCCATAGACAATATACTTGCCCTTCTTATTCATTGAAAATTTTGTTGTATAACAAAAACATAAATATTTTGTTAAAAAGTTGAATGAAGAAATCAAGAAGAGTTTTATATTATATGGCAATGTTATTTATTTACGAGTGTTATCACAATTATATGTTCCACAATTTAGATTAAGAAAGCATTGTTTGTTGATATTAAACCAAGTGTTTACATTTATATATAAATTTTGATTTGTTTTATATCACAACATTTGATGTCTATCTATAGAGATAGACTATAGAGTCTATAGGACATATCTAAATGAACGATAGTTTTGGGTTTAAATAGGACCTCGAAAATTTTCAACTAATTTCTTAAGTGTTTTTTTTACACAAAAACCAATATTTAGAAATTATAAAAGACAGTTGAAGTTACCTTTTAAGAATATATATATAAAGAATATTTATTGCACAAAATAAAACCTATAGAAATATAAAATACATACCTCTTAGATGCTTTTAATGATAGATGCTAAAATCCTACTAAAACTATTTCTTTATAATTGTAATAGTACAGTATGTATTTTTTAATTCTTTAATTTTTGTACTATATAACATCATTATATTTTATATTCACTATTCAGTTGTATGAAATATTTAAAGAAAAAATATTTTAAAATAAGTTAATGTAATAATTTTTAAATAGATTTTTACATACTTAGGATAGGATAAAAACATGTTTTTATTTCATATGTTATATTTTTTATGTTAATATTTTTCTTTGCTTTAATTTTATTTATTTATTGATGTTATTAATATTTTGTTTTAAGTACTAGTTAACATATAACAAGTGAATAAAATTAATTGTTGATTTTTTGGAGGTGGATGTTTATTTACTTAAAGTAGCCTTATTAGTATCTTTGCTATATGCAATTCTTATTAGTTCCAATAAAATAATTTATTTTTATTTATTGTTATACTTTATGAGCTAAATTTATCCTTATTTTTTTACATTATTTTCTATTTAATAATAGTTTAATTCTTTTTTCAGATATGCAGGTTTTGTTGGAATCGTATTCGGGAGGGCGAGAACGGCCTGTGTCCAGCGTGTCGGAAAGCGTACCCGGAGAACCCGGCAGACTTCACACCTCTCAGTCAAGAACAGGTAAATTTGGTTGTCTTTGTCTACAGTTGGTCAAAATTACTATAGGAACATGATTTTAATTTAACGTTAATTTGTTTAATGATAGATAATTGACACCATCGTGGCGCAGGGGTATGAACGTGTGACTGTAACGCGTCAGTTGTGGGTTCTATTCCCACTAAGAGGACTAAATGATTATTTATGAATATTTTCATTTCTTCGTTGTGCTTATCAAGGCTAAAAACGCGGTTATGAGTTCAGCGGAAAGGAAAAGAGCAGGAAGGTGCGAAACGGAGTGTCTTAATACTAGGTTCTCTCTGCCATGCACACTATGTTTCAAGCTGATAACAGAAATTATTAGTGGTTTGCTAGAGTAATTAATTAATAAAGCTAATTTTAGGTTACTACCTATTTTTGATTATTGTGGCGGCTAATGTTAGGTACTCCTAACATTAGCCGCCACAATAATCTTAGTGGGATGCTATATCTCTATAGTTGTGCCAATTTCCTTTATTTGAGATTCGAAATAATCTTTACAGAAACAGTAACCTCTAAATATAATAATAAAAATAATAAACTTTTCAAATGTTTTATTTGAAAATAATTTGATCATTTTAAGACTTAAAAAATAGTTTTAATTTGTAATACATGTCCACTTCAGATTTGTATTTACAACCATCTCAATGAATATAATATTTAAAGTAATAATCTTTAAATAAACATTGATAATTTAGAAATATAGTACATAATATTTAATGAAGAACTTCCTTTTGTTTTCCTTATAATGAGATTGTACAGTCGTTTGTGATTAATTACTGTTGAAATTTATGTTACTTTTTAATTTGGTATATTATAATGTGTTTTGTTTGTGTTATATACATTTTAAATGGCATTTCGATTTGATAGGACGGTGGATGTTATAGTTATAGGTTCAATTCCTAGCCGAAAAATATGATATAATAAATAATATTTTTTATTTCGTTAGCGTTGTCTTCTGCCAATTAATTCTAAGTGCAGAACGGAGTGTCCCATATTACTAATATGTATTCATATATACGAGGAAAGTAAATTTTTACTTACAACCAACTTTATTTTAAAATTGCCTAAAATGAAACAATAGTTTTAAATGAAACAAATTATATTTTATACATTCGTCAAGGACATTGGTAGTTTAATAGAAATTAAACGCTTATCGACTTTTTTTTTTAAATACTAATTAGTTTAAAACTCTATTAAAGAATTTTAAATTTTAATTAATGAAATTCATATTTTTTATATTATTTGGTTAAATTTATGTTTTTCTGCTATGATCTTTGCTTTGGTGTCGAGGCAAATGCGGCGTTGAGTTCCGCCACTCAACACGCAATGCTTCCAGAATTCGGCGGAAAGTGGAGAACGCTTAATACTAGTCTTACTACTTGAAATTGTCTTTGAAAGTCGTATAAACGCTCATTTCTAACATCCGAGCTTCTTTCTTTAATAATATGTAACATCATAATATATGGCGACGAGCTAGGCTTATTGGTATACTGACAATAGATGACATTGAAGGGTCCAGTCGCCAAAAATCACATTGATAGATTTTTTATTAGTTACTTAGTGAACTGATAATATTAAAAAAAATAAACAAATACAGAAAAATACAGCAAAAACACAAAATAAATAAACAATATTACTAACGACAAAGTTATAGCCTCTGCCTGTTATTATTATGATGTGTATAATGATGTTGCTTCCGTGTTGGCAGGTAGCAGCAATAAAGACGGAGAAGAAGGCGCGCGAACAGAAGCGTCGCAACAAGACGCTGGAGTCGCGGCGCGCGCTCGCCAACGTGCGCGTCGTGCAGAACAACCTCGTGTTCGTGGTGGGCCTGCCCGTGCGGCTGGCGGACCCCGAGGTACGTGACAATAGAGCGCAACGTCACTATATGTGCTCTTCTAGGTTTCTATGTAGATTTTGTGAAAATGTATGAAGTTTACTTTATAATAAAAAACTATTCATAAAAGCTATAAATTAAATGATAATTGGGAAATTATAGGAAGGAGTGAAGAGTACGATCAATAATATTATTAGAATATAAAATAAATTATTGTGCCTTTCGAGTCTTCCTTTGTGTTAGATTTCTACAATTTTTTTTTTCCTTTTTTCAGATTCTCAAACGTCAAGAGTACTTTGGGAAATATGGCAAAATACACAAAGTAGTTATAAACCAAAGTACTGCATATGCAGGGTCACAGGTTAGTTCCAATTAAACATTTTTAGTTTAATAGAATATATGCCAAAACTCTATTAGTACCTGTAATTTACATGGAATCATAATTTATATTTATAATTGACATGACAATAGCCTGAATATATATATATATTTTATTAACACAAATGATTAACATTATTTATCTATTAAACAAAATGTGAGCAGAAAGCTATAAATCTGGAGGCCTTACATTTTACTTTTGCAATTTATAAATTTTCAAGACTGTTTCTTTTAAAAAAAATATTTTATTACTACATTATGATATCTAAATATTTAAGTATAATAATATTTACTTAACATTACGGAGTCGTTGGAATTGAAACCGGTACTTTTTACCTGTAGATAACTGTAACAGGTGTTTCGACCGCGAAGCCGTCTGCGGCCTTAAACAAGGTCAAGGTCGCGGCCGCCATGCGCGCCTGTGTAAAGGAAATTAAGTTATTTTTAGATATTATACCTATATCTCTTCTCAGCAAAATTGCCTTCCAAGTTTGTGGGATCATCCTGTAGGACTAACACTATTTACAGTTTTATGTAGTTAGACGATTCAAATTAATAAAATAATATTTTAATTTTTATTTAATATAATTTAAAAGTTAGTTTAATATAATTTAAATAATTTAATAAATTCTCTAAAGACGTGATTGGCGTATGTAACTTTTTTTCAGTTTTATCAGCTTCAGAGGGAATCCTGTTTTAAGACACTCCATTCTCCACTTTCCGCCGAACTCTGCAGGCATTGCGTGCTGAGTGGCGCACTCAACGCCGCGGAAAAACTACTAAAGAGATTTAAATGAAAATTTACTGTAATCTAGCTTAAACATCAGTATAAACCATAGCCTGCTATTTTTTCAGTTTAATAAATTAATATAGCTAAATTATATTTAATGTTTGTAAAATTTAATTGACAGTAGCTTATGTCGTATAGTCGTAAGCTAGATTACATTAAAGTTTACTTTAAATCCTTTCAGTACTTTTTCCGTGAAAGTGAAAGATATTAAATGTGTGATTATCTTCACAAACTTTCAAATTTATAATGTTAGACAGAAGGATAGGACTGTCTCTTAAAAAATAATATTTTGGTATGCAGGGTCCGTCGGCGTCCGCGTACGTGACGTACATATCGCCGGCGGACGCGCTGCGCGCCATCCAGGGCGTCAACAACGTGACGCTGGACGGCCGCGTGCTGAAGGGCTCGCTCGGCACCACCAAGTACTGCGCCAACTTCATGAAGAACATGCCCTGCCCCAAGGCGGACTGCATGTATCTGCACGAGCTAGGTGAGTGTGGTAATTGTCGTAGTAACAGTGTCTAGCCATAAAGGTGACGCTTGTGTTTTCAATTTTCAAAGAGGCGTGGATTTAGCTTGATGGGTGGCAGGACTCAATGCCGCACTTTTGTCTCGACAAAAGAGCTAAGAAATGAAAATATAAATGTAAATAAACATTTCACTTCCTCGGGTGAGGATCTAACCCACAATCAGTTGCGTTTGCAGTCACACGTTGTACCACTGCGCCACCACTGGCCTCATTTTTAAAAATAAATATATTTTATTTATTATTACTCCAGGTGATCCCCAAGCGTCGTTCACGAAGGAGGAGATGCACGCGGGTCTCCACCAGGTGTACGAGAGGCGCTTGCACCAGCAGCTGTTGCAGCAGCGCGACCGCCCCGACCGAGCTGACCGCGGCGACCGCGGCGACGAGAGGAATGCTCATGATGGTATGCTCTTGTTCATAAATACACTTCGATCGCGAAGTTAGCTGTAGATGGCTGTGTGGATTTCATTTTAGAAAGTGTTATTTACTTTTGATTATTTCCGTGGTATGTTTACGTACGTTTACGATTTGCCTCACTATTTTAAAAGTAGGAAAAATCCTAAAATCAAATCTGAGCAGCCTTGTTCAGTTATTTTCAGGTTACTTACTACTCGTGCTTTGCGTCGTTACCAGAACGAGGTCATAAAAATGTTAAATATTTCTTTTTTCTGAGTGGGAGTCAAACTCACAACCGTCGTGTTTATAGGTCACACGCTTGTGCCTCCGCGCCACGGCGGATTCTTTATGACGAACATTTGCTTTATTAATATGTTTTACAATTAAATTGCAGGTAGTTCTAGTACGAGTTCAGAAAACGGCAGTAAAACAAAAGATGGTATGTGATTATATTTTATAGTCTTATATTTTCAACATATCAAATTTTTTTGTATATTTTTGAATTATTTGTTGACTTTTGCTTGCAGGCAATCAATCTAACTTTATACCGACAACAGTGGTCACATCGTCTCAAATAAATGTAGTCAGTACGTCTAAGTGAGTATTATGTTATTTCTATATCTTTATTCGGTTGAAAGTGGGTAACGGAAGTATCTTAATGGGAATAGAGTGTCTAAGCTATTAACATTCTCCACTGTCCACTTTCTTCTACTTGCATTTCAGACATTACATGTTGAGTGACAGAACTTCAGACTTTGTATTATCAGAGCAGAGAATGAAATTAATTCCCCTAGTGGGAATGGAACCTTCGACCTTTGTGTTTACGGTCAGACGCATTGCAATTGCGCCACGATGACATCTCCTGTAATAATTAATTAATTAAAATATATTTATTTATACAAAAAATATTATTAATTTTTGATATAAATATTTACATTTTATAATGAATTAGCTTAACATATTATAATGATAAGTAACATGTACTTATTTATTCCAACTGATATTTGAGCTAATACATATACTGCATACCTCTATAAGATATACAATTTTTTGAATACCATACCATACAAATTACAGATCAAAGAAAGAATCAGTGAATGGTACAAGCAACATAAACTACAACAGCAATAGTAACGGCATCAGTAACAGTAACGGTAGTGGTAATAGCAATAGTAACGGTAAAGAGGCGTGGCCGAGCCTCGCGTGTTCCCCACCATCCGACAGTCCAGTCAGCAAGCGACCCAGTCCTGAACCACATACAGGTGAGTGTTAACTGAATGGAAAATGAAAATTGTTCATTCCCCGATTGGAGATCAAAGACACAACCGTCCCGGTTACAGTAAGAAGCTGTTCCACTATGTCACAGTATCCAAGTGGGGATATATAGAAATGAAAAGCTCAATGTTTTTCTAAAATATGTATATCAATATAAAAGTCTTGATTCTATGTGTGCAGATCTAATGTCTTACGATTTTGAATATTTAATATTTATGTATCTTATCCTTATTAGACTTTTTTTATTGATAATTTACAATTTTTGATATTAATGTTCCCCAAAAAGATATTTTTGAGAAGTATCTTATAAACAAATATTGTTTTATTACGTAAATCCCGTTTAAATTACTATGAGGTAACAATGGTATTTTCCAAAAAGTAAATATCTAAAGTATTAATTCTTTTTTAAAATATTTATTTACAGTAAAGTCACAACAAAACGGCACATCTGAATCATCCAGTCCCACACTTCAACAGCAGTCGCAAACCAAACACAAAGACAACCACAATCAAAACCAAAACCACACAGAAACCAAAACCAGCAGAAGTAAAGACAACCACACAAATGGGCCCAGCAAAAAGAAAGACAAATCGAAACAGAAGAACTCACATAGTACTAGCGACATTGAACCAGAAATTAATGAAACCAAGGAACAAAATAACACACAAAACTCATCAGTATTCGAAAATGACACACACTATCTATCAAATGAATTAGACGAATTAGAATCGGATAGACACAGTTTATTGGAAAATCATGATTTATTAGACAACAGTGATCACAGTTTGTTAGACGATGACACACACAATCTCCTAAATGATGCCAACAATGAAGTCATGATGATGCAAAGGAATAAAGAAATGTTGTTGGGACTCATTGATAACCATTTAATTCCTCAAATGAAACCGTTAAACGGGTATGGGTTGTTAGATAGGGATATGTATCTTAATACTGATAGAGCGTTAAATCACACGGCCCAAGGTCAAATGATGGATCAGAAGGAGTTGATGAGAAGCAGGACCTTGCTGATGAGGCACAACGAAATGCTCCGGCAACACAGTGTTATGGTGGAACCTAAACATTATATGCCAACACCCAGTATAGGACTTGAGTCTGCTAGTGAATTATTAGGTAGGTTTAGATAATCATATAAAAAATCATGATTAATCACTTAATAAATTAAAATTATATTTAGCTTTCGCTGTAACCTGCATATAGCAAAGTAGACAGATGAAAACCTAGAGTTAACCCTTTGCACTCGTATGTCGCCATACGTGACAGAACTCTGATAAATTTATCCTCTTCATTAGTTGTGGTATTAGGCCTGGCTGATCTTTTTCTGTCTGTTTTTGTTCTTTTCGAGAAATTACGAGACTTGCTGTTTATTGTACTGCTTGCTTATTATTATATTCAATGCGACTAAATAAAAAATATTATTTTTTAAAAATATTCCATATTTTTTTAGCAATTTTTGTTTTTTTTTTTCTAAAACAAAAAGAAACTTTTTTATTACACTAAGTGTATTACTACGCAATTTTATCACGTAAAAAAAAAATCCAGTGTAGATTGCGAAGTAAAATAATAATCCGAGTTACAGTTTAATCACAAAATAACATATTTACGAGTGCAAAGGGTTAAGAAGCTTTCCACAATCCGCTCTCCTCTATTTTCTAGACGTTGCGTTGTTGAGTGGTAGAAACACTTTGTCTACACTTCTTATAAGAGTGATGAAGTAAAAAAAAAACTCATTCTTCTGCCATCCTCATTCATTGCCACATCCTAATGTGGCAATCGAACCCACAACCGTCGCATTAACATGTAATGTGAAAAAAAATATACTAATCTAAATTGGACAAAAAATAATCTATAAAATTAAATATTAACCTCTGTATTTCCAGGTGCTAATTATCATCCAAATCACAATATGCTTCCACCGTTCGGCATGAGAGTAGACAACTCAATGGGTACAAGTTCTTTAGGGAATACAATGGCAAACACATTGACGGCAAACTCCTTAAATAATCCTATCACAAATACATTGGTTAACTCCATGGCCACAAATAGTTTGTCCGCAAATACTATGGGGAATATGGGTTCTATGGGTAATTCATTGGGTAACTCCATGGGTAATTCCATGGGTAACTCCATGGGTAACTCCATGGGTAATTCAATGGGCAACTCAATGGGTAATTCAATGGGTAACTCAATGGCGTTTATGCTTCACAATCAACAAATGCAACAAATGCAAAGTCATCCACAAATGCCGAGCGGTCTTGTAAATGGTTTTGAATCATCACAAGCTGCTGTAAGTGTTGTACTTTTTTAATTATTATTCTTATTATAGTTTTTTTTCTAGTAACGTTTCTTATAAGAATTTTATACATATTAGATTTTTTGACAATATTCTTATCTGATCTTTAAAATTATATTTGAAATTAAATTTAACTAATAATAATTTATTTTTGTCCTTATATTGATGGTATGATAAAATAAGCCGAATAATCTTTTTTTTTATATAATGCATTTTTTTACCGTTTCATGCTATTGGTGAAAAAGCGTTAAGCTGTTATTTAATACTTATATTGTAATATAATTTCTAGAGTGAAGGCCGTTATCAATCAGAAACAATGGACAAATTTTTCACGGACTTCCACAAGGCGCAGCAGATGCGTTTGCTGTTAGCGAGGGGCGGCCACGATCGTATCGACCGCCTCGATTTGCCACACAACGTCTTGAGCGCTGAAAGGCTAGAAATGGAGCATAAACAAAGGTAACCTATTTTTTACATACATTTTTGTATTATCCATTCTCTTTTACTTACTTTTCGCCTATTTTTTGAAAATTTTTACTTGCTGGAAGTATGTATCCTGACTAAGGGAAATTTCTAAAATTTCCCCTAGTCAGGATCGAACCCACAACCCTTTTTTCCAGTCAGACTGACCCCACTGCATAATAATCATATAGAATTCCTTGACTTACCACATAATGTGTTACAATGTTTGTGGGTTTGATTTCACAAGGGTAATTAATTATTTATTGGGCGGTGATTGGGAAAAGGAGTGTCTTAACTAGGTTTATCTGATACCCTGCGTATAGCAGAGTGCCAGATTAGCACAATGTCAAACTAAAAAAGAAATTAAAAAAAACAACACTTTATATTACAGAATGAACAATCTCCGACCAAATGAAAATATACCAGTCAACGTAGCAATGGGTTCAACGAGCCGCGCGGCCGGCGACGGGGACGACGACCTCGACTTTGATCCCTTCAAAGAAACACAGAAAGCATTAGCTGAAATGATGGAAACGGAGGTCATGCTGAATAATATATCTAGTGGGTCAGTAACATGAACAGATAGAACTTATATTAATTAGATAGAGGGAACCTGGGAACCTAGTGTTAAGACAGTCCATTCCCCACTTTTCACCTAATTATCGAGCATTGAGATGATTGGCGCAAAACATCAACGCCACGCTTTTGATGAAAATATTACAAGTTTTATTTCCCCGAGCGGGAATCGAACCCACAATCACAGTTGCACATTTGTGCCAAACCGCCACGACGGCTCTTTTTCGCGGACTGTAAAATCAATGGAAGTGACTTCAATCTCAAATCGAGGATTTTGTTTAAATTTTCCTAATCTGAGAAGAGATCAACACTCATTGTTTTGAATCAGTTAAAAAGTGGAGTTCAGAATTCATAACACTGGCTTCTCTTTGCCCACCCTGCTATATATGAGATAGCACGCTGTTGTAAAGTGCTTGTATTAACGTGTAAATTTTTATGTTTTTACACAGTGACAATATGGACCGTGTCCGCCGGTCTCGACTCCCACCACCCGGCTTCTCTCACATGAACGCGTTCGGTGTCGGTGTGCCTCGCCACCAGGGACACCATCAAGGTGCATACTTTTATATATGATATGTTACACAAACTATGGAACAAAAAATAAGGAAATCTTGCAATAATGTTTTTATCTACTTCTTGACATTCAATTTGCTTGAAGGTTTGCCTATATATGTCTAGGTTTTGTAAGTATTCATATAATATTTGCAATACTTCAATTTGACAACCTAGTCAGAGTACCAAGCATTGTTAGTAAGAAATATTATTATTTAAACAACACACAGTGTTTCATTACCTGAAATTATTATTGTAATCTTTCGAATCTTAGTCGAGGCAAAGCGCGGCGTTGAGTTCCGCCACTCAACACGCAATGCCTCCAGAACTCGGCGGAAAGTGGAGAACGGAGTGTCTTAAGACTATATTCCTCTTGACTATCCTGCTGTGTGCGGGATACAGCGTGAAGTTGATTTTTTTTTATGCTTTGAATCTTAAACGTTCTAGGTTACAATACGAACGCGATGTTCTCAGATTGGACTCAAATGGACCCCGCCATCATGTCGACCTCCGTGAATTTTGGCAAGACGCCCCAGACCCTTAGTCAACAGCAACAAGATCTATTTGCTAGGTTCAACCACCTCCAGGTTCAGCCCAACGGTGTCAAGCTGCCCTGGCCCCAACAGAAGCCCTGGCCCCACCACCCGGCGCCCTACAACGCCATCCCCCTACCCCCGGGCTTCGCCCCCGCCAAAAACAACCAACACCCAGCCGAATGTATCGACGCAAAGTAAACCAAACAGACGGACAAACACTTTCTTATTGCAATTACACAGTTGATGTGATCGATAAATCTTTGTATTAAGAGAGCATATTTTAAATGAGAGAAATATGATGAGAAATTTGTAAAATAAATTAACCTATTTGTTTTATTTAAAGAAATGTTTCATTTTATTAGTCTTGGTTTTGTTTTATATAAAATTCGGCCATTTTTATATTTTTGAATCATATTTCTTAGATTTCGTTCTGTTAGTTCATTTCTCGACTGAAGATATATGTATATTCGTTATATATTATATATAAATACTTGCTAATAACCTTGTTACATCAGATTATTTTTTTTTATTAAAATGAGATGCCAATTGATTGGTTCGATTTTGTATCTTATTGAGCCACTATTCATTGAAAAGATCATTAAAAATGAAGTATTATATAAACTCTTTTAATAAAACACCTACAACATGTTATGACTTGGCTGTTGAAGATGCTACAAATGGACAACGATTATATGAGAATAAAGTATTTTAATATAAAAATTATTTAGTGTAAATAAAAAATATGATGAAATTGATATTGAAATCGTTTTTATGTATTTGTTTTTATTGTCAACTTGCATACGAGTTTTAAACATCAAAATTGCTTTAAGGAATTAAAAAAATACACATTTTTTTAAATAATATGGAAATATAATTTATATTTGAAAAATATACCACGATTTAATAATATTTTCTTGTTTCTACCAAGTCTTATTAAACAATAGTAGTAGTCTTACGCCCAATATTAATAATCTATCTCCTACGTCAATCTTCGATTGTTCCATACAACTATTCAATCTCTAGATTGGATAGATGTATGGAACAATCGAAGATTGACGCAGGAGATAGATTATTAATATTGGGCGTTAGAGGTTATATAATTAAACAATTTTTTGCTATTATAGTCTTCTTTATAAATTAACTAACTGGAACAATGACAATATAGAAAAATTGCTATTATTTTTATAAAAAAAAATGCTAAGAATCATTGTTGCAAAAATAATATTTATTTGAAATGAAACTACAGATTATCTATAAAGTCAAATTTGACATTTAATCATTATTTGGACTAAAACATATTAATATAAGTACATATTAAAATTTCCCGTCAATATATCCGCGGGGGTCCGGTCCATCCCACGGCACATTTTGACCATTATGCCAAACATACATTCCTCCTTGTTCAGGATAAAAGGCAATTTTCAAAGGAATTTGTGCTGCATCATCAGGAGCAATGGCACCAACTCCGCGTGTCATGTCTGATATCACATAGCCGGGGTGTACGCAATTTACTTTTATACCTGAAAAATATTCAATTTAAGTGTTTAAGTAAGTATGGGGCACAAAGTGTGACTGTAAAACCGACTGGCTGTGGGTTCGATCCTCACCCGAGATGAAATATTTACTTAAATTTATATTTCCATTTCTTCGCTCTGGTGTCGAGGCAAAGCGCGGCGTTGAGTTCTGCCACTCAACACGCAATGCCTCCATATTAGGCAGAAAGTGGTCTGCCTACTCTGCTGTTTGCGGGATACAGCGTGAAGCGGATTTATTTATTTAAGTATTTAATGTATTGAGTGAATATGATTTTTATTATGATTAGATCAAAATGAGGCCATCTTGCTTAAGCCACGATAGCCTCATTTTGAGCTTTATAGCTCTAAATATAATAATTGTAGATTCAAAGCCTTGTAGATTCAATGGAATATTTTTTTCTTTTCACATACCTCTACTTACCAATCTCCTGTTTAATATAAACGTGTAAGCATTTACTCCAACCTTGGACACTACATAAGGAGAGTCACCCCATTCGTCTGCACTTCTATTTGATGTAACACAATCGATATATTGTTGCATTAAATGTTTCAATCCTCCCACTTCAAGATTTGGGTCACTTATTTTGTCTCTTAATTTTTGTGATGGTATTCTAGAAAGATGTCCAGAGGAACTAGAAATATTTAGAATAGTACTATTGTCGTCCATAAATGGTAGGATATTCTCAGTAAATTTAACCAACGCAAAGAAATTTACTGTTAGTGTTTCTTCTGCTTGATATATTTTAGATTCTTTCGCATCTTTAAGAAACAAGATGCCTGCATTATTTACCAATATGTGAACTTTTTTATTTTTTGAATGTAGAAAATTGCAGAACTTTGAAATGCTTTCATCGTTAGAGACGTCAAGTTGATGAAATTCAGGGGTATATCCTAGCTCCTGCAGTTTCAAGCAAGCTTCCTTTCCTCGTTTTTCATCACGCGATGTTAAATAAGTTGTACCTTCTAACTTTTCACATAATCCCTTAACTATTGAGAGTCCAAGACCTTTATTACCCCCCGTTACAATGGCAATTTTTTCTGCCATTATATTATACTAACATAAAAATGATTTTAAGTAATGAAATAAAATACCAAACGTACTGATTGATAAGGAGGATTTTGTTTATATATTTTTATCTTATAAGATTAAGACTATTACTGACGGAAGACTTATGTTCATGTGTGGTCTTGTTTATTTCTGGCATCTTATTAGCAATGTAAAGAATATTAAAAAAAAATAATGGCATCTATCTTTAACTATGTTTTATCTATTATATTTAATTTAATATTCACACACAATTGATTATATGATAAAACGTAACATTATGTTTTAAGTGTAATGTAAAATAAGATTCCAAAGAAATAATTTACTATTATGTGAGATAATGAAACTTGAGTAATGTAGTTTATTGTATAGTTGATAATAATAATAATAAACAAAATCTAGAAACACGAAACCAGTTTACGATAAGATTGGTGATTGGTGTAGAATTAAGATAAATATAGATCTATAATATTATGTTCTCTATGGTTAAAATCAGTGTTGTCAGCATAAAAACGAAACGTCATTCAGTGACAGATAAATGGCGCCATTTTTTTACAACTACATATTACATTCAAGTAACGTTCATTGATCATTCACTCATTCGTAATTCGTATCAGCTGAGAGTGTGGTTTTGTTTAATTAGTTCGCCTTGTTGAACGTTCTAGAAATTAATATAACAAATAAACATGTCGTTTTGGCCGGCGAGTAAACCTTTGTTCGGGGACGAAGTTGTCTTGCGCTCTATTGATTGGCTAGAAAATTTGCCTTGGAGAAACGATTCAACAACAGTCAAAACAGAAAAGGATAAATACAAAATTTATTTACATGTGAAGGATTTTGCGCCTGATGAGATTACAGTGAAAACCATTGACGGATATATTGTTGTAGAAGGTAAACACGAGGAGAAAAAAGACGACGATGGCCTTATTTCTCGACAGTTTGTGAGGAAATATGCGTTGCCAGAAGGCTGTCGTCCTGAGTCCGTGGAGTCCAAATTATCATCTGATGGAATCCTATCCATTACAGCCGCGAGGAAACCAGTCACGCGCAAGGATATTATAATACCAGTTTCACATGAGACTCTTAAGTCTAAATTATAATGTGAAAAAATAAACAAAGTGTGCGGTAAATATGAAAAACATAATACTTTTTGCATACGTTGTAAAATGTAAAAATGTCGCAGGTGGTTTAGATGTTTATTTTTCTTATTTTATTTTTACTAAATGATATGGTAATATTAAAATGGATGAATGTTATTAATATTTCTTGGGATTCAATGGTGCTTGTGACGGAAATGTGAAAACTATTATGTACTTTACAATGGAACGATTCGAATTATTAATTATAGGATTTAAATACATAAGCCAAAGAATAAAATACAGCTTTGTTTTATTAAAAGAATGACATACCTATCCTAAGAACAATAAAATTTGCGTTAAAAATTTAGTTGGTAACTTAAATATATCACTAAAACTATCAACAATAAAATGATAAAAGATAAGAACCTAAAAACTAAGAACAATAAAATGATAATAGATAAGAGCCTGATTAGCATAAAAATGTTAATGTAATCTTACACTAAGATTGTTTATACTTGTATATTAATATTATAAAGCTAATTCTGATTCTGAAGCTATTTAATTGAAAGCGCTTACTTACCTCAGACACTACTGGTTTGAATAAAAAAAAAATATTTGTGTTCGATAGTTCATTTATCGATATCGAGAAAAGTAATATTACATATTAAGGTTGGATGGATGGTTTGAATGGGACTAAGATCAAACCGAGAACTGTGAGCCGCTGTGGCACAACCTTTTTCGTTTCGATGTAACCTACTTTAGTACCCAGCGTGCCAGTTGATTTTTTGCCACAAAATTACTTCGCCAATGTCACGTTGTATGGAGAACACGCAAAAAACCGTTGTACTAACCCACTTTATCTGCGTTCACTGTACACTGTGACATATGACACAATGGTCGCTTGAAGTGGCATGTGTCATTTATAATTTTTAGTTATTTCCAATTAACTACAGCAATATCAAAGCGATGACGATATATGATGATTGATGATGCCAGAGCGGGAAATCGAACGTAATTTATAATTCCGAGGGACAGAACCGACCGATCGAGTGGGGATTGAATCCATAACTGTCGCGTCAGTCATCCTCTCCTTGCGTCACTGCTCCACTTATACCATATTTATTGTTTTAAATAACAGATGTAGGATTAACATTAATTAATCAAATTAATTAAATAAAAAAATGTCTTTATTTACTTTGTGTAATAATGCAATTTTTATTACATTTTTTAACAAAAAAAAACCGACTTTCACCGGATCCCAAACCCTTTCAAATTTAAAACTTATGTGATTTTTTTCTTGGATACCATTGTCAGAAATGGACCAAATTAAAATGGACTACACGGATAGCACCAGCCTTCAAATAAACAAAGAATTATCAAAATCATTAAAAGAATCATCAATTCACCCAGTCAAAAGTGCTGAGGTAACAAACATAAAAAAAACAGTCGAATTGGTAACCTTCTCCCTATGGAAATCGGTTATAAATAAATCTGTCTATACTATAATAGCAATAAAAACGTATCTGTATATTAAATATTTTTACGAAAAAAATAATTTAAGATAATGAAAAAACAATAATAAAGCCATACTTTATTAGATTTTTTTATTTTTTGTTCTATTTCTTTGTGCACACATATTTTTGGCACTAAACTAAAAATGTTGATAAACATTTTCCTTTGACATAAAAAAACTGAAGATCTGGAACATCTGATGAATAATGGTTCACCCAAAACGTTGTTCTGCTCGATCGATAACCATTTTCCTAGAATATTTTATGCGGCATTTTTATAGCTCAGATAAATTAAAAAATGAAATTTAGTAAAATTGAATATTATTGATGCCACCGTGGGACGGCCATCGGGAAACCGCGGGCTGGTCGCTAATCTCTATATATAATAAGACAGTAAAAATATTTTGTCTGTACATTTAGTAATTTTGACTGAAATGTATAGAGAGACACTTAAAAAGAATAATAGAAAGCAAAAAGATTTTTTTTGAATTTCTTGTCTGTCCGTCTGTCGACAGATTTTTGTCCACATTTTTCTCTGAAAGTACTGAACCGATTTACTTGAAAATATCAACAATTGCTTTGTTTTAACTCAACTTAACTACTAAAGTTTAGTTCATCAAAATCGGTTCATTAAAAAAAAAGTTATCGTCATTTGAATGAACTCAAGGCATTAGCTGCGAATATTATATAGCAATCGCGGTGGTAAGATTCTGGGCTAAAGAATGACATTCGAAACGTCTGGGTAATATGACTGTTGATAAAAATATATATATTTTTAAGCACTATTATATAATATTTTATACAATAAAGTAAACAAAATTGAACTGTTAGTGGAGATTACCTTCATAAATCATAACAGTTAAATTTAAGTTGTAATTAATTCAACACATAAATAAAGACCGATTTGATCTTCAAAGAAATATTAAATATTAAAGTAAATACATAGATTCTTCGGTTCGTTCGTTCGTTTGTTATAAATCTATATAAAAATGCCTAAAAACAGCCTTTCTACGTGCACTCTGTAATAGCTACATATTTACAAATTGTACATTTAGCTAATAAATAATATATGTAACTAATTTAAAAACTGTACAGGAATTAATATGCAATCATTACAGTTATTTTACAAAGAATATTATAAATCCTTACCCAAATCAATAATTTAACATTTAAGGCTGTTTCTGAAAGAGTAAATTAAATTATTCACTGACATCAGAACATTCAACAAAGTTTTAGAATTTTGATGAGACGTACATTACATAGGTAAAAAGAATATAATGTTACAAAAATATATACGTGTAATAAATAATTAGCTTTATGTACATTTTATAAATATCAAATATCAACAATGGCCGTAATTTTTAATTCAAAACAATCAAAAATTCTTATAGAAATTACGATAATAGTAATAAAAATAATAAAAAATCATATTAGAATATTACAGATTAAAGTAATAAAAAATCATATTAGAAGTCATTATAATTTTCAATCAATTCTGTTTATTAAATCAATAATCATGTAGTTAAAGCGGGCGAAGCCGCAGGCGGGCCGCTAGTAATAAATAATTGTTGAAAAATACAGGTGTTTTACGTCAGATTGTTACTTGCTACAAAGTAAAAAAATGTATCAAAGGTCAGATATCTATAATAGTCATAGATAACTGTTGTGATTTGGCTTTATCTAAGTAATATGGATATTGAATAATAATCAATTTGTAAACGATAAGAGGACTAGTACTAGATGACAGTGATATTACCATTTTATTTGTGAAATAATCTATATATATGTAGCAAAATATGACCAACTTACTTAATATATCATTTGAAAAATATACTATATCTAGCTTAATAGAGGGTCTAAATTGGGTCGTTATCTATAATTCAGATAAGTGGCCGTGACATCGAGCTTGATGAATGATGATCAGTTGGCTATTGGCCGCTCCGTGGAGTTGACGTGATCTCTAAAAGGTGAGTAAAATTTAAGAAAAGTATATTTGAAGTACTTATATTTAAGCATTTTGTGTTGGGCCTGAATTTATCAGGCGCCAACCGATAAAAAATGGCAAATTGGGTCTCCTGCCCAAACTGTCCATCTACCTGCTTGCTTGACGATCCGGTTAAGGCAAAGGATAATGCAGTCAGCTTGGCTATGCACTGACAAACCTCATTTCGATTAATCCAATCATACAAGACAAGAAGAAGATCAAGCTATTGTTGGTTTTGATATCTTCACACACATTTTAGATTTTTTAGACTGATTTGAACTCACGACTCATTCTTACACAAAAAATCACTGTTTTGAAAATGTAACTTTTATAATAAATATTAAAATGTTACGTATTTCTTCCAATGAGCGGTTTTTACGTAGTTAAAATGTAATATTAAATATATATTACAGACGTACATTTCTTTCCTTTTATAGTATATTTAATTGAAATCAATTAATTAAATTTCGTACCTATTCCAAACAATTCTGCATGGATATCTACTCTGCTGTTTGCTATTTGTAAAAAACTAGCATTTATCGAAGTAAAAACTTGTCTTAAAATTTAAAAAAGCAAAGTTAAAAAATTTAATCAATGCTTATATTCTGATTTTGCTACACTTTTCACATGCTCTAACTACGCGTCGTTCTATTGATTTTTTATTTACCTATACAAATCTTCATAAAGTAAAAACTAAATATATTTTACTTAAAGGCCAAGAGCTACATTCATCATGGCAGCTGTGAAACCAGAGACTTTACTAGAATATATAATAATAGAGTACCGATGGTTGCTCGTCATCACCACGTTGATGCCGCTATCCTTCCTGTGGAAGATCTGGTCGACAGTTCGGAACTACGTGGTGTTCAAATTGAATAGTGCACCAAAAGCCCATGTGAAGAAAGTAAAAGATGTGCAGAGACAGGTATAAATAATAAAATTGCATCTTTTCTACTCATTTAGAAATTATATGCTGAGGGATGTACTCTTAAGCTGCTTACATTCTTTAATAGCGTTATTGCCCTCTTAGGATAAATAGTCTTGACAAATAGACAAACAGACAGATCTTACAAGGCAAGCTCCACTTTTCGTCTGTCTTAGGTATAAGTCACGTTCCTCCCTTTAATCTTCAAATACAATCATGAAATTGGCTCGGAATCCTCGGTGTACAAGACCGACTCGCACTTGACTAATTTTATTTTAAATTATGTTTTTCAACATAGCTCTTGTACTAGACAGCTTTTTATGTTATATGTCAATGCGAAACTATAATTAAATCACCTATATTAAAATTAGGTATTATAGAAAAAATCATAGGCTAGAAAATTTGCCACAAATTACTTAATTTAGCTGATGTTATAATATTAGACTTTGATTGTATCGTAATAAGGTGCACAACTAATTAGAAATTAAAATACACTGTTTTTATACTATAACATTTTTTTTTTAAAGATTTTTGAAGTGTTCCACACTTAGGAAAGAAAAATACTTATTTAGAAAACTAGTCGGTTTCCAGGAGGCGCGGGTTCGAGTCCCGCTGCGTTCAAATTTTTATACGTTTTCTAAATAAGTACTATTACATTTTCTTTGATAAATATTCAATAAGTTAAAGAATATTTCGTAGAATAATTAACTGTATGTTTATTTTTTATCAGTTCAATATTGGTAAAGATTACAAATAGGTAAATATTTTCTTAGTTATATTGCATATACTTATAAAAAATCACCTATAAAGATAACTTAGGCGCATCCTGTTTTTCTTTATTATTTTAGTTCGGATATTTTACGCATTATGTATACTGTATATACAGAGTGTTTTTGTCATCACATTTTAAATAAAACACAGTTTTAACTACTCTATAAAAACTTAATATAATCAAAACAAAAGAGATATTTCCAAAAATGAAAAAAGTAATTTCAAAAAAATGTCGTTGTAAAATAAAACGCCCTTTATCTAGAATGACGCACACAGACACATACCTATCAAAGCGATAACGCCGCACCCGCCTCACTTACGGAATCGAGTCGTACTCGTAGGTAATGGTGGCGATGTTGAAATGCGTAAAATAGAACGAGAGATCCCTTTCTCATTCTAGTATGTTTTTTGAGAATGAAAAGTGCAACGCTTAGTAGTATTTTTGTAGTAGTAGCTGTTTGCGTTATTTATTCGTAACATTGTAAAATAAAAAATGTCCTACGTCTAAACTGTTGATTTATCTAGATTAATTTCTTGAATGGGTTCTTTCTTTAGGTATGGGTTTCAAATATTTTACCCTATACGCTGCTGCCGTAAAAGGAGCGCGTCTGCGTCTCCTTTTATAGCACAATATTCTAGAATATTTAACATCTGTATATAAAGTATTTTTACGAGGAAACAATTAAGGATAATAAAAAAATACAATAATAAATGTGTGGCACATTTATTTGATTTTTTAATTTTCTCTATCTGTTTGTACACACACATTTTCGGCACTAAACTAAAATTGTTCATAAGCATTTTCCTTTGACATAAAAAATTGAAGATGTGGAACATCTGATGATCTGATTACCATAATGTGACCCATTATAACCAAAGTATAACGTTCGTATCGTCCGTATCCGTAGCATTTGGCGCCCCGTTCTCTCTGACTACCTCGCTAGGGATAAAGCGTGAAGTTAAGTTAATAGTTCAGATCAACTAAAAAAACAAAATTAAATGCCGCCAATTGTTGCTCGCAATAGTCGTTCAGTATAGTGGGTAATTCACTAAATACGCTCGAGATGTATAATTGAGTGGCGGAACTCAACGCCGCGCTTGGCTTCGATACCAGGGCCAAGAAATGAAAATGTAAATTTAAATAAATATTCCATTTCCTCGAGTAGGGATCACACTATGTGCACTTGCACCACGACTGGCCTCTAGATATATTCTGACCTAAACACATATAATTTTTTTTTCTTCACATTGCTAAGCGTGTAGGTAGGCAGAGGGAACCTGGGTACTAAGTGTTAAGACAGTCTGTTCCCAGTAATACACTTCCATTTCTCGTTTCATTTTCGATGAATTCTGGAGGCATTGTGTGTTAAGAGGCAGAACTTAACGCTGCGTTTTGCTTTGTTACCAGAGCGAGGAAAATATTAAATATTTCGTTTCTCGTGTGGAAATCGAATCCACAACCAGTTTACAGTCGCACGCTTGTACTCCTTGCTCCATAATGGAATGTAATGTGTGTGAAAAATGGCTTTAATAATAAACATGAATTGTTATATATTTGATTTCTTAATTTTTATAAATATTTGTATTTCATTGTGACAAAAATTTTACACTTTTAATTTAACACTCGCTAAAAGTCATAAGTTTATTATAATTTTGAAAAACTTGACTTAATCTATTAAATTCCATTTTTAAAAATTGTTATTACAAAATTTCAGGTAAAGGCCTGGCTCGCGGGGGACCACAAGACGCGACTGTGCACTGCTCGTCCTACTTGGCAAACCATGACTTTCCGCCATGGCATCTACAAGAAGGTCTTTACAAATATTGACGTAAATTTGGTGGACGTCCTTGAAGTCGATACTAAAAATATGGTAAATCATCATTTACATAAATACTTTATTAATAAAGATATATAATTTTAAGGCAGACAGAGGAAACCTAGTGTTAAGAAACAGTCCGTTCCCCATTTTCGGCCGAATTCTGGAGACATTGTTTATTTGAAAGGCGGAACTCAACGCCGCAAATGAAAATACTAAATAGTTTTTTACTTATATTAAGAAAAAAATTTTTTTACAAGTTTTGATACGCACGAATTCAACACACACATTTAACACGAGATCGTATTAAATGTGTGTGTTGAATTCGTGCAAATGAAACACATAAAATAAAAAATATTTAAAAAATTGCTTTAATTGGATTGGATACATAAGTAGATAGATTATACTGCCAAAGTTAATTAAGTATTTGATTTAAAAATTATGTCTATTAATATTCATATAACGTTTGTATTTCTTTAACTTAACTTAACTTAACTTAGCTTCACGCTTTATCCCTTGCGGGGTAGTCAGAGAGAACGGAGCGCCAAACGCTACGGTCTCTACATACCTCTTTCGCCTCGTCCACTGTCATCAACCTCTTCATACATGCCCTTCGGGGGGTCCTCATGCTTTTTACGTGACCTTCCTCCAGTATCTTTGATACTGTGTTTTCGAAGGTCAACCGAGGTCTCCCCCTACCTCTCTTACCGTTGACTTTTCCATCATAAATCTTTTTTGCCATTCTTTCATCACTCATTCGTTCGACGTGCCCAAACCAGCTGAGCATGTTCTTCTTCATTCTCACCGTGACATCCTCGCTAGTACCTGCCATTCTGTGTACCTCTTCATTGCGGATTCGATCAGCTAAGCTGACTCCGCATATCCTACGAAGAGATCGCATCTCCACAGCATTCATCTTTCTTTCATTCTTCATATTTATGTGTATGTATGTATTTCTTTAATTTTATGTATTATTGTTGGATATTACGTATTTCTATAGGCATATTATATAATGTTTGAGGTAAATCAAGCCGATCAGTAAATAATATATTGTACTGAATCTCAATACATTTTTTTACTTTCACGTTGATTTTTGACATATTTGATGCAAATTTACAGGATCGTTATGGGGAAACCATAAATGTTACTCTATATTGTCGTATGTCGGAACATAAGGTCAACAGATAGTGAGGCCTTACTTTGTAATAATATAAAATTTTATTATATTTTTTTTACTTATTTTCACAAATTCTTAGACGGTTCGCTGCGAGCCTCTGGTGACAATGGGTCAGCTGTCAAGAACTCTGGAGCCTCTAGGCTTGGCTTTAGCAGTAGTACCTGAGCTAGATCAACTTACTGTGGGCGGTCTGGTCATGGGGACCGGAGTGGAGTCCTCATCTCACGTACATGGTCTCTTTCAGCACATTTGCTTGGAGTATGAAATGGTATTGGCTGATGGATCAGTTGTTACGTGTAGTGAGGTAAGTAAGGATAGAGAAGAACTAGATTTGTGTTTTAAACTAAAATTATTTAATGGATTTTCATACATGTACGAAGCTTATGAGAATAGTGACTTGTCTTGGAAAATTGAATTAAAAGGATTAATTATTGTTCATTAATAATTATTGTGTTGCTTCGAAATATGGCGTTCATTAATGAAATTATCTCCTCATTTAACCTTCTTGTCATATTTGAGTAAAGCATTTTACCGAAAAAATCTTTTGTATCAGGACTTGTTACTTTTTTACTTTTGCAATAGCGAACCTATTTTACTAAATTGTTAATTACATAATGTTTTCAACATGCTTGTATATAGCAGGGTAGGTGGAGGGAACCTAGAATTAAGATTCTCTGTTCCTTTTCACCCAATCTTCGAGTGGCGGAAGTCAACGTCGCAATTTGTCTTGATACCTAAGCGAAGAAATGAAGTAATTTATTCCCCTGAGTAGACTATAAACCTATAACCGCCGTGTATATAATCAGACGCGGTATCTCCGTGCCACGATGCTCTCAATTAAGATACTTTATCTTTTCAGAAAGAAAACTCTGATCTCTTCTATGCAGTGCCGTGGTCGTATGGAACATTGGGTTTTTTGACTTCGGCGGTAATCAAAGTGGTACCTGCAAAAAAGTAAGCAAAATATATTTGCATGCTTTTAGTTACTGTAGGTACTTTTTTATGCATTTAAAGAATGAAGCTACAATTGAGGATGATGATAATGATAAAAATAAATAAATCAATTTGGGTGATCATAATATAGCACTTATGAAATATAGGCCAGTCGTGGCGCTTGACTCCATAAGCGTGTGACTGTAAATACGACAGGCCGTGGATTCAATTCCAACTCAGTAAACGGGATATTTAATTTTTTATTACCTCGTTCTGGTAACGAGGTAAAGCGCGGCATTGAATTCAGTCACTCAACACGCAATGCCCCTAGAATTCAAAGGAAAGTGGGGAACGGCAGTGTCTTAACACTAATCCCCAGGTTCCCTCTGTCTATCCTGCTGTGAGGGACAGCCTAAAGCAAAAAAAGTACAGAAGATCGATTGAATTGCCAAATTAATAAGGTTGTACTATTTATCTCTATTTTAGATATATTCGTCTCCAATACCACCCGTATACAAACCTATCAGATCTGTCGAAGAGGTTCCAAGAAGAGTCTACAAAGAATAATCCTCATCAGTTCATAGAAGCATTACTCTTTAATAAGGAGAGTGGAGTAGTAATGCTTGGTGATATGGTGGACGAGGTTGGAAGAGACGGGAGGGTAAGGAGGTTTCATATCAAATTCATATTTTTTTAGTAGACTAACCTGTATTTATCTAATAATTAAATAATATAATAAAAATTGCGCTATAATTCTGATCCAAATATAATCTTGCTGTCTTACTTACACACGCGATAACAATATAATATTCTAGGCTTTTTGCCAGGAAGTCTGAAATAATTAGAAAATAATATTAAATGTTTTTCATATTTATAAAATATTTTGTATTATTGTCATTTCATATACAGCAAGGTTAGGAGTAGGGTAAATCGTTATTAAGATACTCCTTTGCCATATGTCACTCGAAAACATAGCGTTTTGAGTAGCTAAACTGAATGATATCGGAAAGTAGGAATAAGAATTATATTTTATGGTATATAAAACAATATACCGATGCCATCGTGGGCCACAAGAGCGAATGTACACGTGTGTTGGGGTTTGATTTTGACTTGAGATAAAGAAATATTTCATATTTTTACTTTTCATCTATGTGCGGGATACAGTTGCAGTACGTGAAGCTGAAGGATGTGTAAGGTTTTAACTGGTGATAAGTTGTAAAAAATTACATTACGAATATTTTTTTATTTCAGCTCAATCCCATTGGCAAGTGGTATTCGGTGTGGTTTTTCAAGCAAGTTGAGAAACATTTAACTAAATATCGTAAAGGGAGTAAGAGAAATTCTGTGGAATATATACCATTAAGAGATTATTATCATCGACACACTCGCAGCTTTTTCTGGGAACTTCAGGTATTTATTTGAACCTTATGTGTCTTTTTATTTCTTACGCATACTTTGTGTTATACTAGAATAGAGAAATTCAATATTATTTTCAATATTTTTGAATGTTTAGAGATATTTAAAAAAATACTTTACATAAAAATATTCCCTCGAAGAAATTTCGAGCTTATAGCCAGTGTGATAGTATCCAACTGCTCCATAACAAAAAAATACTGGTGTTAGGACACTTCGTTCCTCACTCATTCCCTAATTTTCGAGACACTGCGCGCACCAGGAAAATTAAATAATTCGTCCCCTCGGGAATCAACTCACTGTTTGTAAGAATAATACTAAATTAAGACGAAACCTTTAACCTATTATACTAATACTATACTATAATAAATATATAAATTTAATTCCAGGATATAATACCATTCGGTAACAACGTGATATTCCGTTACCTATTCGGGTGGCTGATGCCTCCAGAGGTGTCTTTACTAAAGTTAACTCAACCTGAAGCGGTCACTAAGTTATACAATAAGTCCCATGTAATTCAAGATATGTTAGTGCCCGTTGACACTCTGGAAGAGGCGATTGGAGTGTTTCATGAAGAATTTGAGGTAAATATATAAATAATGCCAGTTAAAAGTGTTATATAATTTATTTGTTATATTATTTATTTGAACCCATATTTCTTTTTTTTACCAAGGTCTGCCTTCTGACTCTATCTAATCTACCTTGCTCTGTCTTTAACATTTTACTTACAATCGTAAGTCCATTCATCCATCATGACACTCAGCCATCGTTGCCTTAGACGCCCGGAAGATCTCACAAGGCATTTCTAGCAAGGCATTTCTCTCCCACATATCAATGCGCAAACTCAAACCCTTGCAGGTTATCTGTGACGTCACGGATCCCAATATTACCTCAAATACAAGTAAATGTATTACGTATACGATCAGGTAACGTACGTACTTTCACTTCCGCATATTCATTTCCGTAACGTGAAATGCCTGATTGTGCCAAGATAGTGCTATATGATCTCCGACACATATAATTATGTCAACAGCATATATATCATTGGCCTTCGAGGATGGTACTGAATGTGCGCTTAAACAGTATCTAGCATATAAAAAGAACGGACGGTGCTTAGAAAGAACGTGTTAAAGATTTCCAGATCAAATGCAATACAGGTTCTTAGAATATTTTCTTCGTTCGTATTGCGAAGACCACGTCCAAAACTTTTGTGAACAAGTTCACACACTCCATTCAAATCTTCCCCGACTAAGATTTAGTTGACATTGTGATAGACGGTATTAGTTAGTAAGATCTCCAGATATTGCTCCCGGAATGAACTCCTATTCGGCCACGCTACAGGCCGCCTGGCGAGCCTATGCACTGATTCCGTTGCACCGCCCTCAATCCCCATATCCAGCGATTGCAGAAATTTTGAACTTCCTTGATTCTAAGGCTTTTCAGAAAGTTGCATTACCTCATCGTTTTTACCTGAAATTGACCCACCTCCATGTACATAAACTTGTATTCTAGTCCAATGTTACATGACTTATGGCCGTTTAATCAAGTTCTGAGTTTTCTGGAAAAAAGACTACAACTGCATTTTTTTAACTCGATAGGATAATTAATAATATTATAATTAGAGTGTTTGTATGTAGATATTAAATAACATACAGAGATATTTTCCAATTTAAAACTTTTCTTCGTTGAATATATTGGAAGCCAGCCAATACAAGGAATTTGCCTCCACACGTATTCTAGACATTGCGTGTTGAGAGGCGGAACTCAACACCAAGTTTTTTCTTACCAAAATAATTTAAATATAATCATTCCCTTGACTGGGAATCTACCATATGGGAGTCAATGCGCTTGCAGTCAGACACTACTTTTACGCCATGATGGCTTCATGAATGATTCTTAAGTTATCAATGTAAAATGTACTGGTTTTTTTAGAATGACGCTGTATCCCGCTTATAGAAGACTAAGTAAGACACTTCGTTAATTATTTTCAGCCAAATTCTGGCACGGCGTGTTGAATTTCCTCGAGTGGCCATTGAACCCACAACCTGTCGCGTTTACTCACACACACTTTTCACTTTTTTTGTCACACTTTGTGCCCCTGGGCCACGACTGGCCTCAACCGACTGGACCGGACTGAATAAATAATGGTTTACGTTTCTTTTCAGGTATATCCAATATGGCTGTGTCCCTTCAAAGTGCTTAATAATCCCGGACAGTTGAAGATCGATTCCGGCGAGTGGCAAATGTTTGTCGATATCGGGGTCTACGGAGTGCCCAAGGCTAAGCACTTCGTCACTGTAAGTATTTCGATCGTTATATTACCAAAGCATATAGTGAAGACGATTCACGGTTTTTACCACATAGAATAAATAGTAGGCAAAAGGAACCCAGGGTCAAAATACTCCGTTCTTCGTAAAAAATTTAAACAAGTTTAAGACATCTTGAGTGAATTTAACGTCAAGTCTTGTCCAGCAAGAGCGGGAAACTGAAAATAATTAATTTCCCCTAGTGGGGATCTAACCTATAATCATTTCGTTTACAGACATTATCCCGCTGCGCGACGGTGTCCTCAAATTTTATAGTAAAATAGTAAAAAAATATTTTCTTTAGCGATATGAATTTTTTTTTTATTTCAGGAACCATCAACAAGAAAAATAGAAAAGTTCGTAACAAAAAAACGTGGTTTCCAAATGCTGTACGCAGACACATACACCACACTCGAAGAGTTCCGCCAAATGTTCGATCATACTTTATATGACAAACTGAGAAAGTCCCTACCACACTGTTTGGAAGCCTTCCCTGAAATATATGGAAAAGTCAATAAGAATGTTAGAAAATAACTTATTTGTATAATAGTTTTTTTTAGATAACAAATAAGTGTATTATTTTTTACAATAAAATATTTATTGTAAATATTTCTGTATTTTTTTTACTATTTACGGTTTCTATTAGTTGGGGAAAATATGATTATTTGTTATTATATGATTTATGGACGAACAAACCGGCAAACGACAAAAATATATACATTGTTTTGGATTCTACAACATTGATAGCTGCCTCTGATAAAAGATTTTCTCAAATATCTTCCATGTGCTTACAGCGATCAGTTACAATTTTATCTATTTACTCTTTACTGTTATATAGAGAGGAAATATTTGTATGTGTATATTTGTAGTGTTTAAAATCGCAGCTTGTTCATTTGTTGTCAATAACGCCATCTGTGGTCTTTTCATAGTAACAATACAATTTATAGAATTAGGAAAAGGCTTTGTCTTTCTTAAAGATGCCACTAATTAAAAATAAAAGAAAAATAAACTAATATAAAAGATTTAAAAACTTTACCAAGGTACTTACTTGGTGGTTTACGCTATTTTAAATAAAAAAAAATTAAAATCGGTTTACAAATGATCTAGAAATAAAGAGTCAAATATAAAAATATATAAAATAAAATAAAAATATATTTATTTCAGTTTCACATTTTCTTTAGCTACATGTGAAGTAATGAGACCAACCTAGTAAGTTACTAGTAAAACACTAGTACTTGTGTAAGGAGGCCTCGCTCTTCCATAACACTTCATACATTTATAGAAATAAATATTACTACAATATTAACTAAAACTATTACAATTTAATACAAAATCTTTGCAGATATATATATATATATAGGTTTAAACGTAATTAATTTAATCTTAACTAAGAATAGAAGGACGGGCAAAAGATGTGTGTGTATGTGTGTGTGTGTGTGTGCGTGCGTGCGTGCGTGCGTGCGTGCGTGCGTGCGTGCGTGCGTGCCTGCGTGCGTGCGTGCGTGCGTGCGTGCGTGCGTGCGTGCGTGCGTGCGTGCGTGCGTGCGTGCGTGCGTGCGTGCGTGCGTGCGTGCGTGCGTGCGTGCGTGCGTGCGTGCGTGCGTGCGTGCGTGCGTGCGTGCGTGCGTGCGTGCGTGCGTGCGTGCGTGCGTGCGTGCGTGCGTGCGTGCGTGCGTGCGTGCGTGCGTGCGTGCGTGCGTGCGTGCGTGCGTGCGTGCGTGCGTGCGTGCGTGCGTGCGTGCGTGCGTGCGTGCGTGCGTGCGTGCGTGCGTGCGTGCGTGCGTGCGTGCGTGCGTGCGTGCGTGCGTGCGTGCGTGCGTGCGTGCGTGCGTGCGTGCGTGCGTGCGTGCGTGCGTGCGTGCGTGCGTGCGTGCGTGCGTGCGTGCGTGCGTGCGTGCGTGCGTGCGTGCGTGCGTGCGTGCGTGCGTGCGTGCGTGTGTGTGTGTGTGTGAATGTGTGTGGGTGGGTGTGTGAATTTGTGTATGCGTGTACGCAAATGAGTTTATGTATTAAGATCATTAAAGTTTCTACAGCGTCGTAATTCAAAGACAGCAACCATATTTTCTTAAATCGATAAATACATAAAGGATTAATATTCATTTTTTTTAGGTAGAGTAAAAAGATTAAGCCCAAAGTATCCCCAAGAATATTACAATACATATATATGTAGGCTATTTTCGATACCAATCGGCGACTCTTTAATATAGATGTATGTATATGTTTGTTATATGTGTGTTGTTTAATTTTAAAAAGCGTGAATTCCTGTACGAGTAATATGATAATCATTTTGCGTGCCCAATCATTTATATAGGTAATACAATAAGAACATATGTAAAGTAATATAAAAACAAAAACAATTATAAGCATTATACGTTAAGCATTATACGAGTACGTTTTTATCAATAAACAGTGAAAAATAATAGACGAAGCTGATACTAGTCATATTCCTTGTAATAATTTATGTATTTGAGCTTCATTTTTTATTAGTATTATTGGCGATGAATCTCCTTTTCTTACATAGACTTTTCCGTAGGCTGTCCAACAGTATTTATAACTCTTACACTTGACAAGATCACGCGCTAGGAAATACAATCGTGATCCTTTGGCAGTCAGTTGTTCTGAAACAAAGATTGGAGTATCCAAAGAAGAACGCAGGCCTAGATGCTTAGCACAGAGTTTGTTTTGATGATTAATATTAAAAGTTTTACATAATTTTATGACTTTGTTTCTCAATAACGCAGATGAGGTTTCCACAATAATCGGAGTATTTTGTGCATTTTCCTTTTTGGTACGAACTCTATATATATCACAAATATCAGATGTATTTAAATTGCAGTGAATGGTGTCAGACAACGATGCTACAATATTAATTAAGTCTTTTTTGGTTTCGTTTGTTTGTTTCGGCACGTTCTTAATTTCAAAATTAGATTAACGATTTTCTCTCTGCATTTCTTCTATTCTATCCTCCAAAATAGTTATGTATTTTCTATCTTCTTATATCTGATTTTCTAAAGAACAAATTTTGTTCTGAAATTCCTCATTTTGCGCAGATAGGAACGCTATGGAACTCTCAATATTTTTATTAGTTGTTTGTATTTCTTTTAAAATAGCTATGTTTTTCTTAAAATCCTGATTTTGAGATGATAATAAACTAGTAATCATATTTTTTATTTCCTCTTTGAAGGTAGAAAGTTCGCTCGAAATTTCGTCATCTCGCTTCCTCTTACTTCTAGTTGAAACAAAGTTAGGAGGGGTGTTATTTAAAGCCAGATTATGAATTTCGGTGTCAGACAGTGATTTATTTAAAGCATTTTCCATTTTGAGATACTAGGATTGTATAAGTGCAGTGGAGACTATTAGACAAATGAAGTCAAGTGGGCCAATCCAGTTCCTTTGATTAGTGATGACCCAATTACGTTCAAGAGGCGTAGACGACCTTCAAGCAGTAGGGCGGATCCAGTCAGCCAGGTGAAAGTAACGGGGCGTGCGTTTACGCAGGTTGGATATTATAAGATGTATTGACTCACGTGGGCGGAGTAGTAAGTACCAGGCGAGCAGGAACAAAGTTGAATCTCAATAACACTCCTTTGAACTTATAATCTCCTATTTTTTTAAGTGTATATATTTAGATGAATTGATTTTATTTATTTATTTATTATTATGTAAATAAAATTAACACGGACTATAGACACGTTTACACCTTACGGTGGTCCGGGGGGAAGAGGGATATATAGCCGTTGAATATAGAATCATTGAGGTCAGTCGTGGCGCAGCGACACAAAGTGTGACTGTAAAATCGAGTGGTTGTGGGTTCGATCCCCACTGGAGGAAATGAAATATTTATTTACATTTATATTTTCATCTTCTTTGTTCTGGTGTCGAGGCAAAGGGCGGCGTGAGTTCCACCACTCAACACTCTATGCCTCCAGAACTCGGCGGAAAGTGGGGAACAGAGTGTCTTAACACTAGGTTCCATCTGCCTACCCTGCTGTGTGCGGGATACAGCGTGAAGTAGATTTATTTTTTTTTAATATAGAATCAAAGTGGACAAAGCAACAAATTGATAAAGCTGCTACTTAGCAATCTGTCTAAAAAGCAGTGTTCCAAGATTGAGATTGAGTTTTACTTTTTTTAAAGATGAGCTTTCAGTGAAGCATATATCTTAGTTTTGGGGAACATCTCTCTGCTAGTTCTGGAACGCCCTTTCGAAAGAAGCTCATCCATTGTTCTAATAGTAATTCAGGCCTATATAGTCAGATCTGATACTTTTTGCCGGAATGTTCTATTTGGACCTGGATTTTGGAGCATAGGGAGAACTTAAGCTCTAAGATCTCCATATGCTCCAAGTCCTTGCGGGTATTTTAATCTTGCTGTGATTAGTTGCTGGAGTTCATGATATTAGTTTTACCCAAGATATTGTGTGCATTTTGTTTATTTTTTTAAATTTAATTTATTATATCCATTTAGTTCTTACATTTGGGCAGATGAAGATACACGTGGAGGCTAATGTACTATGTAGTATAATAGCAAAAAGTAAACAAGTATGCACCAAGAAACTTTACAACTTTCATATTATGCCTCACGTATTTCTGCATAAGTAGTTACGCTTATAGTAGAATACTACGTGACTTATTATAGTTAGCGAGTGTCATTAAAGTTAAAGATATGTATGAGTGTTGTTCATTTATATAGTATCTCTATTGATTTCAGTGTTAATTAAAACTGAAGTTTTTATGATTAAAATTTGGAATTCGAGGATTTGTCTCTCTGGATTAACCTTTAAATTTGAGTTAACATTAGCTTTAAACGTGAAATGCTATCTGATGTTTGACAGGTCTTAGCCCACCTCCAGCAAATAATAAAACAAATAGCTTACTATATCATCATTAAGATATAGATTTATTTACTTATCCGAGTAATATAGTCAAATGCGTTACGTTTGGAGACTGCACGGGACCTGCCGAAGCATTTTTTTTATATCAGTTCTATATTTCATATGCTAGACAGTCGTTATAATAGTGCATCATTTATTTTCTCTTAAAATATTAAAATGTAAGTGAAAATTTTCACCTGTTGCAACTTGCAAACTATAGGCATAAAGTTAAGTTTTTGTCGCCAGCAAGCATCGAGTTACGTGCTTTTAGTTCATATATGAAGTTTTTATGTTGATTGTTTTACCTAAGTGCTTAAATGTTTAATTTGACGTTTTGGAGTTATATTTTACAACTCTCTCTGACATAAGGTTTTTAGGTGACATACTCGTATTGTTGTTATTATTCTTCATATCCTGGGTGGACATTTTCGTATTAAGGAGAGAGAAAAATCCTTGTTAGTTCTCTATTTTTCATGGATTTTATCTATATAACATTTTTGGCGTAGGTAATTGCTTTGTATTATCGGACAATTTATGTTACATTCCCAAGGCATAGTATTTTAAGCCACAATCAAGTACTCCTCAAATGACAAAAATTATTGATAGTAACAACAATGAACACTAAAAATAACTAAAAAGAAAGAATGAGACTCAAAAAATTTTTTTTATACTTGTGCCATTACTGTGGGAATTAAATAAAAAAAATACTTATTTACTTAGTAACGCTCGAGACTAATGTCTGGCAGGAAATCCTCCACTCAATATTCTTGTATTGACTTTTATGTTAAATCTTTATACCATCATATTGCTTACTAAAATAGTTACAATAGAAGATAATGACTATGACACTACTTAATATGCTGATAAATCATTTGACTTAGTCTTCCTTTAGGTGCTAGGATTTGAAATTAATTAAATAAAACAAATATCACTAGTAACAATATAAAAACATGAGGCCAGTCGTGACCCAGTGGCTATAAACGCGGCTGTAAAAGGTTGAGGGTTCGATTCTCACTAGAGGAAATTTTATATTTTAATTTCTTTGCATATATTTGCTTTATATTTTAATTTGAGACCGGTCGTGGCGCAGCGGCACGAGGTGTGACTGCAAAACCGACTGGTTGCGGGTTCGATCCCCACTCGAGGAGATGAAATATTTACTTAAATTTATATTTCCATTTCTTCGCTCTGGTGTCGAGGTTCAGCGCGGCGTTGAGTTCTGCCACTCAACACGCAATGCCTCCAGAATTCGGCAGAAAGTGGGGAACAGAGTGTCTTAACACTAGGTTCCCTCTGCCTACCCTGCTGTGTGCGGGATACAGCGTGAAGCTAATTTAATTTAATTTAATTTTTTTTTAATTTCTTTGCACTGGTGTCGAGACAAAAGCGCGGCGTTGAGTTCCACCTCTCACCAATGTCTTAACGCCATGCTTCCTCTGCCTACCCTGCTACATGTAGGATACAGCGTGAAAGTGAAAAAAATACAATATAAAACAAAATATAAACTAATTAAAATGCCTTAGCGAGTGAAATAAGATAACTTTGAAGATTTATTTGAATGTTAAGAAACTATGTGCAATATGAGAATGAACTTTGAGATTGAGCTGTTTGTATTTCAATAACAGCGTATAGTTAGTTATTTAAGGCTTTTGTAACATATTTGCCTTATTTAAATTTGATACAGTTTGTTGAGATGCAATGGCACAGCGCCTTTGTTAACACAACAGCTGTGGGTTCAATTCTTTTTAGAGGAAATTAATTAGTTTAATTTTCCTTGTTTTGAAAAGAAGGCAAAGAGGGACATTGAGCTCCGCCACTCAACTCTATGTCTGTTAAATTAAGATATTGAAATTAACTAACAATAATTAATAAAAAAGAGGCCAGTCGTAGTGCAGCGGCACGAAGTGTGACTGTAAAACCGACTGGTTGTGGGTTAGATTCCCACTCGAGGAAATTAAATATTTACTTACATTTATATTTCCATTTCTTCGCTCTGGTGTCGAGGCAAAGCGCCACTCAGCACGCAATACCTCCGGAATTCGGCAGAAAGTGGGAAACGGAGTATCTTAACACTAGGTTCCCTCTGCCTATCCTGCTGTGTGCGGGATACAGCGTGGAGCTGTGAAGGTGAAGTAATAAAAAAAGTTAAATTGGAGGGCGTCACAGCGTAGCGCTGGAGCAAAAGCGTGCGACTGTAAACAATAAAATGTTTTAATGGAAACGGAATGTCTTAACACTAGAACCCCGGGTTCTGCGGGTACGTCGTGAACAGCGTTGCCGGATTTGCTCTCGGTAGGTAAAAAGCGGGATTTTTAATCATTTAATTTACCAAATGGAAAAAGAATCCACAACCACTTAAAACTCACGAAATCATTTCAAAGTATGGAACAGGACAGGAACAGATAAAAACTTCGGATACCTTATACTGTATTTGTTTGAATAAACGTTAAAACAAAACATAACCGACGACCGATCCTACCGCATTTCGTCGTACGGCGCAAAGCCGCGGCACTGGCAAGGCTTCCGCCCGCCACCCCCTTGAGCTTAGCTTAGCACCGAAACGTACACGTGGCAATGTGTGTAGGTTTCGTAATAAACGTCATTGGTTCTCTAGGAGGGAAATCGGTGGAGTTTCTTGGTTTGTTATGTTTTTTTGAACAATTTTTTTATAGTTAATGATGATAGATTGTAAAGTTAATAAAGTAAATAATGCACGGTTGGATATATGGGAAAACCGGTGTCGCAGTTTTGCAAATAGTTTTAGCTTTTCTTTTAAAGTGGACATCTTTGCCGATCTGTTGAACGTCAAAAGCAGAGTGTCAAAACTTTACGTTACTGTTTCACTATCCGTCTGAAGTTAAAACAATACATGTGAAATGGCGGTACTCAGCGCTGCTTTTTTACGCAAATTCTAATAACTAAGATTTTCAAAGCTAAGACAGATTTGAAAATCTCATTTATTGTAAAAAAATGTGCAAAGTAATATATAGTAGCAATTTCCGAAACATTTTATGTTTTTTTTTTCTTTAGAGCTTAAATTAATTTCGTTCTAATAATAATTATAAATTAATTGATTTGATATTTTTATAAGTATAAAAAAATAAAAAAATAAGAAGTTTATTATTTTTAATAATATACAAATTACAAATGTAAAAATGATATGTAATACTTGGTTCCGATTAATTGTAGCAGCTATCACAAAACTATGACATCATATAAAAGTAGAAATTAATACATTTCTAAATATGATTTAAAATATAACATTATTCAGTATTATTTCTTATTACTTTAAAATTATAAGCAAAAATATTGTTATCACATCAACACGACTCCACAGTTTTCATAATTCCGCTAGTGACAGTCGATCCTCTGTATCGCTTCAGTACAATCGACCACGTGACAATAGTTGCTGCCTTCAACGCGATTTTTCATTTATCGAAAAGCATTTACAAAACATGGAAATATAATTGAGAGGGTGAGTTTTATTCAATTAGATTATAATTTAATAAACTCTAATTGTGTTAAACCGGTTTCTTGTAATGTTGGTACAATAGCATTTTTTAATATTTTTATTTTGTTAAAGTATTTTTTTTTATATGAAGTGCTTATTATAAAAGCACATAGATAGTTTTGTTATATGTTTATTTTGGGCATGATTCTCTTTTTATATTTACTTATTTATGTTATGTTTTATTGTATAATTTCTATTTTTATAAATGGTTTGTGACGATCGTTGTGGTTCACTTATTAAATTTAAGTAAAATAGTTTACTCGTAATGAACTTGTCATAATATTCCATTCTGTATAATAAATCCAGATAAAAGTTGCCCAAATTTAAAAATTCTTAAATTTTCGATTTGTAATACACAACATTTTTTTACAAGCCAAAATAACCAAAAAACAAAGTCACAAATTAGATTTTTTATTATAATTTCGCGCGGGAAAAAATTAAAGCTTGTAAACCGGAAACTGTCATTTTCAGACACCAATCCTCCCATTATTGTTATCAAAGTGACAGATGTCAAAGTTTTGGCGCGAAAAGGGAACACGAAGCGTTCGCGAACGCGGCAACTAAACTGTCTTATAAGTTGTAAAGGGAAACACAAATTATCCTCATTTAGTAGTAATTTAATAAACTTAACTAAATTATAGGCATTTAATTCAATTTAAGCGTAGTCGACGCTCGCCTTGCAATGACGGTCAATAACCTCCCGGGTTCAGTTTAATAATAATAAACATAAAACAGAACAAATGAGCTTTTACAGGAACAGAAGGTTTTTACACACATTTTTCCTATTAGTTGATATATTATTCTCATGTAAATTTTAAAAAAAAATGTCAACTAATTCAGTTCGATATTGTATGCGGAAGTAGCTCTTCGGATTATCGTACTTACGAGTATAATGTAACGATTACATTACACATTACATTGTAATGTATTCTCTCTACCTATTTATTGAGAATGATCAAAATAAATACTAGTAGGACTTTTTTTAATAAAATAAAATTCAAGAGAAAATCTCTAATTGTAATATATTAAATATTTTGTATAATACTTACCAACTTTTCTGCATAAGGTGTCCTACAGCACGACTGGCTTCAAATTAACTGATTGTAAACGCAACAAGTTGTGTGTTCGATTTCCACTCGAGGAAACGAAATATTTAATATTTATTGATTCCTTTGCTCTGGTGTCGAGGCAAAGCGCGACGTTGAGTTCTGCCACTCAATACGCAATGCCTCCAGAATTTAGCGGAAAATGGGGAACGGAGTGTCTTAACACAAGGCTTAACACAATGTGCGGGATACAGGGTGACGCTACAATAAATAGTTTCATACAACTCGGCATCGCTTTTGTTTCGTTACCAGAGCTAGAAAATGAATATATGTAATTTATTCCTCCGTAAAGCAATCAAACCCACAACTTTCACTTTTACAGACAGATGTGTGACGCTGTGGTATGATGTTTTTAGTTGTTTAAGTTCACTGTTCTTAAAATATTAGTATATAATAATATATATTGTTACCAGAGGGAGGAAATGAGAATAATCCACTCCACCAAATGAAATTTGCCCCAAATGAAGTTACAACCGTCACGCTTACAGTCAGAAGCTGTGCCGCTGCGCCACAATGAATCTATGCGTAATTAATTATTAAAATTATTCTCCAAATATATGCTTAAACGTTTACTTATTATATAATAATTGATTCTGACTACCTTACTGTGCTATTTATTAACACATCTCAGAGTTAGACAGTAGCAACTAGAACATGCGATGGCTACGGATTCGACCGTTACACATTAGAGTGATGTTTGTTAACTTTTCCGTTATATGCGAAAGATATTAAGGAAAACTTCTTAATGAATAGAGAACTCATAGAGATTTAGATTAACAATTACCATATCTTACGAGGGGAGACACTGTAATGTCTGCTAATGTATAATATCTTAGCAATAACTGCAGAAAAAATCTGCAGGTATATACTTTATTTTTATTAGTCTAATTAATAATTTAACCAATAAATATTTGTTTTCGTTGTATTTGTCATACATATTTACATATTATGTATAATAATTGCGTGATAAACAACGAACTTAGACCAAAGTCTGAGCACGCGACAACGCTTTTTAATTAAAAATGTTTACAGTTAACGTGTAGCGTGTATGACATTTACATTTTTGTATGGCATTTTTTAAGTTACTCTGTAAGCTCTGTAAGCGAAATTGGAATTTTAATACATAGTTTTTAGTACTGGTTTTAAGATCAAGAATATAGGTAAAATTTTTCATTTTTCATTATTTTTTTTTTCATTTCATGAAACGTTTCAAAGTTATTTTCTGGGAAATAAAAGCTGGGATAGCTTCATAGTATACTATAAATTAACTTATACAATAATCTTATCTTGTCTGTTTATTATAATGTTTTATATTTGGTTTTTTCTTAATAACATTTAGACATATAAATGTCAAGAACTATACGAATTAAATGTTGCAGAATTAAAATTTCACCATCCGTTTCTCTACTAACATAATAAAGTGGAAGATTTTATTTGTTTACTAAACGCTAATAACTCTGGAACTACTAGTCAGATCTTTTTTCTATTTTTGAGTGAAAGCTAGTTGACATGGTGGTATATTTCGATGTAATTCTTAGTTAGCTTTAAACAACGAAATAATAAAAATAAAGTACCTTATATGCTAACATTGTTGATATAATAAAATAATTAATTTATAATACAAACTTTTGCAATTTAATCCATTAAAATTCAGCACACAATCACCCAATCAAAATTTTTTGGGAAAAATAAACATTGTTTGAATAATACCTTGGAATGGTTTCCTCCATGCGATCTCGCATTTTTACGTCACTAATTTCGATTTTTCAGTTAACTTTAAAAATAAACTCAATTTTGTTATTGTTTTATTAATAAATTATTTAGTATAGCAGTCTCAAATAGAGAAAATCCTTTTTTTGTTGAGTTGTACTCATAAGTGCTATAAAACAAAACAATAACATCGTAGTTTTTAATTTTTTATTATAGTCATTAAAGCGAGAAGATTACGGAGTCCATTAGATTTATATATGTTTATTAAAATAGATTTACTAAGATGTACATCCAAAAAAAAGACAAAAAACCGGTAAAATACGAGTCAGACTTACCCACCGAGTGTCACAATTTTTTTTATGATTTAAAAATGTGAAATATCTATTTATTGGATTTCTTCCTTTATTGTTATGTAGGTTCAAAATGCGATAAAAATTATGCCTAAACAGTCGTATTTCTTGACTGTTGACTTGACTTGAATTAATGGACAACAGAAAAAGAAATAATATCTAAGTCAACAGACTTAGATGTTATTTCTTTTTCTGTTGTCCATTAATTTCAGCTTGATAATTATTACTATGTGTGTACCTTTTTGTAATGTGTAAATGTGTAATTTCTGTGATTTGTAATGAGATCATATAACCCACGCAATGCCTGAAGAATTCGGCGGAAAGTGAAGAACGGAAGTGTTAGTGAAATGAAGTGTTAATGGGGAAAGGAGTGTCTTAACATTAGGTTCCCTAAGTCCCTCTGCCTAACCTGCTATGTGCAGTTTACTAAAAGAATAAAAAAAATAATGCTTTTGCTACAAGGCAGGAGAAAGGAGAGAGTTTCCACTCGAATTCGAGTCACTTATGTCTTTCATTTTAAAAATATTATATTAATAAATGAATATAAGGTTAAATTTGTATAGATGGAAGAATCGCTAGACGGACGTGAAACCAGCGCAAGCGCATCCGGCTTCGACTCGGCGGCCATTTTGAACGACGACGTATCCCCAACGACTAGCTTTTGTTATAACATACCTAATTTATTTAATGGGTAAGGTTCTATGTATATTAAATAAAATAAATATTAATTTTATGTATCTTATAAAAAAGGCTTTTTTAATAAATTTTAATTAGAGCAAAAAAATTTAATGAAAGGTAATAAATTCAAATCTCAAATTCATAGGAACAATAACTAACTAAAATAGTAAACTTTATCTCAAATAGTTTCGGTACAAATGAAATGACATAGTTATGACGATTGTTGTTAAAGCCACGTATTACATTTTATATTAAAGTACGGTCTAGACTTTAGACTGCTCTAGTTTACGACTCGGGGTACTGTTGCAGTTCATGTGAGGGTAAAAATATAATATTACTCAAAAAGGAGGTTTCATTTACTGTGACAGTTAAAAGTTGATATTTTTGTTCTGTTTAGAATTGGAAGTGGTTTTCTTTTTGTACTCTGCTTTCTTTCGTTTTATAGACCTGAGGTAATTTAATGTTTTTAGATACTAACTATGTGCCTGAATCTAATAGGAAAGCAAAAAGAATCTAGTGTCACACTGTTCTCTTATTTCTTTCAGAATTTGACATTAGGTGTTGAGTGGCGGAACTCAACGCCGCGCTTTGTCTTGCCATTTTTTTAAATACGTCTATGGATTTCAATTTGATTTTTGGTAAGATCATAAAATAATTGCAGACTTGGACCAGGCTCAGTGCTTTGTGAGCGGCCTGACGCTGAAGTCAATGAAACGTATGCTTCCAATCCTGAACCCTCAGAGGAAACTGGAGACAACCAACAGTATGAAGAGGATGAAGAATACTCACCTAATAGTAAAAACATTTAAAATTGATATTGTGATTTGTTTGGAATATTTTTCACTTCAGTTATATTCTTTCCATTGTGGCGCAGTGGTCTTGACTGTGAACTGGATGGTTCTAGATTAGACCCACCAAGGGGCATGAATTATTTTCATTTCATTGCTTTAGATCGTCACTCAACATGCAGAGGGTATTGACACTTGATTCTCTCTACCTACCTACCTATTGATAAACTAATAAATATATTAGTTTATCATAGTGATTACTTTCATGTGGTAAATTAAATATATTAATTTGGTATACAATTTCTACTTACATATAATGTATAAGCAGAGAGAAGCAGATGCTGATTTTAAAGTCTAGCTATCCCGGTGAAATATCTATTATATAAATATAAAGTACTGTACTAAAGAAATATAATTTTATAATTTGAACTAACAACCATCGTATTCAGCGAGAATCATATCACCACAATTAACCTCAAATAAGCACAGCTAGCACTAACTATTAAAGTGAAATTAGGATTTTTAAAATTTTAAGTCCCAAAGCAAAACAAAATGTCTTACAATTTTCGAATAAAACGCTGTAAGCTTTTAAAATCTAAGTCTATTTAATATAGTTGGTTTTAATGAGCCAATGGCTTGGGAGTTATAAAAAGGCACTTGCGAGAAGGACCCAATTAAGAAATTTCTTAGAAAATTTAAATTGAAATCTTTTTAAATGCCTAAAATACATAATTATAATTTCACGTTCACACACACACAACATTTGTATGAATTAGTTTCGAATAAGTTTTTCATATTACTTTAAAATGTATTTGATTGAATGTACAATATTTGTATTTCAGGTTCTAAAAGTGACATCCCTAAACGCAAACAACGAAGATATAGGTTGGTTTTTGTTTTATTACAAAAATATAGTTATATATCATAAGGAAATTTGTAATGTGCATATAATATACAAAAAAAAAGTGTTTCTAGCCAAGTTGAAAAGCTGGAAACGTGTTTGTATTTTACATGAACCCTTTCCAAAAATTTTTTTAATGTTTCTTAACTCGTAAACCAATCAGTCTATATTCTCAGAAGTTTTAGCACATTTGATACAACCGTATAGTTTGTGATATATTTTTATAAAATTACAATAACTTAATTCCGACGCTCATCAATGTATTAACGTTTAAAAACCGAAATTTTTGTGACTGACTCAGTCACTCATCTAAAACCTAACTTGATATTTGGTACCTGGCTCGTGGCTTGAATAAACTGAAAAAAAATATATGAAAACTGATATTTATTGCTACTTACTATTACTAGTAGTATTATTTTAAAAAAATGTGATTTAAAAAAAGAAACAAAGAATTTGTGATTAACAGTCATAATTTCTTTTCGATAAGTAATCTCATGAAAAAAATAAATGTGAAATGAGATCCAAGTTAAATGCTAAGTAATGCTTTGTTCTCGACTTCACTTTGGGTGCCGAGTTCTGTATTCACTCGGGTTAAAATGCAAACTCTGTCAGCTGCTAGTATATAGGAATATTCGTGAAAGTAAAAAAAATCTCAACTTAAAAATACATTTTCTCCAGAACGACATTCTCAAACGTCCAATTGGAGCAACTGGAGGCTGCGTTCCATAAAACTCACTACCCAGACGTGTTCTTTAGAGAGGAGCTAGCGATGAGAATAGATTTGACTGAAGCTAGAGTTCAGGTATTTATAGTCTTTAATGTAATAAATCTGTACTAAAGCTGAGTGTGAATAGTAAATGATTTTCTGTTATGGAATATTCTAAAATGGGATGAGAAGATTAAAAATTAATATTTTTCTTATTAAATCGTGTCGATTTATTATCAAAATTTCGTTTGAAAGTAGTCTGTTATAGTAGTATGTCAATTTTTTTGAAATTACATGGTTAAAGAATTGAAGATAGATAACTAGACAAACATTATGGCTATTTTACGTTCGGAATGTGAATAAAGTATTTTTATAACAATATAATTTAAATAACCATATATGGAAATTAATTTTAAATGTTTATTTTTAGGTGTGGTTTCAAAATCGTCGCGCAAAGTGGCGTAAACAACAGAAGGCAGGGTGTGAACCATACACCCGCTCCACGCGGTCACCGGACCCACGGTCACCTTCAGCACTCGCTCTAGAAATGAGAGACTTTATAACCATACCAGGTAAGATTCAAAGGAAATAGTAATATTATATTTCGCAAAAAGCAGAAATCAGTTTTCATTAGTAAGAATATGTTATATTTAAAAATGTTTAAATTAATCTTTTTTATGATATTCTGCTTTCAGTATCATCATCACAAATTATAAGTTTAGCTGAAACATCAAATCAAAACTCTTATGTATCTAAAACAAAGCAACCAACGCCCGCCATACATATCTCGGCGTTACCCACGAGACAAAATGCTCAAATGGACTTACCATCCTTTTCAATACCACTTCAGTATAATTTAGGATCATTCAAGAAATTAGAAGATTCACAATTAGACCTGGAACCTTCGTCATCGGAGAGTCAAAATCAAAACAATTGGGATACGCGAATGATGCCGAATTTTAATTTGATGAATATAAAACCTCTCTTAGAAAATAGAGAAAACTTAGATATGTCTGAAGTTAAGTATGAAGTTAAAAATGAAAATAGATCATATAACGAAATGAGTACTAGCATCCAAGCTTTAGAACCCGAAGATATATTAGGTAAAGATACTGTGACAGAAGGACAAACAATATCACCGGACTTCGATATTGAAAGATATCAAAATTATCATAATGAAAACGAGAAGCGATTCAGAGAATCAAGTTTTGATGAATCAATGATAGAAGATCGAAATGATTTTGTGTGTGACAACGATTTTCTTTGTAAGAATAATTTTGAGAAAGCTGATGAGAAGCGGAACGAATTTGAAGAATGCCACTTGTTAGATGCAGACAGTAATGCTATTAGTAATTTTGAAAGTAGTCTATAGTATTAAATCTAAAATAAAATTTAATTATAAATTAAGCTATTACACAAGTTGCCAAATTGAAAAGGCAATATTTTTTTGATTATTGGACGTCTATTTTATAAAATGTATATCTTACAAATTCTACATTAGTGACCATTTTTTATACATTTTTTCCTAATCGTGAAACTTATCCATATATTAATAGACTGTTACTTTTTATAACATGTATTTTTAGATGTTAAATCGATACCTGCAATAATTCCTTTAAAATAAGATGTTTTAGTTAAGATAAAATTCAAATAAACGAATCTAGTCAAGATGTCTTTCTATTTCAATCATTAGGTTCTCTTAAATTAAACTTCATTGAGTAGAAAACTTTACCTCGCTCCGAACTTTCGAGAAGGTAATCGCGTAATGATTGTTAGAGTTCGTTAAATACAGAAATACTTTGGTGTAATACCTTAATTTGAAATTTACTCATCTTCGTATTATATACGATTGTCTTAAGTTATAAAAAAAAACTCATTTTAAGTTCTAAAATCCCATTTTGTTACAAGTCATTTCCTTTTATATTTACAAAGTAAGAATCATCATCATCATCACTGTCATGAAGTATTTTTAGGCCATATATTTTATTATGAGGGCTAAAATTTCAATATGAGATGCCGTTGTGGTGTAACACAAGCGGGCAGATGAAAACAAAAAGAAAAAGAATAACATTCTTTCTCTTCCCTTATTTAGTGACTGCAGACAACGTACAATTGAAATTATTACACATAGAAAATTTAAATTTGGTATGCAGGCTGCTTGGAATGTAGGGGAGCAGTGAGAAATCTCGATTTTTACATTTAGGTTTAGTAAAGTTATCGACTTTAGTTAGTTTAAAGGCATGAAAAGTTGTGGCCAACAATATGTAGTCCTATTTCAGTATAAAGACTTATAAAAAAAATATTTAATAAAATATTATATTTGTTTAATACTTGTAAAAAATAAATTATTTACTGTCTCATAATTTAAATATTTATTTTCCGTCTGGCATTATTATAATATCTAATTTGACTCTATACATAAGTGAATCAACAGAGAGTTTACTTTGAATTATTTAAGGTAAACAAAAATCGTATCAATAATTTCTTAACCTACTTCGTTATTTCAAACAATAAAATGAAACATAACTTTAAATATTAATTAGATTTCCAAAAGATTTGAGTTTAATATTACTTTTCTGTTCTAACAAAAATACTGTTTTAAAAAATCTTAAATATTTTAAATTGTGGTATTCTCTGTTTAAATATTTCGTTGAGGCCAGTCGTAGCGCTGGGGCACAAGCGTTTGACAAGCTTGACTGTAAACGAGACAGGTTGTTGGGTTCGATTCCTACCCAAAGAAAAGAAACATTTAATATTTTCCTCGCTCTGGAAACGAGCAACCACTCAACACGCAATGCCTCAAGAATAAGGCGCAAAAGTGAGGTCATCCTCACTTTCGGGAAGTAAAATGGGAAACGGAGTATCTTTAGACTAGGTTCCCTCTGCCTACCTTGGTATGTGTGAGATATAACGTGAGGCTATAAAAAATATTTTTTTGCATAGTCTCGGAGTAGAAAGCTCGTTATATGCGTGATAAATTGAAAATTTATTTTTCTTGCTGTAATCTGCATTTTTCCATCACCGTGTGTGAAAGAGATAGAACTGTTTTCTACAAGCCGCAATTTCGCGATATTGGGTGTTGAATGGCGGAATCCAATGTTTCACTTTATCCTTACCAAAGAAATGAAAATAGTTGAGTGAAAATCAAACCCACTGCCACCGAGGTCAGACAAAGAGCTACAGCTACATTTAGATACTTGTCCCATAAAAAAATTGCGTATAAATAAACTGCAATATAGAATTATACTTTATTTTTGTTTGTAGAAAATGTTTGTTCTCACAAATTCAACCAAACTCACAAGTCATGGTAATCAAAGCTTTACATTAGGTTTTATCGTATAACTTAATCTTAAGTCATTAATGGAAAAAGTGTAAGAAATAGTTTAAAAGCATTTTCATTAAATTATTATATAGAAAGTATAAACAACGATAAATAAGCATATCCATAGCAACGTGGCACCAATCCACATGGCGTAAGCAGAGTTCTTCAACTGTATGAGTGAATCGCCTCTCTGGCTTGGCTTAAATCGGTTTTTTTATCTGCGGTTTCTTATCTACTGACCTGTGGCGCGGCGGTTCTTTATTTGACGCAACTACAACTGTTATATTGGTAATAACATCACCTGTGTAGGATCTTAGTATTATTTTATTTGTTTAATATATTAAAAGTGATAGAAAAAGTTGGCTCAATCACTGTAGATGGCAAGAATAGAAAAAGGTTTGTAAACAAGCACACAAACCTGTTCTTGATAATATAATGAAGAGGATGTTAGTCCTGTTTAGAAGGATTGATGTATAAAATGGAAATATACATTTAAGTAAATAATTAAATAGTATCATCACTTCGAGGGGGGATCGAACCCACAACCAGTCGGTTTTACAGTCACACTTTGTGCCCCTGCGCCACGAGCCTCATTGATATATATTTTAAGATGTAATTTAAAAAGTAAAAATGCTCAGCTTACGCCTCGCGGATTGTATGTCACTTAATATATAAAAATGTATATTGGATAGTGTGTGTTATTTTTACTTTACAAATTTTATGTATGTCTATTTTCCGCTTCCCCTTTTGTACCACGTTGAGGCGTAGCAGCACAAACGAGACCCTTGTGGGTTTGACCCCCACTCAGGGAATGATATGGGAAACGAAAGTGTTATAATACGAATCAAGTGACCATGAGTAACCATATTATAATATACAGTAGTAAAGCTATCGCCGCACTTTACTCAATGTCCAAAGATAATCTATATATATTAAAGGACTTGTGCTGACTGACTGAGGTAAGACGCACAGCCGTAATCGCTGATGGTAGAAACGTGAAATTTGGGCAGATGTTTATTTTCATATTCTGGACATCTATTAAGAAAGGATTTTGAAAAATTTTAACCCTAAAGGGATGAAATAGGGGTTGAAAGTTTGTATGGATTTTTTTTTAAATCGGCACCGATTTTTATAAAATTTGAAATTCAGACTCTTAAAAACTTTTCATTGAACACATGTTTCATGGTTTTTTTAGAATTCACCCCTTAAGGGTGCAAATAAGGGGTTGAAAGTTTTTATGGAAAAATCTTTAAATCACCACCGATTTTTATGAAAAAATTAATTCAGACTGTTAAAAATATTTTATTGAACACGTATTTCGTGGTTTCTTTAGAATTCACCCCTAAGTGTCCAAAAAAGCGGGCGAAGCCGCGCGCGCCCACTAGTAAATATTATATTTCTATTACATTTATAATTATTTTGCTAAAAAACTTTTTGCCAAATTAATATAATTATATCGTTATTTATTATATGCAGCTATGTATTATAAATAAGAAGAAGATTTTCCCATCTATGCTATACTATTAGGAAAAGGCAAATGGAAAACATGGAAAACGTCGCCAGTCATCAAATATAAAAACTAAGAAAACTTTTCCAATTAGTTTAATTGTAGTACTCTTTGCCGTTTGAAATCGTTGTACTGGCAAATCTTATGAGAGTATTTGTTCGTTGTTGTCCTAAAGAAATCTAGAGCCTTTATTAAGGCTGTTTTCTTTGTGCGATCACAGTTAGTTCACGATCTTGGAAATATCGGCTGGAGGCATTGAAAGACCAAAATACTTTTATAGAAACTTTTCCCTTTGTATATTATATTTTTCTAGCTTTACGCTGTATTCCGCACGTAATTCCTAGTGTAAAGACTCTCTGTCCCCTTACTTCCGTTTCTCACTTTCCGATGAATTCTGAAAAAATTAAGTGTTGAGTGGTTCACTGCCGCGCTTTGCTTCATTACCAGAACAAAGAAATTAAAATATTAAATATTATATATTCTTGAGTGAACTTTGAAATGAACCTAGGATCTGTCGCGTTTACAGTCACACGCTTATGCCTCTGCACCGCGACCGGCTTTTTATAGTTATGTTGGTATATATAGAGGAAGTTATGAAGAATCCAGGATATATTAGAATTAAATGATTTTGCATCCAATTACACCGGATGGAATATTTATGTACATTTTATTTGTATATGAGCGTTTTAACAAAGTACTAGCCTTAGTTTTAATGTTATGCTAGGAGGTTGTTTTGTTTAACAAACAAATTAAAGTACGAGTCGGTCTCGCCCGCCGAGGGTTCCGTACTAATTGCAAGATTATACCTACAGTCCGACATAAAACGGTACACACTACTTATTCTTAAATGACATCAATTGACAATCTTAAATTTTCGTGCGTATGCACATATTTTGTATAAAATTAACTACAAATTAAAGTTTGTAATTTCATACAAAATGCAGCAAAAACTTGCTTAAATGTTCTGTAATATTAATGCTTAAATGTTCGTATCTTTTATCGCTCATATCTTCGTATTTTAGTAACGTTGACTTATAAGTTTGATTTTTTATGTGTTCTAAGATACCGTAGACATATTCGATGTTCATTTCAGTTTGACAGCTCCACACAATCTTGTGATCAATGATCTCGACGGATTGACACCAAAGTGATTCTTTAAAAGTTCCGTTTTTTCCTTTTTAGGTACGTATATATTAAAAAATTATATAACTTATTATTAAAATACCAACTGAATAAAAGAATTTTCTTGTACGTTTTTCTTAAGAATTTAGTCATGATTGATAAAGACGTAATCAAATTACTATTCACACGAGCCTCTGTGTTTTATGATATACTGAATATAATGTCAGCGAGTTTTCTCTGTCTACTTACAAAAGATAAAGGAAACATTAATATATTTTTTTATATATATTTGCATATAATTATAGTTACTGTCTCGGTAAAGTGGGAAAAAGTCAGACTGAATGCGATGGTAGTAGGTTCGATCTCCACAAGGAGGTTCACTTCTCTTGATTTCTTCACTCTGGTGTTTTTTCAATGCCGCCACTTAACACGCAATGCCTCGAAATAATGTGAAGCTGATTTAATTTTTAATAATAAGTTATATAATATATTATTATATAACATATTGTTATAAAACTATGAGTTATATCAGCAATATTATTCGTTTTTAAAGCTTATTAGAGTCCCAGTAAACATCGCGTTGGTACGAGTACAACCGTAGCTTTCGCTTTATTGTGGCCGAGACCACTTGACATTTAATTCTCCATTGTTCGCGTTATACATATTTTATATTAAAATTGGCGTTTTACGTGTTCAAATGAACTATATACTTAAGCTTTAAGTATTTAGAGTTGAAATATTTTTTGACAAAAATTTTGATTATAAATTTTTTGATTTTCGCTATTATTGCACATTTTATATGAAACTATTTTTACCGGTATTGGTGTATATTTAAGAATACGTGATCTTAAATATACGCGATTAATCCGGTTAATTTAAAATGTGTAATAATCGTGAAAATCAAAAAAAATATTATGTGAACCAGTACGGACTTCGACCAGTCGACCAGCCGACTTGAGTATCTAAAAAGAAAACGTGCAAGAATCTTAAATATACGCGATTAATTCGGTTAAAATAGTTCCATATAAAAATTTAGATTATTTAAATTTTAAAAGGGTTTTTGTAGGTTGCAGTATTGTATTTAAATATATATTTTTAGCTTGTATTTGTAAATTATGATTATTTACATAAGTAAATAAATAATGATACATAATTAAATCTATATACTATGTACTAATAGTTACTTAGAAATAAATAAAAATATATTAAAATAATGATGATCCTGAAAATTTTTAGTATATTTAACAAAGGTGAATGGGGATTGAAGTCATCTGTGTCTGTGCGCTCAAAGTAATGGAGACTAGCGTGCCAAACAAACATACTGCAGTTAGTTACAACAATAGCGTTTAAAAAAATAATTTATTCAACATTTTCAACGTAAAAATGAGAATAACAGGAGTTAGTAATTTGTCATCCAAAATTAACAATACGTTGAAACAAAGAAACCTAACGAAAGTTAGCTCGATGTTAATATTTCAGCTAGACTCGGCCTTTCATTTGAATCGTTAATATTTATTATTTTTGACAGCTATTTCTAGGTTAATATAGAGAACTGGGTACTGTAAAAGTTTTACTTATTCGTTCTATTACTCAATTAGTATATTGTAATATAAATTTTAATGTAAATGTAATGTAATTTTGTGTTATATTTAAATGTAACTTAACTTCGCGATGTATCCGTAGCGTGGTAGTCAGAGAGAACGGAGCGCCAAACTCTACGGTCTCTACATACTGTTTACGTATAATTTAATATATGTATTATAATAATATAATGTATTAAAATAATATTTCTAGTTACTAAATTCAAGGTTTAGGTTACATTAAGTTTTTATACTATTCATTTTTTTTCTTATATAAACGTGTGTGCGTGGCAACTTGGTGGAATTTTAGGAAAACTGTGGATACCGGCTTGCAAATGAATAGACAATTTTTTATCTATTCATTTGTTGTCACTTTTTTAGAGTTTGGTAGAGAACATAGTGTCAAGACACTATGTTCTTTGCGTTCAGCTTTGGTTCAAAACATTGATTGACACCTGATTCAAAACACAAAGTAGCGCTTACAGTCAGATATTTTACCACTGCACCATAATCAGGTCTAAACAAATTGGACGTTTCTTATTGCTTCCTAAAATTTAAATTATGATTAATAATAAATTAATCGATAGCATATTATTGCTTCTAATTTAAATTAATTACTATCGGGAACAGTTGAAAGCCAGAAAAGGATGTTTTATAAGACTTCTTTCTACATTATATAATGTAATGATACTTCGAGACAAAAATGTTTTTTTTTTATTTTTATTTAGAATTTGGTTTCATACATACCATAAAATACAAAGAACCTTTTGAGGAAAAAAATAAAAATAGTAGAGTTAACAGCGACGCGTGTTTAATACGCTCACGCTAACACGAACAAAATTAGTTACGAATATTACATTCTAGTGGTAACAAACTAAAAAAAATACCTTTGATAAAAATAGTTCGTACTGGGGTAGTAGTAGGTTCGATGTCGTCTAGTGACAAAGTTTTTTTTGTGAAAGCTTCAAATTTTAGGGTAACGTTGTGGATAAGATTGTGGAGCACGTCAATTCTTTTTTTCAGCAGTCATCCGTTTGTAAGCTTTGGATGGGCCACAGAGATCTTGGTGAGGATAATGGTGTAGTTTTTTTACTTTTAGTACATATACTGCATCAGAAGTATATTTCTTTATAATATAAAAACGTCGATATAAATAACAATAATATAAAATATAAAGCATTTCTGTTTTTGTTATAGGTACGTGCAGTCTAAGCCACACTTTGCATTTGTGTGAGTGTGTATATATATCTAAAATAATTAATTTTTTAAATTATAGTAGGAATTTTAAACGATTTTTTAACATGCAGCTAAATTTACATAAAATATATTTTTATATTAAAGATTGTCTATAAAAGATTTAGTTTTATTTTATAATAACATGTTACATCGCGTTGTATTATTGAGTAAAATAATGTACGCCAAACCCGATAAAGATCACTTAGAAACCGCTTACTTACCAATACTTTTATTTTATGAACCATGTGGTTATATTTATTTAACTGGTAAAAATATTTTTGAAGTTCAGGGAAATACTAACAGGCTCTAATAAGAAATCACAATAAGAAAAATAAAGAAAAAAAGGCACGGACGAACTAAGTCTACGTTGTGTAGTGAAAGTCAATAATAAGATAATAACACACACACACATACACACATACAATGGTCGTAATTTGGCGCAAAGTTGATAAAGGAGTGACATAGCATTATTTACTCTCTACTAATTCTGCTATGTGCGAAATAAAAAAAAATGAAAATTGAGGTCATCGTGGCGCAGTAGCATAACATCTGATTAAAATGCGAAGTTTGTGGGTTTGATTGCCACCAACACCACTCGGGGAAATAAATAATTTTCATTTAATCGCTCGAGTAACAAGACTAACCACGGTGCTCAGTTTCGACATTCGACTGCTTCGTGCGGGATACAACGTGAACTATAGTAAAAATAAATTGGAGAGTTAGTAATAGATTATGTTTTCTCTGCATTCTCCGCAAAATGAAGGATAAGCGTGAACACAAAATCATACGCACTACAAAGCAGTGTGAATCCAGTATGGGTGATAGGAAATAGGCAAAGCTAAACTTGAAATTGTTTGAAATGACAATTCGACAGCTCAAAGGCTTTTCGGTTGACAGTTGTCACAAATAACAGCACGTTTGTTTTTATTAAATCACAAAACTTGACTACGAACTGAAGTATAACTATTTGTGATTATTTATTGAATGGAGAATCTACAGTATGAACATATATTTAGTTTAAAATATGTATAAGTAAATTGTGGATTCGATCCCCACTTGAGAGATTAATATTTTCTTTTCTAAGCTTCAAGGTAAAAGTCCAGCGATGAGTACCGCCATTCAACACGCAATGCCTCGAAAATTGGAGAACGGAGTGACTTAGCACTATGTTCTTTTTGCCTACTACGCTGTGTGCAGGATACAGTGTAAATCAGATTTGATTTGATTTTTTTATAAATTGTGTAATCCTTTCTTACTGCTTCCTTACATTCCCTAAGGATGCTGGATGTTGATACTATATTTTAGCGTTTTACCTCGCAGTTTCGTCTGTGCTTTGTGTGTCAGTCACTCGGTAAAGTCGGAAGAATTTTATAAATATATGTAGATTACGAGATTACCTGAAAACGCTGCAAGATTTGATCCCACGCCTCTTGAATTCTGTGTAAGTGCTCTAACCATTGAATGATCTAATTATAAGTGTACGAACAATATTATATAAAAAAAAATGCTTTATGTGTTTTTCTGCCTTGTAGGGTAGACAGTCAGATCAAGACACTCCATTGTCCGATTTCTGCTGGAATCCAAGATATTGGATATTGATTGACGGAACTCAACGTCCTTTGCTTCAGCACATCGAAGTAAAAAAAAAACTATTTAAATAGAATCATTTCGTCTGGAATACTCATAGAACTTACAACCAATCAAACCCTGTACCATTTCGCCATAATAGTCTTGTAATATTTAAATAAAATATTTTTACTTTCACCAATGTACTCCACATAAAAGAAGAAGATGCGTAAATAAGACATGAAAAATAAAATCATTAGAAGTACATACGTGGTGGCCTACAAAAGTGGGATTTCATTTGTTTTTCATTCCTTTTACAATTTTCCTTTCAGTTTTTATTGACGCTAATGGTAGAGGTTGGTAGCCAGATTATGACAAATCGTTTACAAAGAAAATGAATAGCGTCGAGTTAGAACTACATTAAATAAATTAGTAGGCAGAAGGAGAGATGTTAAGACATTCCACTTTCCGCTGAATTTTCGAGACATTACATGTTAAAAGGCGGAACTCATCATCCTATTTTACTTCGACATTAGAGTGAAGAAATGAAAATATTAAATATTTTATTTCCTTGAATGGGAATGAAAAATTAAAATATTTGAAAATGCAGGGTTAAGTTCCACAATATACCAGTCATTGCGCAAGGGCACGGGTGGGACTGTAAGCGCGACTGCTTGTGGTTTGGATTCCAGCTCGACGAAATGATACATTTAATATTTTCTACTCTGGTGTCGAAGTGAAATTCCCTCACTCAACATCCAGTGCCACAAGAATTCAGCTAAAATTGGGACGCGAAGTGTCGAAACACTACGCTCTGCTTACGCTATTAAATACGGCATACACTGTGAAGCTGAAAAAAATATGTATGCAATGTCTTCACAATGGTTGAAAAAGTGGAGCCCAGACTGTTCTAGTCATGAGTTCGATTTTCCATCGGGAGACGTTTTCGTTCCGATCTATTTAATAACGACCAGGGTTGACTTCAGCTATCAGGCACCACATTGTCTCTTAACATATAAACGGAAATGATTTCTCTCTCTCCCTACTTACACATGACGTAAAATAAATATAAATAAAAAAAATAACTACTAAAAAAAACTACTCAGTAAACCTTTTTAGTTACATAAAAAATAGAAATCTACGTTTCAAAGTGATTGAATTTTGCGTGCACACGATTGAGTGGTTGTAAATAAAAACTCGTTTTTTATATTCGCTTACAAATAAAAAATGCATTCGGCGTGTTTAAACAATCCTAGGCTATATCGGCGGGGTCGCCGTCTGGGTCACAGCAACGCACGCTATTTCAATCGCTCCACAAATAAGTTTTTTGTTTGAATTTTTGTATATCTAATACTAATCTTATTTGTGTTATATAGAATTGTGTTTTATTTGTTATAGTGTTTAATAGAGGCCGTCGTGGCTTAGTGGTATTGTCTGATTGTAAATGTGATGGTGGTTTGATGCCCACTCGGAGAATTATAATATTTTAATTATTTATTTTCTGTTCGGCAGACAAAAGCGCCACGTTGTTCTGTGACCCAACAAACAATATTTTCAAAAATGTATGTAAAGTGGAGATCGGAAACTCCTAACACTATGTCCCTTCTGTTTATACTTTTTTTTAGCTTCAGCAGTTAAGATACTGCGTTCCGCACTATACGTCGAATTCTTGAGGCATTGCGTGTTCAGTGGCGGAACTCAACGCCATAGTAATTATGTTCACTGACCATTCTCCACCGTTTACAGTCAGGCACTCTACAGCCAGGTAAAAACATTTAAAGCAAAAAATATTATTTCGAGTAGGATTTCAATCTACAACTATCTCGCCCGTAAGTATTTCTGAACCGACACGATAACCTCTTAATGACAACATTAAAAAAAAAGTAATAAATTATATTTTCCATACAAAAGGGAAAGCGGAAAAACAGCAATCGACTTATTTATCATAAAAACATCATTATAGTGAAAAAGATGCGCTAAGAATTTCAAAACCTCGTTTCTTTTTGAATACATTAGTAACGAAGCACGATTTCTAGGTCAACCCATCTCTTATTAAATAAAAATTAAAACTTGCTTCCAATGAATACTGATGTTTCAAACAAATTGACATATAATTATAAAATATTTCATTACTTTTAATCTTGAATAGTTTCTTTTATATGTCGAAGGTTGTGGGTTTGATTCTTGCGTTACGTATAGTTAAAAATTTAGAAAATGGAATTGAGGTTTTTTTTTTGAATAGCAGCTGTGGATATAACATACATGTTGTCCTTTAAATTATTTTTTATGATTATCAGCATAAAGACTATAATAACCGATGCACTTTAAAGTATCTAAACTATATTCTAATATTATATATCAGCATCTAATATTTAATTAATTTATTATAAATTCGCTGTAAGTGTTTTAATTTGAAATCATAAAATAATTACAGCGAGAAGTGAAGGACGGAGTTGTAAAAAGCTACGTCGTAGCGCATGTCGTAGCGTTTGGCGTTTCGTTCTCTCTGGCTTTGCCGTTATAGATAAAGCATGAAGCTAAAAAAAATATATTGACTGTATTATTGAAATAAATTATAGTAAATTGTGGGTCCAATCGCAACTCGAGGAAACAAAATATTTTCATTGGAAAAGGATCTGCGACAAGATAAATCGCAGCGTTTAGTCTCGCCATTCAACATGCATTCAAACGTGGCCTATGCGTGGAGAAATGAGTGTCTCGACACTAGGTGACTGCTGCCCTGCCAGGTTACATGCAGGATACAGCGTAAAGCTAACAATATTTAAAAATGATTATATCATGAACGCTACTTCTATCTGACTTTACTGCTACTAGCTTACTTTCTAGTAATTTTATTTCTTATAAAAATACAATTTCAGATAAATATAAAATATTTTTTATTAAGTCGCATACTATCGCATATATGTACATGTTTTTAAATTTATATATTCTTCCAAGGTAAGCAAATATTAGCTTCTTATGTTAGTCAAAAATATTTTATATACATTTATACAGACTTTCTTCTCAGTTGTTTACTTAAAAAGTAGTTTGTAACATTAAGAACAAACTAAAAATAAACTTCGAAACATAAAATAATTTAAATATCAAAATAATTAATTCATAACTAAGAAATATGGGCAAAGTTTAAAAAGTAATGCATCTATTTGTCAAGCGAACTGCACTTCTTACGATACTCATTTGACAAAATCTACGTCGACATTAATAACCGTCCCACGGTGTTAAATTTCGATTTTTCTTATTATTAACAACAAATATACAAAATATACTCTAATTACAGCTGAATAAAGATCAAAATCATTAGTTGCATCATTCCCAGCTTAGTACTAGCTAATATGAACCGTGGAAAGCAAACAGTACATTTGGAAAATTGACCAACGATATACGAATATGATCTTTATGCGGCATTAATAAGAGCTATTATTAGAGGACGCTTCATAACAATTATAACGTAATCGAATTCGGGCATTTGTGTTCGTTGCACACACTTGCAACGTTTTCTCAGTCATCTAGCAACCGTTAATTGATATTTAACTCTATTTTTATTAGGATAGAGCTCAAATTTTAATAGTTTTAATGCTTAAAACGAAGCAGTGACTTGTGAGTTTGTACGCGTGCATTCGCTTTTCCGGCACACACCTTTACATTTGGAAAATGTATTTGTTTGGCTTGTTAAATTGAACCTTATACTATTGGAATAAAGATGGAATTTCTGTATGTACTGTATATGATATAGGTTATTTCGTATGTTGCCGCGGCCTGGGCAGAGGGCTTAAAGGGGTGTGAGGGGGTGAAGTCGGCGGGGGGTAGCTAAAGCCTTTCCAGGTCTACTACGTTAGTAGCACCGCGTCCGTCGTGTGGCACGCACGCATGACGCGCTATGGAACGCGCGGGCAATTTTCGAATTTTTTTTAAGTAAATCCTTCGTATTCGCTTATTTCTATATATTTAATGTGTTTTGGATGCCTTACTTTATTGTGGCTTGGAATCTGCAATGGTGGTATGCGTGGTGAATTAATGACCTAGTTGCTGTTAAGATTACTTAGTATATAAATCCTAAATATTGGTATGTGCACAGACACCCTATAACATTTTAGATAGTTTATAAATCATATATACCTACTTACAGTAGTTTCTACTAGAGTCTAATTCTAATGTTATATAAGGACCATCCTAGAATTAGTGTTCAATGTAGTATATATTAGATTTTTTTGTAGACTTGGTCTTGCTATCAATGCACTAATTTATTTTGATTAATAAAGTAAAAACCAATATTTTTTAATTTAACTAATTTTCAATCATTAAAAATCGATAGTTAATAAAAAATTAACGTTAAAAATGCATATATTATATCCAATAAAACTAATAAAATAAGATATAAGACGAATAATATTAAAAACCGGATAAATATTTAAAAATGTTAGTGTCAAGAGTAAAAAGCGCGGGAAGGCACACACGACGATGGCGGGAACGGTACAGCCTAGCGTATTAAAATTTCATTAACAGTTTAAACTCCCTCTTATCTGAAGCTCTTGGAAGCATGCTCTAAAGGCAGCCGTATCGAAAATTACAATTTCATATTTCAGTAAATTTTTTAACGAATATTAATCGATAAAAAGATTTCACATGGCAATCGAAATTAATTATCTCAGATGTATATTTTAATCTTTTGACACATTTCATGATGTGTAAATTAAAAAGTATTTCTTCTCTACTTTTTAAATTGATTTTGACTCACGTTTTAATAGTCGGTTAAAGGTCGGTAATATTTATGCATTTAACATTAATATGATGAAAACTAGAGTAGCATGAAAAAATATATGTTCCAGTTTAAGTAAAATCGATGGCTGTTACTCATATGGTTGTGTAGAAAAAAATATATATTTTAGAACGAGCACAGACAGACTAATTGACTCTAATGAAACGAAGTCACAATTTCAAACATTAAATTTATGTGTGTAATAAGAATCGAATCAGCTTGGACCTTCAGTTAAAAAAACCACTACGCCTACAGGTCAGTCATTATAATTATAACATAAAAATTGGCAGTACTAAAATTCCACCGTCCTTGAGAATACGTTTCGTGTATAATTACAAGAGCTCGCTACTACATCAGTGTAATATTACACTACAAACCATATAATTACAATTAAGTGTATGTAATCATTAATTTTAAAAATGTCATATAAACCTTATTAACAAGTTAATTGAATTGAATGTTTATATCAAAAATATTTTTGATATATATATGTTTTAGCGATCACGATATAAAAAGTAATTTTTTAAGTGAAATTAAAATAAAAATATCATGTAATTGATATATTTATATATATAAAATTTTTTCGCAACTAAATGATTAATAGACTACGCACAAATGAAACTACTGGACTTAGTTGAAATTTGGCATGAATGTAGGTTAGAGAGTATTTTTTCGTAATTCCTACGAGAACCGGAGGTAATCTTCAAATTTTATGTTAGCATTTTCTTATCCATGCAAATAATGTTGCGGGGATTTCTTTAAAGAGGTCAATTGATCAATTAGATTTGAAAATTGAAACATTTTGTTAATAATAAAAAATATATTAATTACTATTATTATTAATAATTCTATTTCCCTAAAACGATAAGAGTTTTTTTTCATATAAAATGTTATTATATTTTATTTTAGTCGAAATCAATGTAGTCGTAAAATCGATTATCTTAATTCGAGTGTAACTAATTCATATAAAAAAATATGCTATATAAAAACGCTGTTCCAAATGACCTTGGCTTAAACAACCCAACATATAAGAAAGAAGCTAACAATACCCTCATTTTCATATATCAAGGCCTTTGATATGAGATATTAAATCATAAATATATATGCATTTTGGTGCTTTTAACTGTATAAATTAATAATTATATTGATTTTATTCTCGATAACTGTAAGAGATTAATAACATATATAAAAAAATTGTAATTATTTACTTTTTTATTATGCTAAAATTGGTTTGGATTTTGAGAGATAATATTTAGGGAATAGATAGAGATAGTCTAAAAGGCTAAATTAATATTCAACAAGTATACATTAGATAAGTTATCAAATTGAATAGATTACTAATATATATACATAAATATATACTATATCTAAAGCAGTCCTGATTAATAGTTGGCCCTGACAGTGCTGTTGTTAAATGATAGTTCTGATCAAGGTCAATCCAAAGCTTGTTAGCTGTAATATCTCGATGGTTTATTTCTCTAAATTATCCACCGGTAAACGGTTGATTAAATAATTTTGTGTTAGGCCAGTCGTGGCGCAGAGCCACAAGTATGTGCTGTAAGCAGGTTTTGGGTTCATCACCCACTTCGCTCTGGTGTCGAGGCAAAGTGCGGCGTTGAGCTCCGAAACTCAACACTCATTCTGGTTCCTTCTGTACATCTTCTGGATATCCTGATATGTGTGGAAAGCTCAAAAAAATGATTTATTTTTATCGTATTATATACAAGTCAACTCAATAAAAAATCCAATTTCGATAAATTAATTTATTTTAAAACTTGTAAAACCAAGATTGAAGAGTATGATATCTTTTAATCGCAGATTTTTCTGGTAATATTTCAATATGGCAATATTTGCTTTCAATATCTGTATCGGCATTCATCTAATATACCAATCAAATTATAAAAAGCCATCTCCTTTTATGTTATGGCTGCCCGGTACTTCAAACTATTAGGTGATTAACTTTTACTTACTGTTATAAGCTTTTTACATAATACTAGCGCTTTTGAAGTTACGTTTTTTAAGATTTTGCTGATACATATAGGTCGTATAAGGTAATTTGTAGAGGTTCTACGAAATTTCGTAGAGTGTCTACGACGTAGGCTGTAAATTAAGATTGATTTTTTCGTATTTTTCAGATGAATATGTGTTACAGTGAAGTATAAAAGACTTCGATATAACGAAATAAATACTTGAAAATTGTTATTTATTTTATTGTAATACATAACATGATAGTCAGTAGAGGTGGAGTGGCACAACAAGCGTATATAAACGCGACAGGTTGTGAGTTCAAGTGCTCAAAAGCTCAGTACTCAAAAAAAAAAAGATAAATTATGATGATAATCAGTTATTGAAATTGGATAATATTTTTTATAAATTTAAATTATTATTAATTATAACATGAATATTCAACAATTGGTTATAAAATATTTCTTCTCATAGAATGATTGCATTAAGACAGACACTATGTGACATCCAAGTGATTTTCTCATGTAAACAGAACAAATAAATACATAAATGTTTACCTTTACCTGGTTACTGGTTTACTGGTTTTTTATTAACATTTATATAAAACGTAGTAACAATCTGTTGCGTAGACGGCTACCATTAATTTTTCATTGCCTGATTTAATACAGTGGATAAATCTGGGAGGTCGTGAGTTTGAATCATATCATTGCGAATAAATGTAAGAAAAAATTGATCCTATTATAATTGTTACTTCTGATTGCATTGATAATGTAATCAGTTTTCAGAAACGGAGTGTCTTCTGCGGAACACCACTAAAGTCTTAAACACTAGAAAAACGTGGTTCTTGTCTCTCTTCCATTTTTTTTAAATATTAGCTATAAATAAATGTATTTTTTTTATCTGATATTCAAACAAGTTTTAGCACTAGACGTCATTATCAAATTATACACTGTCTTTACATATTTAATTGCTAAGAGAATCCAGAATCAAATCGAAATAGATTGCATATTCGTATATAATATTCTTAACGTTATTTTAATACATTTTTCATATTTATTTCACGTGTCAAGGTTACAATGGAGATACGCTCTTTTATCTCGAACACAGGCCGCGCGGGCCTGACGAGCCCGGCGCAAATGAAGGTAAACATCTCATTAGCATGGAGGCATTGTTGGCTGTATCTTTTAATGACTATCAAGAAAACTGCCTCAAAACATCCCCGGTACAGAGGCTAAATAGTTAATTTGTGTAGAGATTTGAAATGTCCGTTCTCTTTTTGTTATACGTTCATTTTGTTTTATATTTTGATGTTGTTTTTTTTTTAGTTTTACGCTGTATTCTGTATATTGTAGGGTATGTTAAGAGTACCCAGGAACCTTGTGTTAAGACATTCACATTAAGATACCACCGTTCCCCACTTTTGAAGGGAGAAGAGGAGAGAACGCTCATAATACCGTTTACAGATTTAGAATAGACTATTTTAAAAATTATTTTGGATGTAGATTTTAGTACCTTACTATTCTTTTTGTGTTGTTGATTTGTCTTTTAAAGTATAGGATATTGAGCTAGTAATGACATATTACTTAGTCCAATAGAATATTAAAAAAAATATTAATTATTGTTGCGTGAAGCACGAAAAAATTGTTTAATTACTTTTAACTACAATAATAATTATTTTTTTTATTACAATTCTAAAGAACTATACAATAATAATATAATATTAGACCTTGAGATAATTTGTTTATCGCCGTTCCTCAGAAGGGTTAGTGCGTGCCTTATCCGGAAGTCGGCCATTTTTTATTTATAGTTCGGCGGCGGGAAGGCAGCGGTGGCCTTTTATGTTTATTGATTTATGAAATGTTTTACAGTCGGAATTACATAAATGTTAAATTGCTTTAATTACCATAAAAAATTAAAGCGGTACAAGAAATTTTCGTTTTAATTGATAAAATCAAAAGAAACTTTTATTTTATTTAAAAAGAAGGTTTTTTTTTCACGCTGCATCCCGCACACAGCAGGTTATGCAGAGGCAACCAAGACACCCCGTTCTCCACGTTCCGTCGATTTTTTTGTTGGGTAACAGAACTCAACGCCGCGCTTTTGAAGAATTCACATATTACCCCGAGAGGGAATCCACTCCACAACAGTCACACGCTTATGTCCCTGCGCCACGACGGTCTCAAAGTCATCTTAATGAATCATCTTTATTCAGCTCATTGAATTTAATTTTATCTTAATTTTATAAAGAACTCGTTATATGTTAATACCAAATTTTCTTTTACTCAATATTTAAGTCTAATTTTATAATAAAAATCATAATAATAATCTTCAAACATCTTTGTATAAGTTTTGGGACTTGAACAAATTACAAAGTGAAATTTATGACTTTTCTAATAAGTAGATAAGTGCCGTCTACAGGTTTTGATATAAAATTAATATTTGAGATAAAGTAATGATGGAAACTGTCTCAGCAAATCCCTGTCGAAATAGTTTAACAAGATTTGCTTTTAGTTTATTAAGCGATAAGATAGGAATTCATTATTTTTCTATTAAATTTTATTATTTTAACATCTTCTTGATTTTATAAAGAAAATTTAGAGAATCGAGATATATATTAGTTATTTTAAGAACATAGAGGACAGTCGTGGAGCAGCGGCACGAAGTGTGACTGTAAAACCGACTGGTTGTGGGTTCGATTCCCACTCGAGGAGATAAAATATTTACTTAAACTTATATTTTCATTTTCTTCGCTCTGGTGTCGAAGTTAAGCGCGGCGTTGAGTTCTGCCATTCATCACGCAATGCCTTCAGAATTCGGCAGAAAGTGGGGAACGGATTTAACACTAGGTTCCCTCTGCCTACCCTGCTGTGTGCGGGATACAGCGTGAAGCTGTGTGCGGGATACAGTGTGAAGGATTTAATTTGATTTAACTTGTTTTTTTTTATTTTTTTAAGAACATTATATGCTCAATAGCAGAACCAAGTCGTGGTATTAAGTTCAACAACAGATTATTATAAATGGAGTGGAATTTATAATTATCTATATCTTACTTTCGATTGTAAAACGTATAATTGAAATTTTATTATAGGAATTTCGGAAAATCCTCCTTCAAAATTCCCCTACATTCCTCAAGAAACGTATGTGTGTGTATTTGCTTTCACCAGTTAATAGGTTCGGCTGTACGCCACTCGGTAACAAAAGAGTTGTTGTGTCTCGGTCAGTATTGACGTCAGTCAATGACGATGACGTCACTAATTATTGCAATGCAATATATTCAAAACTGAAATAAATATTATTTGTACAGCTGTAGATATTTTATCGATGACGAAAGAGAAGGGTAAATTAATATATATTTTGTTAGCTTCACGGTGTATTTTGCACATAGCAGAGTAGCAGAGGAACCTTGGAAACTTAGTGTTAAATCACTCTGCTTTCCATTAAAATACAAAAATCACGAAAAATATTTAAAAGGAGAAATACTAATGACTATATCTATACCACAAAATTGATTATATAAATTATAATAAAAATCATTGATTATATCAATTTTGCGGTTCAA
>JAJHJA010000832.1:0-280269 GCA_021202915.1 Heliconius himera
TCCTCGCTCTGGTAACAAGGTCTGGTAAGTGTGACGTTGAATTCCACCACTTAAAACGCAAGGCGTCCAGAATTCAGTGGAAAGCGGGGACTGTGAGTGCCTTAACGGGAACGGGGTGTCTTAACACTAGGTCCCTAGGTTCCTTCTGCATATACTTTAAGCATAAGGCACCGTGAAGCCGCAGTAATTTTTTTTCTAGTGAATGTGCGTCAAATAACGAATTTAAAATGGGTCATGCTATGTTTAATTTGTAAGCATTTTTCTTTTGTGTCATATATGTGAATTTTTATTATTGGTGTAAATATATCAATTTTTTAAGTCCTTGTAGAAAGTTTTTGTGATATGTCTAGAACAGGACAGTAACTAACGCTCAATATTTCTTTAGGGACGACTAGTCGACGGCGAAGAAATTGCATTAAAGAGAAGCACGACAAACCATTACGTTACTGAGTGACTGACAGACAAGACACAGCCGAAACTACTGCTCGCGGAAATTTAATATTTGTCATGAAGATTCGTCGAGGTATGTGAAAACATTAAGACCACCAAAGGAACCAGAAAAAACGAGATATTACGTTTCATAGTTGACGAAAAGGAAGCTTTGGACTGCAAATCGTCCTTAAAATATATATTTTGATAAAATAAATTTGTTAACAGCTGTTCATGTTGTTAAGATTATGTAGGTATAGGATATCGAATTTTGAGTCAAAACGGTATAGTTTATTCAAAAGGTACTTCTCAGCGAGATTGAGTTGTCGATGCATTACGGTTATGTCGGCAACATAGTCTGCTATTTTATAACAAAGTAATTTCTAAAGAAACATCTGATCTAATATTGATGAGAAACTCAATTTTATAAAATGGCTTCTTTTAAAAGGCGAATTTTTACAACGAAAAATGTACTACTTTCTTGCTTAGACCAAATGGAGTTGTTGATATAAAACCAGAGATTTTTTTGAATTTTACTGTATTTTATCCCTTTAGTTTCGTCTATTAAAATTGGATCCTTAGGGTAGGTTTTGTAAGTCGTGTAATATTCATTACTATCAGCAAACTGGATTTATTTAATTTATATAAAAACATGTAGTTTTATTTTTTTCAGCTTCATACTGGGTCCCGCATGTACACAGAAGTAGCCTAGTGTTAGTACACTCCGCTCTCCATTTTTCTTCAAATTCTGAAGACATGGAGTGTTGAGTGGCATAATTCAACGTCGCGTTTTTTCACGTTACCACAGCGAAAAAATATCAAAATATTAAATGTTTCATTTCCTCGAGTGGCAATCGAACTCAGAACCTGTCGCGTTTGCAGTCACACGCTTGTGCCACTGAGTCACGACTGGCCTCGTAAAATTAGTTAATGATGTTAAGTATAAATTAAAAATATATTCTTAATTCTACGACATCTTACCTTAGCGGGACAATGGCCAGGCCTTTAGTGAATTACCTATTCACTAAAGGCCAGAGTGTAGAACTGGCTTTCAGCATCCGTTTAGTTTTTTTTATATTTTTGCCTATTATACAGTGTAACTTTTATGTGTTTACAATAAATAGCTTAACGTAATTAATTTTAAATGAATTCTATATTTTTTACATCTCGCCTTATCCGCGCGTATCAAGGAGCAACGTGGCGCCCAGCACCCATCATGGAAAAAATTGGAAAATGAGAAATACAGTGACCAACGGGTTTGGTTTCTTGGTGGTTCTCTGAACACTTGCAAAAAAACAGTAATTTTGTGAACATAAAAAATAACTGATAATACAGATATAATTCAGTAATCTTTTCAGAAGGGAATTTGAATGATGTCATGCAAAATAATCAATAACTTTAAATGAAACCGTAAATACAATTTAATACACTTTATCAACAATAATATAATTCTTAATATCATCAAAGCCAAGATTAAGGCTGATATTCTTTTAATGCCCGATTAAGACGTATGCGATTTTGATTTTGATTGCATCGCGATTTATGTAAAACGCAAGAAAAAAAAATATTTGTGGTTTTTGAAATCTAGTAAAATAATAAAAATGTCAAACTATTTATGTAACGTTTTCATTATTTTACTACACACAAAATATATTTTTTAAATATAATAATATAATATATAATTTTAAATATAATATTAAATATATTTTTTAAATATATTTTGTATGTGTGAATATTTTTTTATAGCTTCACTTACGGGACTGCCAAGGAGACCGGAGTCCCAAACATTGTGGTCTCTGTATAAATCACCCACCTCGTCCACTGTCATCAACCGGAAGAATCCTCTTGCTTTTTACGTCATCTTCCAATATCATCAATACCTTGTTGTATAAGATCAACCCAGGTTTCCCTCTGGCTCTCTTGACAGTCACACTTGTTTCATGAATTGTATAAAAAATTAAAAATGTACAAAACTAACTTGAAGCAAACATATAAAAAATTGAAAAATCAGCTTCACGCTGTATCCCGCACACAGCAGGGTAGGCAGAGGAAACCTAGTGTTAAGACACTCCGTCCCCCACTTTCCGCCGAGTTCTGGACGCACTGCGTGTTCAGTGGCGGAATTCAACATATAAATCAAAATATAAATGTAAATTAATATTTTTTTTCCTCGAGTGGGGATCGAATTCACAGCCAGTCGATTTTACAGTTACACTTGGTGCACTTGCGCCACCGCGACCGGCTTCAATAAGTTAGTTAGCTTAAATAAGTATAAGAAATTTGACGTAATTTTATAGGATCTTATGGGGCAATTGGCTAAGACACTTCATTTTTTCGTTCTAGTATCGAGGCAAAGCGCGGCGTCGAGTTCCGCTACTCAGCACGCAATGCCTCCAGAATTCGGCAGAAAATTTTGAACGTAATTTCTTATAACGAAGTTCTCTGCCTCTACCTACTCTGCTGTGGACGGTGCATTCCGTCCGATAACGCTAAAAAGGTTCACAGTATAGAAACTATTACAATACAATATGTAATTTATATTTTACAATACGGTTTAAAATTATCGTTCGCATTTCACACGCGAAACTTTGTTCATTTTCATACAAAACACATGTTTGTTTGTGTTTAATTCTACGTATTATTGTAGAGGGATTAATATTTAAGCGTGTATTGGAATTTTTGTTAGCCCAATCAGTTTGTTTTACGAATATACCTACATTCAATTAGTGTATTGTACACAGTATGGTTTTAATAATGGCTTTTTAGGGTTCAAAATATAAAGGTCCTTATATATTGACGTTGTGACTTAAAATTTTATTCGAATTTGTATCGATAATGTTTTTTCGTTTATAAGGTTACGCTGAAAATATATTGTATATGCGGTCAGTTCTTTTATTTCCGCTAGAATTCGAGACATTGTGCGTTTAGCCAGAAATGATTTTTCAAATTATTATTTAAATAATTTTTATTTTCCCGCTCTCATAGACATTGTGTGGCGTTAAGTTTCGCTATTGAGCATGTAATGTATCTAAAAATGGGCGTTAAGTAGGGAATGGAGTGTCTTGAGATTAGGTTCCCTGTACCTAATTATTTGTGTACGATAATATATCATACACAAAAATAAAGGTACAGTGTGACGTTACATTCTAAAAAATTTTTGATGCTGATATACAGTGAAGTGAATTTGAGGCCAGTCGTGGCGTAGGGGCACGAAGTGTGACTGTAAAACCGACTGGTTGTGGGTTCGATCCCCACTCGAGGAGATAAAATATTTACTTAAATTTATATTTCCATTTCTTCGCTCTGGTGTCGGGAGTAAGCGCGGCGTTGAGTTCTGCCACACAACACGCAATGTCTCCAGAATTCGGCAGAAAGTGGGGAACGGAGTGTCTTAACACTAGGTTCCCTCTGCCTACCCTGCTGTGTGCGGGGATACAGCGTGAAGCTGATTTAATTTAATTTTGATTTATGTATAGTGAAGAAAGATATAGTATTCAATCTGAACTGAATTCTCGCTTTTTACCTGAATAAATTGACAAATTCACTTTGCATCTTCATTCTAATAAATTATTTTATCTACGGTTACACGTCACTTCAGATTAAGGTTCGAAAGGAACGAGCCAGGATTAAAAACTATTCCAGTAACCGACGTGGTTATATATACTTTCATTAAACGGAGGGTCTAAAATAAATCTTGGGCTTGGTTAAAATTAATTACAATCTTGTCTCGGGCGTACGTTATCTTGAAATTTTGGGATAATATAATATAGTCTTCTTGGTTCATAAAGTTTTACCTTTGCTACTGTGGAACAGTTTGTTAAGTATTTGAATGTATACTCGATATTAGATGGGTCAGTCCTTATCCTTATATTATATAAAATTGAATAAAATTGAAATGTTTGTCTGTAATTTTCAAAAGCCGTGCTTTTTCAAGTGTATGTATAGTTATTCACAGTAGATGTAAACAAACAATTTTATTTGCTTGTGAATTTTTGTTTGTCTGTTTTTCCAGGCTAATCTACGGAACAGCTGAACCGATTTTTATGGAATTATCACTGAGAGATATATCCTATATTTTATGCTGAAATAAATGTTATCTCTACTAAAATTATCGACTAACAATTTTTCCAAATATGAGTATGCTTCAATTATATCAATTAAATAAATATTTGCTTAGTTAAAGCGGGCGAAGCCACGCGGGGCCGCTAGTTTTAATATTTTTAATGTAGTTTCGTTGAGGTGGAGGTGGGACAGCACCTCATTGTGAATGCAATGGTTATAGGATCGACCCAAAACTCGAGAGAATTGTTGTATTGCTAGAAATAAGGAGAAGCTAATTTTATTCAAAATCATCCTAAATTACCTATATTCTTCTTTATTCAAATAGAAATTCTAAACTTATTTTTTTTATTTCTTTTCCAGATCTCAGGTTAAGTAAAAGCAGGGCATTTAGTTTCATAATTATGTAATATTGCCAATATAGTTTGAAAGTAAGTAATAGTGATAAAACACTAGATTTCCTTTTTTAATTTTTCAAAATGTGGGATATTCGTGATGATAATGATATGGCATATTTTGTTTCATAATAAAATACCATGACAGCTTATTACAGTTTTATTTTATTTATTGTTAAATTAAAGCTGTTCTTCTTCATTCTCACCGTGACATCATCGTTAATACCTGTCTTAGCAATACAGCTATGGCAGTAATGGTGCCTTGTTACTGGCAGCAATACGCCTTTCCGCATCCATCTCTGCCTAAATATACTACTTTGAGGTCAGTCGTGGCGCAGGGGCATAAAGTGTGATTGTAAAACTGACTGGCTGTGGGTTCGATCCCACTCGAGGAGATGAAATATTTACTTAAAATAGATTTAAGTTTTGTGTTGATTTCCATTTCTTCGCTCTGGTGTCGAGGACAAGCGCAGCGTTGAGTTCTGCCACTCAACACGCAATGTATCCAGAATTCGGCAGAAAGTGGAGAACGGAGTGTCTTAACTCTAGGTTCCCTCTGCCTACCCTGTAGAGTACGGAATACAGCGTAAAGCTGAAAAAAATATACTACTTCATTCACATGTCCTAATATCTTACCATTTACGCCGATCTTGCATCCCGTCTTTTCTTCATTTCTTTCAAATACCAGGACCTTTGTTTTACTTGCTTAGATCTTACTTAGATCTTTTCACATCCTTCTTTCAGAGTGGTGACTAATGTCTGCAACACGCATTCTGATGATGCATTGTGCACTGCGTCATATGCTTGCAGCAGGGAAATTTACACTCAAGTCACTTTTACTCCCATATCTCTTTGTTTCACTCCTTGGAGACAACCAAGTACAAATTAAACAACTAAGCTGACATGGCGCATCCTTGTTTCACAACCGATTGGATGTCAAACCAGGGCAATATGTCAGCTCCTACTCGCACGCAAGCTGAGTAGTCTCTGTAAAGAAACTTTACAGAGGCTTTGCAGTTAGGGTCCGCTCACATTGCACCGGGGGTAGTATCTCCCATTATTTCGTTCTCACAACTCTGTCAAACGCCTTTTCTAAGTCCACACAAGCATTGATTTTTTTTTCCGTGAATGCTTGCTGAGGGAAAAGATCTGATGCATACACCGTCTTCAAGGTCTAAAGAGTCTTTTAGCCCCCCACAACAGCCTTTAGGATCTCTGTGGTGTTCTTCTCGGTCCTTCCTCTTACGGTCCTTGTATAAAATAGAGTTATATGTTTATTTCTGCAAAGGTTCTAGGAAATAGGTTCAAATATAAACTTTTTTCATATACGAGTTCTCGTAGTAGGTAGAGTGACCTATACAATCCGTTCGCAACTTCTGAACAAATTTGACATACCTTTTTTTTTATTCTTTATTGCACAAAATTTAATACATAAAAAAAATTACAATAGGCGGGCTCAACGCTAAAAAGTATTATCTACCAGCCAGTCTTCTTTTGTAGGAGTGACGCAAATTAGCAATACTTACCAGAGAGGTGAAATGAAAATAATTTGAATAAACTCTGGTGTGTGACTCATCCTAATGTTAAATACTGCTGTCTTCCTCAATTTCCACTTAATTTGCGGTACATTGCGTGTTGAGTGGTGAAACTTAATCCACTACTTTGCCTTGTTACCGAGACGCTAGTCTCGGTAACAAGACGAAATAAAAATATTAAATAATGTATTATCTCGTATAGTGATCAAACCCACAAGCACAATCTTGGCGAAACTCAACACCGCATTATGCCTCGACACCGTAGTGAAGAAATCGAAAAATAAATTTAAATAAATATTTAATTTCTTCGAGTGGGAATCGAACACACAATCAGTCGCGTTATCATTCACACTTTCGCCCCTGTGCCACGACTAGCCTCTATTATTATAATGATTATTTAGATGCAAGAATATAAATAAATTATTAATAAAAAAAATTCCGCCTTTTTACTTCCAATCCCTTGTGTAATCAGATGTTATATTGAACAGTGGTCTCACAGTCAACACTGAGTAAATTATAGACGAATAAAATATCGGTGACAAGAAAGCAAAGTTACAGCTACTAAAGGGACTGAGGGACAGTCGGCTCATTCTTAGAACAAGGTGAATTTGATATGGTATCATATAAATATTACTAGTCTAGTGTTAAGAAATTCCATTTTCCAAGCGCTGCTTATTTTTCGGGGCATTGCGTGTCAAATGGTGGAACTTAACGCCGCGCTTTGTCTTGTTACCAGAGTGAGTTTGTATGTTTGTTTAACTTCTAGCATATAGCTGGGTAAATAGATCTTAGTGTTAAAAAACTTGAAGTCAGAGACATGTGTAATGAAATGCAAAATCAATATACGCTTTAATTAATGAGAGGGGCAGACTATATCTATATTTCCTAATTTAATTAAAAATTTTCATTCTTCCCATGTGGGGATTGAACATAAGACCACTACGATTACAATTAGGCATTGGTCCACAGGAAATAATTTAAATATCCCTATAGTAACTGTAAGTATACTCGCGCAAAGCAATTTATATGGCTTAATCAATTCAAAGTAAGTTTAGATTTGACGAATATTACGTACAATAAATCAGTATTAGATTAAAATATTTGATCATTTAGGCGCAGTTGATAAATGTCAACGTTCACTTATCGACTTAGCATCACTGAATGCGGCTTTAATATCAAGTGCTTTTTTAGCTCCCCTTAAGACTATTATTTTTTTAGGATTAACTACAAATGTATATTTTTCAGAATTTTTTCCTGAACTCGTACTACCTGTACATCCTAGCTGCCAAATTTAATAATTCGAAGTCAATCGGTAGTACCCCATTAATTTTGATTCCCTTTACAGTGTTGAAATACGCGTTTTTTTTGCGATATAAACGGCCATATTTTTTTTAAAGTAAATGTAGAAATACATTTTTTTAGAAAATCATGGGGCCGTAGATCTAAGTATATGGTTTGAATTTCGACTCGATATCTCCAAGCGTTCCTGAGATAAAGGACATACTCTCTTGACATACAGACATACATACAGACGGACTGACAACAAAGTGATCTTCCAAGAATTCCTTTTTTCCTTAAAATGTATGGAACCCTAAAAAAGCTTCTGAACACTACATTTTGGTTTTATTTATTCATAAAAAAATAATCAGCGAAATACCTATGAAAATAACAAAAACTAATTTTAAAAGAAGTTCACTACTTTTACACTAGTAATCTTTACTTACATTCATATAACTTCTATTATAAACTCACTTCTATGGCCGCAGATTTTATTACACGAACAAAGGACATTCCCTACTACGTTATTCTTTGGGGACACCGACAAACAAAAAAATGCAGCTCAGAAAAATATGTCACCAACAGGGAGGTATTTCTTTTCTTACTTTGTACGAATGAAACAGAACGAGCTTCCACAATATTTATGTAGGTAATAAAATACTTAATATTTCATATTTTTTACTATTTAGTAGTTGTAATGTAAATTTTGTTAATATAGTAAAAGAGAGCAGTGAAAAATCCGTTGTGGGGGATATTTATAAATGTAATATATCTAAAAACGGTATCTCGTCTTTTATACTCCTCCTCCTCCTCTTTTATTTCCATTGAGACACTACCGTTTCCCAATGTCCACTGAATTCTTTATTAGGCAAGAGTGATTCAAGGCCATGCTTTGCCTCGTCAGACTGAAGAAATTAAAATATAAATACTTCATAACCTCGAGTGTTATCGTATATACTTCCCAAGTATACCACTTCATTCAATTATTCTATAAATATTAATTTTACCATTTAAACTGATCTTGCATTCTGTTGTTCATCTCGTTATATTAAACAGTCATGTTAGTAATCTACAACTTTGAAATAAATTTACTGTAATTGTCATTCATTTATTTTAAAATGATGGTAATCTTTGCAATATTACTTGAAATAGTAAGTAGATGTTATTTAACTAAAATATATTTGCGTTTCTAATATGTTCATTCTATATACTTAATTTAGATGCGGTGTGCATGTAAGAACAGTTTTAGTTCCAAATGACTGTATCAGGGGGACTCAAAATATTAGTTTATAAATATTTTAATTTTTTGCTGAAATTTTTAAAATTTTATTTACTTTAGGTTCCCTTTCTTTATGATATATCATTTTATTGCTTATGGTATAGCAGGTTAAAATTAACTTAGTTGTAAGGTCCCCAAGAAGTTTTTCAATATTATTATGTTAAATTCAGTTAATAATATAATTTTACACGCTTTTTTATTATATGGTCGACTTGTCGAAGAAATTTAAAAAGAAATTTACAATAAAAAAGAATTTTACAATAAAAAATCAGCTACACACTGTATCCCGCACACTGCAGGGTAGGCAGAGGTAACCTAGTGTTAAGATACTCCCACTTTCTGCCGAATTCTGGAGGCATTGCGTATTGAGTGGCAAAACTCAACGCCACGCTTGCCCTCGACAGCAGAGCGAAAAAATGGAAATATAAATTTAAAATATTTCATTTCCTCGAGTGGTTTCATCCAATTCGATAAAACAGTCATTTATGGCAATTTTGTCGAAATAAATTCCTTAAATTGAAATATTGCTTTTTATTTATGATCCGATTGAAATAAAACATACACTAAATGTTGAGTAAAGTTTTTTTTGAGTTGAGGATTACAATAGAGAAAACTGAATTACAACTGGTTAACCCATTTCTGAGATTCCATTGTGTTATATTTTCTCTGTTTTTAATGATTGTACATTCTAAACTTATCCCTGTTTATCACTTTTAAAAAGCTGAAGATCACCATCAATCAGACAGAAAAATCTTGACAAAATTGTCAAAATTTCAATTACATTCTAACTTACTAAGTAAGTAAGGCTACTTTTACTTTGAGAACACCTGTCTTAAATCTTATTCGTACATCTTGAGCAAACTTAATAAAGCGCAATGTTAAATGACGACTATTCATATTCAAATGACTAATTCCTAAACCTGTTCAATTTTGATATTCCCACAGTGCTGTAGCATTGAGATTTGAGACGCAAAAAGTATCACTCGTTGTAATTTTAGTTGAAATTTTGTTTAGTTTTATGCCATTAGGAGATAGATCGTTCGTTTTTTTTAAATATATAAGTACTATTTATATGTATAAAAAATATTAATTTTTTTTTTTTAATCTTACATTTTGGAATTTTGGAAATTCATTCTTTCTTAGAGATTGCTTTTGCCCAGCATTTTGGGCTGTTATAAAATAAATATATTTAAAGCGGCAGAATTTGTTTGTTTGTTTAAACGCCTAGAACGGAACGCCGGGCGAAGCCGCGAGTGGGCGGCGCTCAACGTGTAACGTCAAAAAAAAATACTTTTGCATATATATATAAATTAGCTTCTATTATTATATTATTATATATTTATATATATATATATATATATATATATATATATATATATATATATATATACTAGTGGGCGCGCGCGGCTTCGCCCGCTTATTTGGACACCTAAAAAAAACCACGAAACACGTACAATAAATATTTTTAACAGTCTGAATTATTTTTTTTATAAAAATCGGTGGTGATTTAAAGATTTTTCCATACAAACTTTCAACCCCTTATTTGCACCCTTAGGGGTTGAATTCTAAAAAACCATGAAACACGTGTTCAATGAAATGTTTTTAAGAGTCTGAATTTCAAATTTTATAAAAATCGGTGCCGATTTATAAAAAAATCCATACAAACTTTCAACCCCTATTTCATCCCTTTAGGGTTAAAATTTTTCAAAATCCTTTCTTAGTGGATGTCCAGAATATGAAAATAAACATCTGCCCAAATTTCACGTTTCTACCATCAGCGTTTACGGCTCTGCGTGCGTCTTACCTCAGTCAGTCAGCACAAGTCCTTTTATATATATATATATATATATATATAATTAGGAATCAGGTTAGAAATTTAATAAATAAAAACAATACAAAAGTACTTATCACTATCGTTACCGCTCGTACATCCTGACATATTCCTCACATATGTCGGAAGTGATAAATAACAAGAGGGTAGTCGTATCGAACATATATCAGATGTGGACGGTAGTTGCAACTAATATTATTTACGACCTTTAAATGATGAGAAGCATGGATGGAGCAGTGCCTGGGACTTGCGACCACAGGTGTAGGCTTCAGGGTACCCTTTCCGTTATAACAACACTCGCCTTCACTGCTCCAGCCCAGTGCAATTACAAATAGGTGTTAACCACATTCATAATTACGATAATAATTGATTAACTAAATAATCAATTATCCGAGTAGTCGAGGTTAGTCAGTGGCAGAGTACTAGTAGTACTCTGAACCACACCAGAGCCAAGACTGAATGTACAACGCCCGTGCAACCTTTTATATCATCGTTCACAAATAAGTTGCAGGGTAGACTAATAATAATTGATGACGCTATCGCGTCATAGTGGCGTGATGAGTAAGTGTCGTATAGGAATCTATACGTAACCAACATAATATTCCTAACATTAAATAACACTCCTAACTCGGCCATCCTGATCACGCGCCGTCCTCGGCAGCGCTGAACTATTATCCAGTTGCCTGATCACATGCTGGTGCATCTCGATAAGACTCCAACTCATTAGCGTCGTTTCGTCTGTATTCATGAAAATTCTTCATGAAGTACCACCTTCACTGTCTTTATCATCTAGAATTTAAACTTTATAAATGTTTAGACAGGGCAATCAAAATTTCTGTAAAAAGAAATATAAAAGGTAAATAAAAAGTTTTGAGAGCTCTCATTTTTAACCCTGTTAAATCTTCTTATCCAAGTATCTACAGTCCAGTGCACCAAACTCTGGAACCTGTGAACAGAACAGTCAGAAGGCGTCCCTTCTGTCTGCAAGGACCAAGCGTCCACAACATTGACCACGCGTCATTTAGAGCCAAGCGCCCTTCACAAAATCTTTCAGAGCCATGCGCCCGTCAAGATATTTTCTCAGGCCAAGCGCCTTTTCAGACCAAGCGTCTATTAAAAATCATGTGTTTATCAGACCAAGCGTCTATATGTGTTTATCAGACCAAGCGTCTATATGTGTTTATCAGACCAAGCGTCTATATGTGTTTATCAGACCAAGGGTCTTTATGTGTTTATCAGACCAAGCGTCTATATGTGTTTATCAGACCAAGCGTCTATATGTGTTTATCAGACCAAGCGTCTATATGTGTTTATCAGACCAAGCGTCTATTAAAAATCCTGTGTTTATCAGACCAAGCGTCCAATATTCATTTACACAAAATGTGTTCAAAGGGACCACACGTCCAATTGAAGCGTCTAACATTTACTTACATAAAAAGTGTCCAATGGGACCAAACGTCCAATTGAACTCAATAAACAAACTGCCATCTTACACCAGTATTGTAAACTGAGCTCCCCTTTGTTGCTGTGGGTCTGACCATGCGCCGTCATCAGCAGCGCTGATGAACCTCTCTGCTGGAGAGTTCCTCAGTAAAGAACTTTGATTGTTGTCTTCACTCGTAACACTCAAAGCAGCGTTACTAGGTGCATCTGCGACTCCAGCGGTATCGTCAAATTGTTGTAATCATAATTTCGTCACGAGGCGCAATCGCCTCGCAGCAGTGGAGCTACGGCGGCAGCTCGAGCACGTCGCACCAATGCGAGCAGAGATGCATCGCGTGAGGCTCGCAGAGACGCAATGGCACGCAGAGACATGCAGCGACTCAATTGACGACTAACGTCATAGGCGACTAACGCCGGTACTGCTTCAGATTAATCCATTGACGAGTGCCCATTGTCTCGAGAGTTGTCATGTACTGATATTATTGTGACAGGTTTGACCTAAGCTAAAGATGAAAGTAATTAAGATCGGAGTTTGTTCCGATCCCACTTCTGAAATTAGGAATCAGGTTAGAAATTTAATAAATAAAAACAATACAAAAGTACTTATCACTATCGTTACCGCTCGTACATCCTGACATATTCCTCACATATGTCGGAAGTGATAAATAACAAGAGGGTAGTCGTATCGAACATATATCAGATGTGGACGGTAGTTGCAACTAATATTATTTACGACCTTTAAATGATGAGAAGCATGGATGGAGCAGTGCCTGGGACTTGCGACCACAGGTGTAGGCTTCAGGGTACCCTTTCCGTTATAACAACACTCGCCTTCACTGCTCCAGCCCAGTGCAATTACAAATAGGTGTTAACCACATTCATAATTACGATAATAATTGATTAACTAAATAATCAATTATCCGAGTAGTCGAGGTTAGTCAGTGGCAGAGTACTAGTAGTACTCTGAACCACACCAGAGCCAAGACTGAATGTACAACGCCCGTGCAACCTTTTATATCATCGTTCACAAATAAGTTGCAGGGTAGACTAATAATAATTGATGACGCTATCGCGTCATAGTGGCGTGATGAGTAAGTGTCGTATAGGAATCTATACGTAACCAACATAATATTCCTAACATTAAATAACACTCCTAACTCGGCCATCCTGATCACGCGCCGTCCTCGGCAGCGCTGAACTATTATCCAGTTGCCTGATCACATGCTGGTGCATCTCGATAAGACTCCAACTCATTAGCGTCGTTTCGTCTGTATTCATGAAAATTCTTCATGAAGTACCACCTTCACTGTCTTTATCATCTAGAATTTAAACTTTATAAATGTTTAGACAGGGCAATCAAAATTTCTGTAAAAAGAAATATAAAAGGTAAATAAAAAGTTTTGAGAGCTCTCATTTTTAACCCTGTTAAATCTTCTTATCCAAGTATCTACAGTCCAGTGCACCAAACTCTGGAACCTGTGAACAGAACAGTCAGAAGGCGTCCCTTCTGTCTGCAAGGACCAAGCGTCCACAACATTGACCACGCGTCATTTAGAGCCAAGCGCCCTTCACAAAATCTTTCAGAGCCATGCGCCCGTCAAGATATTTTCTCAGGCCAAGCGCCTTTTCAGACCAAGCGTCTATTAAAAATCATGTGTTTATCAGACCAAGCGTCTATATGTGTTTATCAGACCAAGCGTCTATATGTGTTTATCAGACCAAGCGTCTATATGTGTTTATCAGACCAAGGGTCTTTATGTGTTTATCAGACCAAGCGTCTATATGTGTTTATCAGACCAAGCGTCTATATGTGTTTATCAGACCAAGCGTCTATATGTGTTTATCAGACCAAGCGTCTATTAAAAATCCTGTGTTTATCAGACCAAGCGTCCAATATTCATTTACACAAAATGTGTTCAAAGGGACCACACGTCCAATTGAAGCGTCTAACATTTACTTACATAAAAAGTGTCCAATGGGACCAAACGTCCAATTGAACTCAATAAACAAACTGCCATCTTACACCAGTATTGTAAACTGAGCTCCCCTTTGTTGCTGTGGGTCTGACCATGCGCCGTCATCAGCAGCGCTGATGAACCTCTCTGCTGGAGAGTTCCTCAGTAAAGAACTTTGATTGTTGTCTTCACTCGTAACACTCAAAGCAGCGTTACTAGGTGCATCTGCGACTCCAGCGGTATCGTCAAATTGTTGTAATCATAATTTCGTCACGAGGCGCAATCGCCTCGCAGCAGTGGAGCTACGGCGGCAGCTCGAGCACGTCGCACCAATGCGAGCAGAGATGCATCGCGTGAGGCTCGCAGAGACGCAATGGCACGCAGAGACATGCAGCGACTCAATTGACGACTAACGTCATAGGCGACTAACGCCGGTACTGCTTCAGATTAATCCATTGACGAGTGCCCATTGTCTCGAGAGTTGTCATGTACTGATATTATTGTGACAGGTTTGACCTAAGCTAAAGATGAAAGTAATTAAGATCGGAGTTTGTTCCGATCCCACTTCTGAAATTAGGAATCAGGTTAGAAATTTAATAAATAAAAACAATACAAAAGTACTTATCACTATCGTTACCGCTCGTACATCCTGACATATTCCTCACATATGTCGGAAGTGATAAATAACAAGAGGGTAGTCGTATCGAACATATATCAGATGTGGACGGTAGTTGCAACTAATATTATTTACGACCTTTAAATGATGAGAAGCATGGATGGAGCAGTGCCTGGGACTTGCGACCACAGGTGTAGGCTTCAGGGTACCCTTTCCGTTATAACAACACTCGCCTTCACTGCTCCAGCCCAGTGCAATTACAAATAGGTGTTAACCACATTCATAATTACGATAATAATTGATTAACTAAATAATCAATTATCCGAGTAGTCGAGGTTAGTCAGTGGCAGAGTACTAGTAGTACTCTGAACCACACCAGAGCCAAGACTGAATGTACAACGCCCGTGCAACCTTTTATATCATCGTTCACAAATAAGTTGCAGGGTAGACTAATAATAATTGATGACGCTATCGCGTCATAGTGGCGTGATGAGTAAGTGTCGTATAGGAATCTATACGTAACCAACATAATATTCCTAACATTAAATAACACTCCTAACTATATATATATATATATATATATATATATATATTCGACTAGCTTTAAATCAATTTGTTTGGTATTTTCCTAAGTGTTTGCATATCTCACCTAGTCCGACACAGTTTGTAGAGTATAAATATTTTGATATGCTGGCACAGGCCGAGAATTGGCAAATGTACTTGGGGTGATACTTAATATTAACTTTCATAGGCTCAAGAAAAAATATTTCCCTAGTAAGCAAAGTATATAAAGGATTTTAAGATTTTTATTTATTTTCAGCTTCACACTTAATCCTGCATAAAGTAAAGCAAGCAAGGAGAGCCTGGTGTTAAGGCACTCCGTTTCCAACTTTCAGCCAATTTTTTTAAACATTGTGTGTTGAGTACGCCACGGAGTTCAACGACGCGCCTTGTCTTTGCTCATCAAAATGGGGAATGGGGGTCGTAACCACAACCACACCACAATAAATCGAACACATAAACGTGCTACTACGGTAAGATTTTCATTGTAAGCCATATTTATCATAAAGAAAATCATGAGAATAATTCATAAATATGTATATGGGTTAGGCAGTCTGAAATGTTCATATCAACATTCTATTATAACAATTTAAATCTTCTTATTGAAAATTGAAAATGTATTTTGATCCGATCCGAGCGATGGCGAACCGATTTTAACTAAATTGACTTTTAGAATACCAAGATCTTTGAATATAGGGTTCCCTGGGCCCTACTTATAGGTAGTAGTAGGATTTAAAATAATATTTGTAAGTTGAAAAATCGTGGTACTATAGGCTTGAGTAAAAGGATATACTATATTCTTTTTTTCTTTATCTTTATTTCAGTAACCTTCAGGTAAGATTCTCAGCTAATACGTAAGCCGTTAAGTTATGCAGATATTCCTTGAGTGATTATTTATTATTCTTTTCTATTTTCTCGTTCTGGACGAAGAACCGCGTTGTTGAATTCTACCATTCAACAAGTAATCTTTTGAAAATTGCTTTAACACTGGATCACGTATGCCTATCCTTCTATTGGGGGACCGCACGAAACTGCTTTCTTTAAAATGTATATACATATATATTCACATAAATCTAAATCCAAACATAATAATTACGCATTTATATCTTGTTTTTAAGGTGTTAATCCACACTTAGGGAAGAAAAATACTTATTTAGAAAACGTACAAAAATTTGAACGTAGCGGGACTAGAACCCGCCTCTTGGAAACCGACCAGTATGGCTTAGTGGTTAGAGCGCCTAGTCGGTTTCCAGGAGGCGCGGGTTCGAGTCCCGCTACGTTTAAATTTTTATACGTATTCTAAATAAGAATAATAATTACATTTTTTTAATAAAATATATGAATAAATTAACCTTAACACCATGAAAATTATGAACGGTGTTCATATTAAAAATTCAACACCGTCTTGATGACAAATACAAACAAATTAATAAGTGAGCGAGATAAATGGACTGAACGACGCTATTTGTTTGCCGTTCAATCTATTTAAATTGGGGAAGACATTAAATAAATAATAAATGAGGCATTAATTTTCGATATAACGACATACCATTTTATGTTTAATGGCCTGTAATTATATATAAAAAATAAATAAATAAATCAGCCGCACGCTGTATCCCGCACACAGCAGGGTAGGTAGAGGAAACCTAGTGTTAAGACACTCCGTTCCCCACTTCCTGCTGAATTCTGGAGGCATTGCGTGTTGAGGGGCAGAAGTCAACGCCGCGCTTTGCCTCGAGAGCAGAGCGAAGACATGGAAATATAAATTTAAGTAAATATTTAATATCTTCGAGTGGGGATCGAACCCACAACCAGTCGGTTTTACTGTCACACTTTGTACCCCTGCGCCAAGTTTAATAGGTAGAGCTAGAGGCCGTCGTGACGCAGTGGGATGGAAGCGTTTGAACGTAAAAGCGATGGTCGTGGGTTTGATTTACGCTCGGGGCAATGATTATATTTAAATTCCTTTAATTTCTTCCACTGCTGTCACTACCACTTAACAAGCAATGTCCCGAATTATGCCAGAAAGTGGAGAACGAGGCTGACACGTGACTGTCCCATACTGGGGGAGAAAATGTGAAGCTGAATATATTAAAATGATTACCATTTATTTCTATGATGAGTTGCCTCGAAACAATGTAAGTCGAGCTTGCACGGACTAGTAGATTAACTTAAAAATAGAGTACGTTTATTAGACATTCCATTCCCTAAATTCCGCCTAATTTTCAAGACATTGCGTTTGAGTGACAGAATCTTACGCTGTTTTTTGTCTCTTACCAGATTAATTATGATTATTAATGCAAAAATAACTCATTTCGTTGTGTCTTCGAAGGTGGGAATCAAACCCACAACTAAGTGACAGACTACTGGACTTAAGTTGAAATTTGGGCTCCATGACAGAATTTCACGTTATTCCAGCGGAAGCGGGAAATAAGCAAGATTTTCCATTTTACATCTTAAACAAAATGACGTGGGATTACAAGTCTAATATTAGCATGTTAATAAACGACATGGTGAAGCTTATGTACCTATAGGGATAAATATATATTTTTTCTTCTAAAATATACATATAAAGAAAAATCGAACAAGTGCGAGTAAAGCACTAAAATTAAGGTCTCGGGCTTTATGGGAAATTCAGGCTTAGCTTAGCCAGGGCCCTTTAATTTGATACTTACTTGAACTAGCGACTTTAATACCCAATTGTGCCCACCTTTCATGGCTATTATTTTTTAGAATTTAACCAAACAAATGTTTTCAGTTTTTTTCATGAACTAGTACTTACTACCTATAAATGCTAGGTGTCAAATTTCATCATTCTAGGTCAATCAGAAGTATCCTATTAATTTTGATTTCCTTTATAGTGTTTGAGTTTTTGGTATTTAAGACTATTATTATTTTAGGATTTAACCACAAATCTATAGTTTTCAGATGAATATATGGTTTGAATTTCAACTTGATATCTCCTAGCGTTTCTGACATAAAGGGTCGAGAATTCTAGACAGGCAGACAGACAGACAGACAGACGGAGAACAGAATGATTATAAGAGATCCTTTTTTCCTTAAAAAGTACAGGACTCTAAAAATACTAAAATTATATAAATTGAGAACGTTGTGGCGCATTGTCACAAGTGTGTAACTGTTAACGTGGCGATTGTGAGTTCGATTCCTACTCGGAGGAATGCATTATTATTTATTAATATTTTCATTTCTTTGCTCTGGTAACAAGGCAAAGGGCGGCGTTGTGTTCTGCCACTCAACACGCAATAAAATGTGCGTCTCAACACTAGGTTCTCTCTGCTATATGCTGGAAAAAAAAATAAAACTGACATAAAAACTAAAATAATAATCTCCGCGATATTTTATACCCTTAAAACTTTTAAACTTACATCACCCATATCCGCCTTCGGATTAACCATCGAATGAGAAAATCCTTGTTTACGACTACAGCGAGGCCCGAACTAAGACCGGCTTGCAAGTTGCTTGCTGAATTATATTTCCCGATTTTAAAGCAATTTAATTAACTTTGCTGCGGCCGGATTTATTATCATAAAATCTCGAGTGGCGATAAACTTGCGGTTGGGCGACGCGACGTGGACGATAAGAGTCAGCTAACTTGCGGCGAGTAAAATTTAGATGAACCGTATGATATTTAATAAATTTATGTTTATAGATTAAATTCATATTAGTACGAGAGCGCGGCGTTGAGTTTTGCCACTCAACACGCAATGCCTCCAGAATTCGGCAGAAAGTGAAAGGAAAGGAGTGTTTTAACACTAGGTTCTCCCTGCCTACCCTGCTGTGTGCGGGATACAGCGTGAAGCTAAAACGAGAGCCCACGATGCTAAATAGGGATTTACTCGAGCGTATCTATAGGATTGCGAAGCTTAGATGAGAACAAGAAAAAAATGTCATATATATCTTATGATCAGTGGGGTGAGTGGCAATAGACTTTCAAAAATGTGAAAAAAAACTGTTGCATCTACATACTCGAGCGAGTCAGATATTGATATCATCTATGACCTATGTATTCTTAAAAATGTAAGTATTTTAATCTGATTGTTTTTTTTTCAGCTTCACGCTGTATCCCGCACACAGCAGGGTAGGCAGAGGGAACCTAGTGTTAAGTCACTCCGTACCCCACTTTCTGCCGAATTCTGGAGGCATTGCGTGTTGAGTGGCAGAGCTCAACGCCATATCTGATTATCTTACATAAGATAATCTTACATAATATATATATCTCTATTTATTATGGCACTGGTATTGGCTGTGTTTACAAAAAGATATGTAATAAAAGTATCTAAGTAAAATTATAAATATTTTTAACAAACTACAACACCAAGAAGAAATATTATTAAAGTTGCCTCAGCAAAATAACTATGAAACAAAAGCATTTCACTTTTCAGTGGAGTACAGAAATCCCCTCTTAAGGAGAGGTTTAAAACTAAGCTGACAATATTTCAACGTACTTATTCAAACTGTTTTCTTCCACCTCGAAGCAACTATCATTTTATATAAATAGCTGTGGTTGTTTTAACATAATTTAATATAGATTTAATGATCATATAAATTATCTTGCCATGTTTAACCGACTGTGGATTATAGGAAAGTATACTTATTTAGAAAACGTATAAAAATTTTAACGCAGCGGGACTCGAACCCGCGCCTCCTGGAAACCGACCAGGCGCTCTGACCACTAAGCCATGCGTTCTCGCCAAGCTACGTCGAAATTTTTATACGCTTGTTACAACTTATTTATGTTGTTAGCATCTCTGTAGGGAGATTTTTACAAATTTCCGCTACCCAAAGATAATTACTAAGAATAAATAATTTTAAATTTTTATACGTTTTCTAAATAAGTATTTCTCTTTCCTAAGTGTGGAACAACACTTTAAAAAAATGTTTAAAAAAATTATAGGAAAGTAGTAGTGTAGTAGAGGTTGAACACAGACAGAAGAAGTCTGAAACAATTTCATACGTTCTTGGGCCCATAATGTAGAGATGAAAATGAACTTACATTTGATAGATTCATGTACAGAATTCCCTTTCTGAAAATTCTGTCAGTTTTGGCAATTTTAGAGCTGAGTTATCAGAGATTTGGTAAAAGTGAGGCTATCGCACAATTCACACAGCGATCCATATTCATAGCCTGGAGGTCGTTTGATCAAAAAAAAAAACAGTGTCCACTGGGTAAGCAAGAGTTGTGGAAAGTAAGTAATAAACAATAAAATTTAATTTGGAAATGGATTTATTTTGTTTTTTTTTTTCAATAATTATTTGATATTTTCTCTATTTACACTGTAACTGTGCACAGACTAGAGCGTTAAAATACTTAGACCTAATTAAAATAAACATTTTTTTTTCGTACTAATATTTGTTATTCTAAAATTTTAAAAAAATATATTTTTTTAGATCAACTTTTTACATTCGGACCCACAATTTTTCGTTTTCTTTTTTTACATTATTTGTAAGGAAAAACAATAAAATCAACTCCCACTTGAGATTATGAATAATTTTTATTATTTAAATATTTTTTAGCAATAATAATATTTTTTGTATTCATTCATCGCGTTAACGCAATGGTTATACAAGACGGCCATGATATCCTCATTTAAATAGAGAGAAGATGGTTGGAAACTTTTTACCACCTGCGACTCACTTATAAACATTTTGAAGTCTCAAGCTCACCACACCAGAGGGCAAGATACCGTCAATTTTATCTCCAAAAATCGAGGATAGTACGCGAGGTAATTAGGAAACCGTTGGCGGTAGTTTGTTATAACAATTATGACAAATGATTGAAAAAAGGAAGGACTTCAGGTCTAGGAAGGGAAGTGTATTAGCTCCCTCTGCCTAACTGCAACATGCGGGATACATCGTAAAGCTGGCAAAAAAACCGAATTGTCATACTTTTATCTCATCTTGTTCGCAAAAAATACTAGTGTTCAAATCCCGCTAAGGTAAAAAATCATTTTGTATAATACTGTTTTTTAGGCCTGTCGTGGCTGTAAAACCGACTGGTTGTGGGTTCGATCCCCACTGGAGGAGATGAAATATTTACTTAAATTTATATTTCCATTTCTTCGCTCTGGTGTCGAGACAAAGCGCGGCATTTAGTTCTGCCACTCAACACGCAATGCCTCCAGAATTCGGCAGAAAGTGGGGAACGGAGTGTTGTAACACTAGGTTCTCTCTGCCTACCCTGCTGTGTGCGGGATACAGCGTGAAGCTGTATAATACTTAAGTGCATTTATATAAGTTCCGTAGTTCGACATACTACATTTCAGAACAATTCGTCTCTACCAATATTGTAAAGCAGCAAGAAAAAATAATAATAGAACGAATCGTTATCTCCTCACATTTTATTTTATGGAACTTACTAAAAAAATACTAAGAAACACTTTAGAGCTACCATTTTCATTACCATTTTCTTCCCGCAGTCAAAATAAAAAGAATATAAATGCTAATGTTGTTTACTTTTACTCGTTTACGATTTTATAAATTAGATAAAACTGTATACATTTTTATCTAAAAGGTAAGCTACTAATTTGATTGGTATACAATCTAACGTAATGTAAAGCCTAAGATAAAAAGGTTTGTAGAAGTGAATTTATACGTGTTTCATGTATTTTCTGTAAGTATTTTGGGTGTAATCGATATTTTTTGTGGATTTAACCGTATTATATAAATAGATTTATTATGATTTAATGTGTATTTTAAATATTTAGTTTTTGATTTTAAAAATTCTTTCAAAATTTGTTACATTAGAAAACATTTACAAATGTAGTAGAACCCATAATGATTTTAAAATTTTTTGTATGTCTCTTTTCTTTTGTGAGATTCCTCATCGTTGCATTTCTTGTCAACCAACTTCACAAAAGGATGTTTTCATTTTTTATCTACTTCTAAAAAGGGAGAGGGGTCTCCAATTTCGGGTCAATATGCAAAAATGTTAGTTTGCACAAAAATAATACCTAATTAAGATTTAAGTTTTACATAAGACCACCACTACCTACTAAAATTGTACAATAAATTATTTTTTAGCAAAAAAAAAAAAATCTACTTCAAACAATAAACTAAAAAATAGCAAATAAATTTACTTAACATAAAGTAAAACGTATTTTTAATTTTGTTAAGCAAAAATAATTAAAGTAAGATTTTTTAATTTTGAAGTCGGTGCCAAGTAAAGCAAACAGACTTAGTAAATTGATATGAAGCATATGTAACATCTTACCACATAAGGTTGTTGTAGCATTAGCTTGACATCGATTTCAACATTATAAAAATTAATTTATGTTTAAATCGGTTCATAAATAAAAAAAATCAATTTAAAATATCTTGGTCGACTAAATTGCTTCAAAATAATAACTATTTTATTGGAAACTTAAATTTTCAATATATGGATATTGTCTTTAAAAAGATAATATTTTTAGATCACGAAAGTTATTCAGATGAGAAAATAAATAATTGTGTAGTTTAAGCAGGCGAAGCCGCGAGCGGGTCGCTAGTGCTAAATATACCTGTAAATAAGCGTGAGAACTATTTTTATGTGTAAACTATGTTTTAATTTGTTGCTGTGGTGGTGGTGGTGGCAGTGATATTGTAACCGCGTTATGGGTTCGATTTTCACTCGGGGACATTAATATATAGGTACATATATAAACATATTTTTATACTACGCATCTCAAGCCATTTTCTGATCAGGTAGAAAAGATTTTTTTTAGCTACACGCTTTACCTCTAGCGGAGTTTTATCTATGTATATCTCTTTCTGCTCTTCCACTGTTATTAACCTCTTCATAAATGCCGTCCGGTAGTTCTTGTGCGTAACATTCCTCCAGTATCATCGATCGGTGTTCCCAATGACTTCCCCCACCTTCCCTTTATAAATAAATATTTTAATCATTATAAATTAAATACAAATACTTTAATCATATTTACATATGTATTTACTAAGGTAAATAAATACCACGCACAAATAAACCAAGTGTTTCAATAAACAGTAATGTTTTTCGATGGTATAAATTAGTTTCACTACAGGTGAGTCCCTCGGCATATTAAAATGTAAATCACACGGCCGATTTAATTTCAGGCTTGGAAAAGCAAGCTTCGAAAGTAAAAACTGGGAGGCTAAGTAATTATAAAATCTGATATATTGAGAGAAATTGCTTAACTTATTTATTTAAAGCGAAAATTGCTGTTGCAAATATTATTAATAAATATGATCAAAGTGTTTTATGGTGAGAAAAAAATACGACGTTAAGTTCCGCCTTCTACTCTTATATTTTCAAAATTAAGTGTAAGTAGAGATTTAGGTCTTAATAAATAGATTCGGTTAAGAAATGTCAGACCACGGTTGTGACTTTATAAGTATTATGGGATTAAGATAAATTTTTATTTTAAAAATATGTTCATGTATGAAGAGGTTGATGACAGTGAACGAGATAAAAGAGTTTTGTTGTTTGGCACTCCGTCCTCTCTGACTACTCCGCTAGGGATAAACCATGAAGTTAGATTAGATTAGAAGTATATGTTCGTTTTTTCGATCTCAACACCAGGCTGTATCTCATGAACCGTGATAGACTGTTGAAATTTTCACATACACAAATGATGTCTTTTTGTTGGCGCTATTACAACAGATATCTACTAAATAAATGAAATAAATCAAATAAATCAGCTTCCCGCTGTATCCCGCACACAGCAGGGTAGGCAGATGAAACCTAGTGTTAAGACACTCCGTTCCCCACTTTCTGCCGCATTCTGGAGATAAATAGAATAAAATAGATATTTAAGGGGGCCTTCGAAAACAAACTTGATTTTTTTGCTCGCTATTGACAACGGCAACGCTTGAAGTATTCTATAATATTTAGGTATATATTCACTTTAAAAATAGATAATTAAATTAAAATATTCACACAATATAATATTCACACTCGGAAGGCGTAGCGATCGGACGTGTCTCACTTAAGTCTACTATAATAATAATGCAAATAACAAAATTACGCGATTTTCCATTTTTAACCTAATAGTAATCAGTGTAAAGTTTTATATCCAACGCAAAAATTGTCTTCGATCTGCAAATCACCCAGTGCGAGAACGAAAGGGACAAACAAGTCAACACGCTGCCGGGCGCGTCCTGCACTACGAGACCCAGATAAGGCTTAAGTACAGGGTAATCAAGCGGAGCGAGAAGCGGAGCGGATACGCTGTATGTACCACAGTGTTTATTTTACTTTAAATTATTACTCCTATCAATATGAACACACCGGAAGGCAATACTAAACTCCAAACTGAATTACCTAATCCCGACAAAACTACTCTCGAGACTCAAAATATTGCGATCCGAAAGCGTAAAGTACAAAATAATAGCTTCGAAAATCAATTAAAAGAATTTAAAATAGAAATATCAGAGTTAATCAAGGATTTGGGGAGATCTCAGATTGAAAATACTATCATGATAAGAAATGACATTTGTTTAATAAAGGAACAAATAACCGATGTAAGGAATAAAACGGATATATTAATTGCTGAGAATAATAACTAACAAAATGCAAATTGAAGATCTTACAAGTGATGTAAATGATACTCAGAGGAAAGTGAAAGTTCTGGAAAATAGTCTGAATTTGCTTCAATGTAACCAGTCAAATATACCCTCATTCCAACAGTCAACGGGGGTAACATGCGATAACATTATGTATGAAGTGTATGAACGGATGGAACGTAGCAAGAACATTATAATATCGGGTATACGAGAGATACACATAGACAGTATGGAGAAGAGAAGAGAAATGGATAGGTCAGAAGTCAAGAAACAACTACTTATCATCTATCCTAATTGTCCAGAACCTTTAAAAATATTTCGCCTAGGTAAATACGATGGGAATAAGACACGCCCGCTTAAAGTATGTTTCTCATCCTCAGAAATATCAAAGACTATCGTAAAAAATAAATCGAAGCTGACAGATCCTAGCATCAAAATTTATTCAGATCAAACCCCGAGCCAAAGGCAAACCATGTCAAATTTGCGAGACGAATTACGTCACCGTAGAGAAAATGGAGAAAATAATTTAATTATAAAATACATAAAAGGAAATCCAAAAATTATACAACAGCAGCCAAAAAACTAAACAAAAGAGAAATTACAACACATAATAAAGACCATAACTACATAACACATGAAATTTGTAACTCATACAATGAAGTAACTATTACTAACAAAACTTTAAAATTTCTTTACGCTAATATAAGAAGCTTAGTAAAGCCTGGTAAACTAGAAGAATTAAGATGTGTGATTGAGTCTTTTCAAACTACTATTCATGTCATAGTTCTTACTGAGACTTGGATTAGGGATGAGGCTCAAGGAAATAGACTCAGACTTCCAAACTATACGCACTATTTTAACTTCAGGATGGATGCAAGGGGTGGTGGTGTGTCTGTCTACGTGCACAACAATATCAAGCATAACTTATTGCACGAGAAATATGATGATGGGAATCATTTTCTATGGGTTCATTTAGAATCGCTTTCCCTTGACGTTGGAGTAGTCTATAAACAACCAACGGCTAGTCTTCATGAATTTCTTGAAAAATACAATCAATTTCTTGACAAACATAATCGTGTTGTTGTGTTTGGCGATTTTAATTTAAATCTACTCAACAAGGAAAAATCAGTTCGGGACTACAAAGAAATCCTCCAGGAAAATGATATTAAAATCCTCAATAAAATCACTAATGCATATTGTACCCGTGAAACATCATCTTCTAAAACAATCTTAGACCATGTGAGTACCAATTTAACTACAAACACTTTTCATCTAGCTGTCATTGAATCCTCTTTATCTGACCACAAACAATTGTATCTTGAGATTAAAAAAATTGAGCCAGAGAGTATAAAAAGACGTCAATATGAAACATTAAACTACATGAATCTCGTAAAGGCAGTTGAAAATGCTATTGGCAAAATCAATATTACAAAATATGAAGAGTTAGAAGCCTTATTAAAACACCAAATTTCTAGCAATAAAATAATTAAAACAAAGATATTAAATCCACCTTGTAAAGAATGGATAAATAGCGATATAATCACATTAATAAATAAAAAAAATCTACTATGGCATGAGTTAAAGCAAGCACCGGATGATGAAGAGTTATTGAAGGAATTTAAGCAACAAAGTAACACGGTTTTCAAAAACATACAATCAACAAAATGTCAATATTATTACAGAAAGTTCAATAATTGTCAGAGGAATCCTTTAAAAATGTGGCAACTTCTTAATAACTTAATTTCCAATAAAATAGATAACACTCATATACCGTCAAAACTACAATCAACATCTACTATATTGACAGATATTGGAGATATTTGTAATTGTTTTAATTTATTTTTCTCCACTATAGGTAGTGACCTCGCCAATAAAATACCGCAAAAATTTCATGATAATTTAACACATACAATTTCAAAGTGCACAACAGCTGAAGACAAACAATTAACACAATTAGAACCCATCACAACACAAGAACTCTTAAATATTATAAATAGTCTTGACTCAAATACCAGCTCAGGAGTAGATGGAATTACTACTAAAGTTATTAAATCCCTAAAAACCGTTTTAGCTCAGAGCTTAGTCAACTGTTTCAATACATGTTTAGCTGAGGGATACTTCCCCGACACACTGAAAATCGCTAAAGTTCGCCCTATTTTTAAATCAGGCAACAAAATTGATCCTAGCAATTACCGGCCTATTTCAGTGCTTCCAGTGATGTCAAAAATTCTAGAAAAAGCTATACATAGCCGGCTCAGCAAATTTCTTAATTCTGTTGGGTATCTTTATGAGAAACAATACGGCTTCAGACCTAAATCGAATACTGTGTCAGCTGCTGTCGATCTAGTTACAAATATACGACTTAACATAGATAAAAAGAAAATAGCCTTAGGAATATTCGTTGATTTAAAAAAAGCGTTCGACACAGTAAGCCATAAAATTCTTTTGTTGAAGTTAGAGGCATTGGGTATTAGGGACAAAGCTTATCAAATATTAAAGTCATACCTGACAAAAAGGTCGCAGATTGTTCAACTAGATAATCATCAAAGTAAGCCCCAAATGATCACTTTCGGCGTTCCACAGGGTTCAATCTTGGGTCCGTTACTATTCCTTATTTACATAAATAATGTAAAAGAGATTGGACTTAAAGGAGATATTACCTTGTATGCTGATGATACCAGTTTATTTTACTATGGGCATTCGATAGATGCTGTAATTAGTGAAGCTCAACAAGATTTAAACATTTTAAATAACTGGCTTAAATGTAATTTATTAACTATTAATACATCTAAAACTAATTATATAATTTTTGCTGCGAAAAATAAAAAACTAGGCAACTTCAAACCACTTACAATCAATGGAGTACCAATAGCTAGGGCCAATACACAAGAATATCTAGGCTTAATCCTAGATAATAAACTAACGTGGATACCCCATATCGATAAAGCACGTAAAAAATTACAATCAATACTAGGAGCTGTGCGACGTATAGTACGATGCCTTCCGAAAAATGTATGTTATACTATCTATAATTCGTTAGCCAAACCACATTTGGACTATCTAATTGAAGTCTGGGGTTCAACAGCTAAAACTAACCTACAAAAGTTACAAACTATACAAAATAAACTTATCAAGATTCTTTTTAAATATAATTATTTTACTCCTACAACTAAAATCTATAATGAAACGAAAATAATGAATTTAACCCAAATATATAAATATAATACTTGCATTCATATTAGAAAAATACTAACAAAAGATATACACTCTCAAATAACTTTCACGAAAAGAATTAATTTACATAAAATAATGACCAGAAGTGCTAATAACATATGCTTAGGACCATCAAGGACGAACTACGGCAAGAAAAGTATTTTGTTCGAAGGAGCCCATACCTACAATAATTTGCCCAAGGACATAAAAGATATAAAAAAACTTTATAGTTTTAAAAAAAGTCTAAAAAACCATATTTTAAAGGATTTCTCATAAAATATATTTAATGCAAAATATAACAGTGTCATAGCTAAAATATGTATTTATTACAATACAATGCTACACTTAGTAAGTACTTCACCTAATAAGACTCTAAGCATAAGAAAGTAAAATAAGAATAATGTAAATAATAACTAAATGATTATTTTATAAGTGTTATAAAATATAATATTTAACAAAAAAAAAAAACTACATTAAATAAATAAACAAAATCTAAAAACATCAATTAATTTTTAAATAAATTGATGTTTTTGTATAAAGGAGAATGACACTTTTGGGCCGTCACGTAAAGAATTGAGATGTGATCTAAAAAATTACAATTTTTTTTTTATTTTTAGAATAGCAAATAATAAATTAATTGACATTCTGGAAGTGGAGAAAAATGAAAAAAATTAGATTTAGATCCTTAATCGATTAAAATCCATCATATTTTAAATCATAGATGTGACAGCTGATTGACAATCACACCTTGTCTAATGATTTTTTGCATTTTTGCTTCTGTTTGTCATCGCAAAATCTGGCCATTAAATAAAAAACATAAAAAAAAAAACATTTGCTCCTGTCATTACGTTCGTGTCATAACGCATCGACATTTTGAATGTTTTCCCGTTTGTTTGATATTTTCAACGACTACTGTTTTGTTTTTCTCGGATTTTGACTCTGCCTACTTTGTACGACCCTCGCTTCCTCACTGGACTCTGAAATCTTTTGGATCTTACGACCGCCACGCTATGGATATGAATCGCTGTGTGAATTGTGGGATAGCCAATGGACACTGCAATACCCTAGTCCGACGACCTTTAGACGATGAAAACCACCACAACCTGGTTACTTAGAGGTGTGATATAATCCCGACATATAAGAAGGAAAATATATTCCTGTTACATTTTAGTTGACAGCTTTCGTAGAGGAAGGGAACGTCTTAGATGACATTTTAATAATAGATAATAGAAGAAGAATAAAATATTCATTAAAATGTGTTTTATTTATAAATAATAAACATTAATGCTTAAACAACGTAATCACAATCATATATAATCACATATTTTATAGAAGTTGATATTCAAGAAATTGGTCTGCGAACTTAACCTCACTTTTATCAAATCTCTAATAACTCAGCTCTCAGATTGCCAAAATTTATATAGTTTTCAGGGAGGGAATGATGTACCTAAATCTATTAAATCATACCATTTTCATATCTTTACATTCTGGGCCCAAAAATGTATGGAATAGTTTCAGTCTCCTTTTTATATTAAAACATTTAATGTGTCACCTACCTTAGTAACATAACTTAGTACATTTGCTATCATTTTTACTATTAATTTCTCAAACTACCCTACTTTGCATCACAAAATATCTATACTTGTTTTCATTGTGGTGATATTATTATGTTATTGTAAATTTTACCTTATTACTGTATACGCCTATTCGATATATAAATTTGTTTACTTAATGTTTTTGTAATTTTCTCTGTAAGTGATTTATATGTAAATCTTTTGAGAAAATAAATGTCTTTAACCGTAAAATAAAACAAATACTTAAAAACGAATATACTACAAAGGCTATTTTTTTGCCGTTTCGCACTTAACCGTTTTTTGAGAATAAATATAATTATAATTCTTTTTAAGCCTATTTCGAAATTCAAAGCTTTCATTCAACGTATTTAATTTAGATATATTTAGTTTAGAGACCTTAGTCTTTGTGTGGGCCGAGGTTTAATAATGTACAAGGTGAAATTCCCAACGTTTTTTAATGAAATATTTTTTTGTAAATAAATAACATGTAAGAACGATTTAATGTTACTTATTTTATTCAATATTATTTCAAATTTTACTCCTGACATAGGGATTTTCGAAGTTGTTATTAAAAATGATAATAACATTATTTGTATAATACCTTCGGAAAGGTATTATTAAGGCTAGTCGTGGCACAATCCCACACTTGTGCCCAAATGTGGGACTGTAAACGTAACAGATCGTGGGAAATAAAATATTTAACATTTTCATTTCTTCGCTCTGGTGATTAGCGTTGAGCTCCACCACTCAACACACAATGCCTCCGAAATTTTTTGGAACGTGGGGAAACGAAATGTCTTAATGGGAACGGAGTGCTTTAACATTAAGTTCCCAGATTCCCTCTGCCACAGAGTGAACCTAAAAATATCTATCTATACTAATATAATATATAAAGCGAAGGCCTTTATTTATTTAACTGCTAAGATCTTTGGGACTACTGGTCGGATTTTTTTTTTGGGTTGTTCGAAAGCTTCATTGCTTAGGAGTGCTATAGGCTAGGTACTATAATTTATACTTTACGGTGTTATTCTTAGTTAGCCTTAAATAACGAAATAAGAATAATTATGAACGCCATCGAATTACTTTAAGCGCATGTGCTAGAAATAGTTGAATGCATGTAAGTACATTCTAATATAAAAACATTCAATTTCTTTAGTTCGAAAAAAAAGCCGTGACAGCGTATGTCTATCTATTATAAATAAGTCACAAAAAAAATATTTGTAAAAACAAAAACCCCGACTGCATAAAACTAAAAAACAAGCCCAATTGTTTATTAGGATTAACAGTCGGGACCTCTTTCAATTATACGGGGTTCCTGGTAAAGATTATACTGATTAAAAAATCACTTATAGGTCCCGATTGTTAATCGTAATAAACTATTGGGCTTGTTTTTTAGTTTTATGCAGTCGGGGTTTTTGTTTTTACAAATATTTTTTTATTTTTCACTTTTTTGTTAGGATTTATTAAAGCAATGATAATCATGATATAACTTTTTGAAATCCTCGTATTAAGCTCTTGAATTTGATACCACAGTATTTGAAACGACATTTTTTTTTTCACTAAGTCCAATGGGATCCCACAGCTGCCATGATTGATTGTTTTAACGTCACCTATCTAAGAACACTTGGGCTGCTAATACGAATCTAACGAGACCTCAATTGTGTAAATCCGTTCAGAGGTTGTTGAGATATGAGGTAATAAAGAATATTACATACATACAAGATACGCGCGAAAAACATAACCCTTCCTTAGCAGTCGGGAATAAGGCATTTTGTGACAAAAAATAATTGAACATTGCTTGTAAAGTTCAATTATTTTGTAATTTATTATAATATATGACATTGTGGTATTTGGCTGTTTAATATATGACATGCATATTGAAACTTAAGAACGTAAGTTATTCCGTCATCAAGACATTTTATAAAGATAAGCTTTGGCTTTTATAATATAGTAATATTTGAACGCATGTAGTATTTAAACGCATAGTTTTCGAAAAAGATTAAAAATTAAAATAAATTATTGCTCTTTTACTTACGCGAGATGCGCCAGCTCTGTTCCAGTTGTCCCTGGATTTTGTCATTAGATATCGATGTATCGAAATAAATATACAGATAAATTCTATTGTATTGTTTGTTAATAATACTAGTATTGTTGAACGCTTGCGCTCAGGATATAAGTATTTCTCAGATTTTACAGATTAGGGTACCACCTAGATCGATGGCCGCAAATCTACGTTCAAGTCTAACCTTATTCGAGTTCTGTTGCCGCCGACAACATCCTCTCAAGCAGCCACGTAGGGCTTGCACTTTCTCAGGGACAGAGTACCTCTTTCCTCCACAATAGGAGTCGCTGTGAAGGCCAGTAGAACTAACGGCATTGATCTTAAGTTCGAAAAATAGGGCAACCGTTCTGAATTTGCTTGGACGGTAGAGGAAGACGGGAAAGATTGTAATTGTAATGTTATTTTGGTAGTTAAAAAATGTGTTGGTAAATGCAGCATAATAAAAGTATTAAAAGGCGAAGCCGCAAGCTGGCCGCTAGTGGGCGTAATTAAAAGACAACCTGCAGACCGCTGGAATTTAGTATGTAGGTTCCTTGGAGAGTGTAGGGGAGCACTAAGTAAATTTCAGTAATGTCGACGAAGCCCGATGAAAACGTACGGCTTAGTTGATCAGAGCGCTTGGACAGTTTCCAAGAGGCGTGAGTTCAAATCCCGCTACGTTCAAATTTTTATATGTTTTCTATAAAATATTTTTCCTAAGTGTGGAATATTTTAAAAATAAAAATATAAAATTGGAAATACCTACGGTTACGGGAGCTTACATTGCATAGTTCTGGCATATGATGTGAAGGTGGGCTAGTTCTAATACAAAACTATTATTAATTGAGGCTACATTACAAAATGTTGTTACATATTTTGTTCTACTACATAAATTTGATGTTTAAGCCGCAAATGCTGAAAATTTATTTTACTCTCAAATTCCTAATATATGGGAATTATGCTCTAATTTAGGAATATATTGGAAATACCAATCTATGTATTAATTGATAATATATATAGCTCAATTGTTTCTTCGTTAAAAGTAATTATAATCGACACTCATTAAATGAATGAAATAATCACAGATATTTATTAACATCAACTTCATCCCAACTTAAACTACGCCCACTGCTGGACTTAGTCCTCTCCCAAAAATCTTGTTGACGACCCACCCCAAAGACCACCCTGACTCCTTCTCATTGCTACTTCGTCGGGGTAATTTTTCGAGCAATCTCAGTCACTGATGTTAAAGATATATAAAGTTTAAAATATTTTTATTAGATTCATGCTGTATTGACGCACATAACATGGTGGACCTCTGCCCGACATGTTATGTGCGGCGGTACTCCCTAGAACCTGGGAACTTATTGCTTCTACTCACTTGTCATAAATGTTAAAATGTGTTTTTATATAATTGAATAAAAAAAATCTTTCTTGCTTGCTTTCTTGCGCCAGTTCTTCTCAGGTCTGAGGCATTAACTTTAGTGAACTGGTGGTAAGTTATTTGACGTTCAAAAAATTAAGCATGTAACTTCTTATTTTGAACTAGCGACCCGCTCGCGGCTTCACCCGCTTAAACCACAAAATTATTTAATTAACACACTGAATTATGTTCGTGTTTTGATATACCTATAATGTATGTTTGCAGCGCAATGAAGATTTTTAATGACAAATTTATTAAAACTTTAGGTCGCATTTTCGTACCTCCCATGAGAATCTTCACTTGAATTTTTGAAATAAAAACACAACTTATCGATACTTACAATAAAATCCTAACTCATCGGTGGCTGTACATGGAAGATATTACAATTAACATTGTAATAGAACTTGGTCAGTTTGTCTGTTTGTCTGTGAATTTGTTCACGATAATCTCAGAAACGGCTTAACCGATTTAAATCCTTTTTTGTTTGCATTTTGGCAATTTAATATTAGTTTTATTTTAATCAGCTTCACGCTGTATCCCTCACACAGCAGGTTAGGCAGAGGAACCCTAGTATTAAGACACTCCGTTCCCCACTTTCTGCCGAATTCTGGAGGCATTGCGTGTTCTCGTTCTTTCGTGTTCTCGTTCGCTCGACACCAGAGCGAAGAAATGGAAATATAAATTTAAGTAAATATTTCATCTCCTCGAGTGCTTGCACTTCGTGCCGCTGCGCCACGACTGGCCTCAACTGGACTGGACTTTATTTTAATCGGTTCACACAAAGTCAATACCAGATCCACGCTTTATCCCGCCTTTAGCAGGGTAAAGATTATGCGTAAGATTATGAGATTATGTTGTAATGTAAGGATTAAGATATTGCGTATAATGTGTGACTGATGTGCGAAATTAAAATATTATTAAACGGAATGAAAATATTATTAAATTATAATTCAATCCTCCAAGTGGGGATCGGACCCACACCAGTCGCGTTGCAGCCACAACTTTGGCCTTTAACAAAGAACAGAAGAGAAGCGCGACAGCGCTCCTTTTACGGAAATAGCATATAGGTAAAATATTTTAATTCCATACCTAAAGAATTTAAGCAACAGTGTAGACGTAAGTTTTTTTTTTTCATTTCACGATGTTTAATCATATCTATATTTCGTGTGAGGCAGTTACGCTTTGATACCAATAACGTAAACACATACTACTACAAAAATACTACTAAAACTTTTAGATTTTAGAACTTTGAACTTTGCCGCCAAAACCTACAGCTCGATTTCGGAATGAGGCGTATGCGGCGGTCTCCCTTTGATAAAAAAAAAAAAATGTGCGTGCGTCGTTCTTGACAAATTGTATTTTATTTTACAACGATAATTTTATTATTTATTCGCAGCTTTGTCCGCTTGAATTACATGATTACTCTTTTAAGAAATATAGATATTACAAACAGCCTTAAATAATAATTAATTGATTTGGATTAGTACTCACGATATTATTTGCAAAATAACTTATCTAGCTCCTGTACAGTTTTTAAATTAGTAACATATATTATTAGTTAAATATATAATTGATATACAGAATATACGTAGAAAGCACGTTTTTGCTCCCAAAAGTTATTTTTTTATACGTTTCTTAAAAAAATATTAATAACATAAACGAACGAACGGACTGAAGAACCTATTCAAAATATTTCTTTGAATATTAAGTCATTCTTTATCACTGTGTTAAATAATTACGAATTAAGCTAGACTGTTACGAAGGTAATCTTCACCAACAATTCAATGTAGTTTACTTTGTAGTTAGTACTATGAACAATTGTACTTTAAGAATACGTAAATTTATCAACAGTCAAATAAATAAGACGTTTCTAAAGTCATTCTTTTGGACTTACAATTGAACTGTAACCATTCGAGCATTGTTAGAAAAATATTACAATGTTATGTTAAATTTATTATAAGTATAGATATTACACTTACATGACGTAATTAACGTTAAGCAGATAATAACTCAACAATATAATAATTTATTTCTTAATAATTTCTTTTTTTTTTCAAATATAAATATCTTTAAAACTTTAAGTACATTATTTTTTGATAAAGTGTAGCGGTAACAAACTATATTTCTTTTATTTCCAAACTATATTTTCTTTTATGCACAGCGCCATCTATTAAGATCCCATCACAATTAGTGATAGCGTTACGCGTATGGAAGAGAGTATCAAGATTCGTTAGTACCTACTATTGGTCAATAGATAGCGTTCTTGTATCGATTATTTAATATGTCAAATATAAACTTCTTGAAAACTTAAATACTTATATCTTTAGTATTAAAATGATTAATATTTTTTAGTATTAAAATGATTAATATTCCTTCCGTCGTAATTAGTGTTTAACTCCACAGAACGTTTTTTGCGTTATCAAGATTCGTTAGTACATACTATTGGTCAATAGATAGCGTTCTTGTATCGATTTTTTAATATGTCAAATATAAACTTCTTGAAAACTTAAATACTTATATTTTTACTATTAAAATGATTAATATTCTTTAGTATTAAAATGATTAATATTCCTCCCGTCGTAATTAGTGTTTAACTCCACAGAACGTTTTTTGCGTTATCAAGATTCGTTAGTACCTACTATTGGTCAATAGATAGCGTTCTTGTATCGATTTTTTAATATGTCAAATATAAACTTCTTGAAAACTTAAATACTTATATCTTTAGTATTAAAATGATTAATATTCTTTAGTATTAAAATGATTAATATTCCTCCCGTCGTAATTAGTGTTTAACTCCACAGAACGTTTTTTGCGTTATCAAGATTCGTTAGTACCTACTATTAGTCAATAGATAGCGTTACTTGTGTCGTTTTTTACTATCTCTAATATTAACGTCTTGAAAACTTAAATACTTATATCTTTTGATAGAGTGAAGCGATTACAATGAAATAAAGACTAAAACCTACCTTGATTTATTTGTAATTTTTATGTATAAAAGTTGCTTAAATTTATTGTGTACTTTTTACGTGATACGTGTTCACATAAACAGACAAACAGACAAACAGACAAACAGACAAACAGACAAACAGACAAAAATTCCAAAAATGTTGGAAATGGATTCTGTTAGTTATCCTTTAACACCCTGGCTAATTTTTTCTTAAATATTTTCAATGTACAGAAACGACTTTTCTACAGATTTATTATAAGTATAGATATAGATAAAATATTTGACTTTTTGGCTGCAGTCGCACGCTTGTGCCCACGACTTTAACTTTGATTTTTTTTTAGCTTTACGCCGTATCCCGCACACAGTAGGGTAGGCAGAGGGAACCTAGTGTTAAGACACTCCGTTTCCTCCTCCGTTGAGTGGCAGAACTCAACGCCGCGTTTAACCTCGATACCAGAACGAAGAAATGGAAATATAAATTTAGGTAAATATTTCATATCCTTGAGTGGGAATCGAACCCACAACCAGTCGGTTTTGCAGTCACACCTCGTGCAGCTGCGCCACGACCGGCCTCATTTAACTTTGATTCTGCAATATAATCTATCTATATATATAAAAGGACATGTACCTGACTGACTGAGTTAAGACGCATGCACAGCCGTAACCGCTGTGCGTAGAAACGTAAAATTTGGACAGATGTTTATTTTCGTAACCTGGACATTCACTAAGAAGGGATTTTGAAAAATTTTAATCCTAAAGGGATGAAATAGGGGTTAAAAGTTTGTATGGGTTTTTTAAAATAGGTACCGATTTTTATAAAAATTTAAATTCAGACTGTTAAAAATATTTTATTAAACACGTGTTTCGTAGTTTTTTTAGAATTCACGCCTAAGGATGCAAATAAGCGGGCGAAGCCGCGCGCGCCCACTAGTGTTAAATATTTTGTAAAGGCTATTTTCAGTTGGCTTTGTGATAAATGTAACCAATGTGTCTATAGATTTATTCTATGAATACGAGTATATCGATTTATTTGCTAACAAATTATGCTAATGAATCAAGCGCAATTTGTAATTGACAGGAATTTATTTCATATTCTCTCGGTCATTTATAAAGTACTTACTAAATTAATAATTAAATTAAAATCAGTGATGTCATAAAGATTAGACACAATGATAGTGAGATCGATTCCCACTTGAGGGTATCCTCAATTAGTCATCTAACACATAAATCGTTGCTGGTAAGATATTTCGTGGCGTTAGGTTCCGTCATTTTCATACTTGGAACACGGAGAGTCTTAGCTTAAACTTTTTACTTTAAAATAATGGTTTATCCGGATTCGTATTAGCAAAAAAGCTAACCAAAATATCCTTTACCTCATGACCCAAATGTTCGCGGCTGTTCATTCCTTACATTCATTGAAATCTCAATGAGAGGATTGTTTTCACCTTTCAATCGCAAGAAATGAATGTATGTATATGATTTTTTTTATAAAATGCAATAAGCATTTTAAGCCAGTCGTGGAGCACCGGCACAAGACAAAATTTAATGTTTTCTTTAATTGTTCTAGTAAAGAGGCAAAGCGCGGCGTTGATTTCCGCCACTCAACACGCATTACCTCCAGAATTTGGCGGAAAATGGGGAATGGAAATGTCTTAATGGGAACCAAATGTCTTAACACTATGTTCTCAGATTCCCTCTCTCTATTCTACTATGTGATGTGCGAGATACAGCGTAAAGCTAAAAAGTATTAGAATATTTCTTGTATTTTTAATACAATAATGTTTTACAACAAAATATAATGCTAGAACGTGCCTACAGCGTTTGAATGCCTCGGGCTTACGTCTTGAACAAGAAAATGTTAATGATCCAAATACAATGTTTCTAACGATAAATACATTTAGGCAGAATGTAAAATATAATCCAGAAACTAAGATAATGAGTGACTTTGAGATAAAACCATTTTTTTTAACATCAGCATTCCATTGGTTTTTAAGCCTTATTTTTAACCGCATTAAAAAAGAGGCCAGTCATGGCGCAGCGGCACGAAGTGTGACTGTGAAACCGACTTGTTGTAGGTTCGATCCCCTCTCGAAGAGATGAAATATTTACTTATATTTATATTTCCATTTCTTCGCTCTGGTGGCGAGGTTAAGCGCGGCGTTGAGTTCTGCCACTCAACACGCAATGCCTCCAGAATTCGGCAGAAAGTGGGGAACGGAGTGTCTTAACACTAGGTTCCCTCTGCCTACCCCGCTGAGTGCGGGATACAGCGTGAAGCTGGTTTGATTGATTTATTAAAAAAAAGAGAGTGAATAATTAACAATTTATCCACATATTTTCGCAAAAACAGCGTTCTGTTTTTAATTGATACTTACTTTTATAAAGTGATAATGATCGAAATATCTATTTTTAACTACAGTGTAAGTTCACAAGTTATCAAATTTCATAATTCTAGGTTAACCGGAAGTACCTTTTTAGTTTTAATTTCCTTCATAGTATCGAAATACGTGTTTTATGCTATTTAAAGCTATTAGTATATATACTTCTTCTGAAATTCACGATTTGCTTAGCCAGAGCCCTTTTACCTGGTACCTCATTTGAACAAGCGGCTTAAATACTAAATTTTGCCCCCCTTTTAAGGCTATTATTGTTTAGGATTTAACCACAAATATATAGTTATCAGATTTTTTCTTGACGTAGTATTATTACCTATAAATTATGTATAATGTGTAGTGGCATTCAACAGTATTTTAAATATTAAAAACATGGCTTTATTTTAAATACCTACATTAAAACCGTTTTTATTTCTACACGTATAAATTCACGCAAAATTGAACTATCGATAACACAATATGATATTCAATTTGTTTATATAAAAGTGATCTCAGAAATTGAACCTTGTGCTTCTTGAAATAAGGTTCACTATCGCGACAAGCGTGTGTTAGTACTTGTATTTAAGGCTAGAATTAATTTACAAGAGAACCTCAACAGTGATTTACGTATGGTATGCAGTTGACGGCATATTTTGAAACTGACAAGCAACGCCGTGAAATAGAACGAAGCGTTAGAGCGTCTATTGTGGTAGTATAATGACTTTATTTACTATCTATCCAAACGATGACGTTGTTTGATAGTTTAATTTTGTTTTGAATGATTTTGTTAAAGTTTGGCGAAACTAACTCAAATTACAATAGTGTTGAGGCAGAGCGCGGTGTTGAGTTCCGCCATTTAACACGGAATGCTTGTAGAATTAGGTGGAAAGTGGGGAACGGATTGTCTTTACACTAGGGTCCTTCTGCCTACTCTTCTGTTTGCGAGATACAGCGTGAGCCTCTATTCAGCTATCAACGATTAGATTTAAAAATTAAACCTAAATATATTATAAAAATCGAAGACATTATTGAGTGACACTAATAATGCCGATATGATACATTATTATTATTAGCAGATACTTCACTATCAAGCGCGGCGTTGAGTTCCGCCACATAACAAGTGGGGAACGGAGTATCTTAACTTTCACTTGGATCCCTCTGCCTACCCTGCTGCGTGCGGGATACAGCGTGAAGCTGATAAAAAAGAAAGAAAACCTTTACTCCCCAATGCTAAAACTAAAACTTTATAAAGTAATTCCAAAGCGACGTAAGTAATTGGTGTCAATTCAAATGGCCCCCGTTTACATGACGCTGGGATAAGTCGTTTTAGTTTTTACTTCAGCGCGGTCGGCTGCAAAAACTCTTGGTTAAGTACGCTAGTAGGAGTGTACGCTTTAGTTCCGTGTATGTTGTAATAAATAAATTGTATTATAATAAATTAGGAAATAATTAATAATATAATGATGGGAACAGGGATTAACATGATATTGATATTTTTCATAAAGGTAATAAAATTTTGATATTTTTCATTCACTTGCTCTAGTAATGAGGTAAAGTGCGGCGTTGAATTCCGCCACTCAACGCAGTGCGTACAGAATTCGGTGGAAAGTGGGGAACGGAGTATTTTAACACTAAGTTCCCTCTACCTACCCTATTTATGTGTGGGATACAATGTAAAGGTTAAAATAAGACCTTATATGAAGACTCGCGCTCGCATTTTGCCTTACCGGAGCAGGGAAATGAAATAGTCCATTTCCATGAGTGGAGATCATACCATCGCGTTTTCAGTCAGATGCAGTCCTACTTGTCTAGCATACCTATTTTAAAAAAAAAACTAAAAGTGCAATATTTATGAAAAAATATTGAATTATTCTAAGAGAATTTTGAGCTATGATCTTGTAAAGTTCAACATTTAACATTCGCATCACGTAATTATTAGTAATTAATAATTACATGATGTGGGAGAAAAATTCCGTAACCTAACCATGCGTTAATAGGACCTCAGGGCAGTACTTGCGTTTGAAATGTGGACTTGATGTGTGTTTTTAGACTTTAACGCTCCCCTACAGTGTCCGAGCTCTTTTAAGGTAGAGAAATCTCTACCTGGTCAAATTTCAATTAGTCTGTTCTTTGTGTATTAGAATTATTTTATATTGTTAAATAAAACTCAAATATTTTTTTTCTTAACAAGTTATTTCCTACATAATTAAATTAACTCCGCTTCACCCTCACACAGCAGGGTAGGCCTAGGGAACCTAGTGTCAAGACACTCCGTTCCCCACACACATCTCTACATTATCATTCATATAAACTTATTAATACAATTCAACGCTACCACAGCCATCAAACGTCTCTTTTTACCCAACCACAAAGGAACCCAGATAAGGTAAGTAAGCAATACAAATAAATAGCCTCATGAATAATGCGGCTTTATAGCGAGGTGTTTTGCTTCATTCGCGTTTGCCGACTTAAACTCTCGTTCCGCTTATGGGAATAGTTTATATTGTGTGTGATAACTGGTTTGGATGGTAGTGGCATTGAAAAATTATATATAATTAATACTGGGAATGAAATATTGGTTGTAATCCTAGTGTTTTACACGAAATGTTAGGTGTAGGTTTGATTCTCACGACGTGGTGTTGCATATCGCCACATAATAGAGAAGAAAGTGTCTTAATAGTTTACACTAATCAGCTTCACGCTGTATCTCGCACACAGCAGGGTAGGCAGAGGGAACCTAGTGTTGAGACACTCCGTTCCCCACTTTCTGCTGAATTCTGGAGGCGTTGCGTGTTGAGTGGCAGAACTCAACGCCATGCTTTTAGCGTGACATCAGAGCGAAGAAATGGAAATATAAATTTAAGTAACTATTTCATCTCTTCAAGTGGGGATATCCCACAACCAGTCGGTTTCACAGTCACGTTAGTTAATTTTGAAAATCAAAAACCATTCGAATTGTTGGGGACCCAATAATCTGTGAAAATCTTGAAATATTGAGTTTGCGTAAACAAATTTCCTCGCTTCAATCTCAGAGTTCCTTACAATCACGGAAAATGTTCTGGGGAACTGTTAGAGGAACCTGAGTCCTGCAGCTGAATTGTTTCATCAAACAGTAGGTACGTCATAAGCTAAAGTAACATCCCCCCCATCTAGACACGTGGCACTCTACTACTATGTGGTTCGATTAGAACTTCCTTCCATGCCTCACATTTGTGGAAAGGCTTACCTATGGCAGTGTTTCCGGATCAATACGACATGGATATCTTTAAATAGCGCACCTATATTCACCTTAAAGGTTCGAAAAGCAAATTTAGCTTCTTTGGTATTACACGGAATGAGAGATTATGCCTTGACTTTTTCATAAAAAATTATAACTACAGACGACTTAATCATATTTTAGTGTACAGTAGAATCTTACACAGTAAAATTAAAAATTAAATTAAATTAGCTTCACGCTGTATCCCGCACACAGCAGGGTAGGCAGAGGGAACCTAGTGTTAAGACACTCCGTTCCCCACTTTCTGCCGAATTCTGGAGGCATTGCGTGTTGAGTGGCAGAACTCAATGCCGCGCTTAACCTCGATACCAGAGCGAAGAAATGGAAATATAAATTTAAGTAAATATTTCATCTCCTTGAGTGGGGATCGAACCCACAACCAGTCGGTTTTGCAGTCACACCTCGTGCCGCCACGACCGGCCTCGACAGTAAAATATTTTAGATATATACAAAACAAAATAAAAGAAGCTAAAAGAAACTTTTTTGTTGATAATATTTCAATTGCAGATTCCTACTTAAGACACTTGTTCCAGATACGAAACATTGCCAGCAATTACATCTCGCCGCTAGAAAACTTCACTTAAGCACGAATATTACGGCGGAGTACATAAGATAAAAGATTCAAATTTCTTATACCTTTTATTTTGAATATCGCAGCCTACCTGCCTTCTATTTGTCTTATTTTTTGAATAAAAACTAGGTTTTACACGCAGCTTGGTCCACGTGGTCGTATGGAAATAACTAAGAGTTATGTGTGATACGTGACTTATTCTAATTGTAGGTTTAGTGGATTACAATGATATTATTAACGTTTATAAAAAGAGGTCAGTCGTGGCGCTGGGGCACAAAGTGTGATTGTAAAATCAACTGGTTGTGAGTTCGATCCCCACTCGAGGATATTAAATATTTATTTACATTTATATTTTCATTTTTTCGCTCTGGGGTCAAGGCAAAGCGTGGCGTTGAGGTACGCCACTCAACACGCAATGCCTCCAGAACTCAGCGGAAAGTGAGGTACGGAGTGTCTTAACATTAGGTTTCCTTAGCCTACCTTGCTGTGTGCGGGATACAGCGTGAAGCTTTTCCCTAAATATATTTGTATATAATATTAATAAATATTCGTAGTCGTCGTTAGTTCAAAATAAGAAGTTACCAGCTTCATTTTTCAAACGTCAACTAATTTACCACTGGTTCAATAAATTTACTGCCTCAGGCATAAAAAAAAGGCGCAATAAACTCTATGGGACTTTTATTTTAATATTATAAAACAAATTTTATGGTATTATTGATTTTTGTGAACACGATTCTTTATTTAATATTAATTATATATTATTATTTCTATAATATTATGTATATAATTATGTAAAATTAAATTATATAATAATACAAAAATAGCAAATTATTTCTAAAAAAAGTTAGTCCGTGTCAAGACGACGACCGGTTTAAGTGGTAACTTTGTTCGTGCAGAAAAGTTCGGAATTTCAAGGTGTAATAATGTTACAAAAGCTTAAAACTATAAGTCACTTAAAACATAATAGTTTTATCGAGGAGAAACATGATAGGCTACGGGAAAAGGGGCGACCAATTTGTATGTATGGATTAAATTAAAAAATTAATTCGGTTTCACGCTTTTTCCCGCTTTGAACACGGAGAGGGGACGGAACGGTAGTGATTTATGTTAAAGCAATCTTTCCTTATTCCGGTCTATTTTCGAGATCTTGAGTGTTGAGCGGTGGAATACGAAGCGGAAAAATAAAAATAATTCACTGCCCCCGAGTGAGCATCGAACCCACAACCATTGTGTTTATAATATAATTATTGATTTTGTGTAATATTGTATTATAATCGTGTTTTATCAGATATTTGTGAATTTCTGGCTTTTAGAAAAGTCAAAATTAATCTTTCTATAACATATGTGAACTACAAATAAATTGATGATTTATAATAAATACTCTAAAATAATATAGTAGTACAAAACAATTTTTTTACTCAAAAATATATCAAGACATTTAAAAGAAAGTTCCAGAAAAATCAACTAAAACCTCCTTTCAGAGATACTGTACCGTGTTATAAGGACAACAGTACGTCAAACGCTGCATCTCGCCTGAAGGCTGCAGGTTGACGCTAACTTCCAGCTACGACAGCAAACTTAACTAATAAATCATTTACGGCAAAGTGAAAAATGGTTTATACTGTTTAACTTCATATAAACTTTAAATAAATACGGGCAGGTAGCTTAACGCTATAGTAGATTGGAAATAAACTATAAAACAATGGTTGTGGATTCGATTACAGTTAAGGGTTTCGATTTTTTATTCTCGTTTTCTATGGTCTGGTAAGACTAAGGGTTGGAATCGAGTATCTTAGACTATTTTTTCTCTTTATTACATTTTATTTTATGTATATAATTTTAATTATCAGCTTCACGCTGTATCCCGCATACAGCAGTAGGCAGAGGGAACCTAGTGTTAAGACACTCCGTTTCCCACTTTCCGCCCAGTTCTGGAGGCATCGAGGCATTGCTTGTCGACAGGCGGATCTCAACTCCGCGCTTTGCCTCGACACCATAGCGAAGAAATAAAAATATAAATGAAATAAATATTTCATTTCCTCTAGTGGGGGTTAACCCACAACCAGTCGATTTTACAGTCATACTTTGTGCCCCTGCGCCACGACTGGCCTCTAAAAAAATATATATATAATTTTAAGGGGCTAGTCGTAGCGCCGGGGAATATTGATATAGGAAACCTAGCTGTATAGATAAAGGAAACCTAGCCTTAAGACACTTCGTTCCTTACTCTCTGCCTAATATTCGAGACATTGCGTTGTCTTGTTATCAAGTGGAAATCGAAAACACAACCATCGTGTTTATATATAATTGAATGCTGTCCTGCTATATATTTTTTATTATTATTATTTTTTAGCTTATTAAATACCTTCGAAAATGAGTAACAACAGTGTAACTACTGAAACTTTATTTTATTGCTAAAAATCTAAACAAACAAAAAATAACATTTAAATTATAATTATAATATTTTCCTTAAGCCTTCACAACGGAAAACGGTAAAAAAAAACAAGAGGTGAACGTTAATTACGAAAAATAAACTTTTTTCCTTGAAGCTTTTCCAAACAATTTAAGGGCTGAAATGATAAATTTTAATAAGGGTCACCATTTATCTACTTAAACGACGACGCCAAGAACCACTGGGAAAAATGCATCGTTCTAATAAAAAAATATATTTTTTTATTACATCATATATGATGTAATTGAAAAAATCTGTCTTCGTTATTATTATTATTAATATTTTTTTATAATATAACAGCTGAGAGGATTTAAAGACCAACGCGGCACAGGAATGTATGACTGTTAATGCGATAGGCTGTGGGTTCAATTACCACTCGAGGAAATGAAATATTTAATATTTTCACTTTCTTGCTTTGACAACTCAACACGCTATGCAATTAAAATAAATTAAATTAAATTAGCTTCACGCTGTATCCCGCACACAGCAGGGTAGGCAGAGGAAACCTAGTGTTAAGACACTCCGTTCCCCACTTTCTGCCGGATTCTGGAGGCATTGCGTGTTGAGTGGCAGGACTCAACGCCGCGCTTAACCTCGACACCAGAGCGAAGAAATGGAAATATAAATTTAAGTAAATATTTCATCTCCTCGAGTGGGAATCGAACCCACAACCAGTCGGTTTTACAGTCACACCTCGAGCCGCTACGCCACGACTGGCCTCTATTGGCTATGCAATTAATTCAAAGATTCAATTGATTTATAGAATTCGGCGGAAATTGCGGCTTGAGGATCGGATATATAAATATTTACACCAGCGTGGCACAGCCGCATAGCATCTGACTTTACAGACGAAAATCCCACCACCACTATATGGACCCTCCAGCACTGTAAAGACACTCTACCACATTATATACGGGATACAGTGTGAAAATAAATAAAAAATTAGATAAGCCCGAGTTGCGCTCGCCCACCGAGGACTCTAGCTTTTTTTGAAATTCAAGCTTAGCTTAGCCAGAGTCGATACCTCACTTGAACTAGCGGCTTTAATATCGCCCTTGCCCCCTTTTAAAGCAAATTTTTTTTAGGATTTAACTACAAACCTATATTTTAAAATTTTTTTCCTGAACTAGTACTACTTGGAGATTTTAGCTGCAACATTTTATAATTCCTTTTTATTTTAAAAGGTACGGAACCCTAAAAATGAGAATATTACTTCATTATAGCCGAATATTCATATAATGTTTACACCACACCCCATATAGCGTGAGGGTGTAATTTAATTTGTAATTTTAGCTCCCCCGCCTTCTGTTTCTTAACCTAAAGTTGCACATCGTCACTTTACACGACTACCATTAAGTGTAATTGTAATGAACAATTATTGTTACTGCCATACAAATTGTTAAAATTTTGTATGTATGTATGCATGTATGTATGAGAAAGACATTTTCATATATATTAAGGGTGAAATTTAGAGCAGGGGCACAAGCGTGTGTGTGTGCGTGACTGTAAACGAGAGTGGTGTGGGTTCAATCCTCGCTCGGAGGAATTTATTACTATTTACTTAACATTTTCATTTCTGTGTTCTGTTAACAAGGCAGAGCGCGGCGTAGAGTTCCGCCATTCAACACACAATGCCTAGAAAATCAGGCGGAATGTGGGGAATGGAGTGACATTAGGTTCCCTCTGCCTATTCAGCTTTATGCGGAATACAGCCTAAAGCTGAAAAAAAAAATGTTTCTTTGTATGTATTTTTTTTTTCACATTCAGTAATCTATAATTTGATATATATCTGCATTTAAATATTTTTCTTATTATTTGATATTTTCTCTTGTAACGTTGAAAGCTTTCATTTATTGTCACTACTGATCTATACAAATTGCAAGTTGAATTAGGAAAATTAATATCGCTAAATATTATTACAAAAAAAAATCAGCTCCACGCTGTATCCCGCACACAGCAGGGTAGGCAGAGGGAACCTAGTGTTAAGACACTCCGTTCCCACTTTCTGCCGAATTCTCGAGGTATTGCGTGTTGAGTGGCAGAACTCAACTCCGCGCTTAGCCTCTACACCAGAGCGAAGAAAAGGAAGAATGGACTTGCCTCGACTGGCTTCGGTAAATATTATGTCCATATATAACTGACTGTGACTACAGTAGGTATTTGAAGGACATAGGGTGGAGGAATAATTACTTTCATTTCCCAGTTGGTAAACCAAACTGCGGGGTTGAATTCCGCCACTCAACACGCAATGTCTCGAATTTGGACAAAGAGTAAAAATGCTACTTTTTCATGAAAATATTTGAAAACTATATAAAAATAAAATTTATATATGTACACATTTTTGATTTTTAAAAATGCTATTGTTTCGAAAGTATTCTCTATTCCGGATATTCCATTGTAGGTATACAAAATATTTAGAAATTCTAGTTTGAATATCTATGGCGAACTTTCCAATTGATCAACATAGCCTTTGCGCGTTTGAACTACACTATTTGTTTACAAATCTAAACTTGTAGAAAGTTTGTTGAACTAAAATATTTAAATTGATATAATTTTGTTATCTATAAACCGATTAAATAAATCAACACTAAATCTTGCCAAAATACATTAGTGAAAACCTCATTTAAGCCGATAGAGCCGTTTCTGAGATTAATGTGCACAAACGCACATACAAACAGATGGCCAAACAAAAAAAACAAACAGACAAAAATTTTAACAATATGTTTCTTATTTTTCTTCGATGTACATATAGCGATCGTTTTGCCGGTCAAATTTTTATTATAAGTAGGGGAGAGGGGGGCAGCTTAGAACAGGGGCACCTTTGAAAATATGTGTTAACAGAGCTATTTTAAAAAGAAATTTTGATAATTTTTTTTTGAGTAGTGGCAGCACTAATCTGCACACGTGTCACTTGTCACCGCTGATATATGAGAGCCAGTTGTTGAGTTACGAGGAGTGTTTGGTTTTGAGTAAAATTTTATACATTTTTAAATAAACGCGTAAGGATCGCAGGGATCCAATTCAAGGTATATGGTTTTATTTTTTCCTCTTTTAGTTAGAATGTTTCATATATCATGCAATAAACTAGAAATTACTACAATTTTTAAACTTTTACTTGAAAAAAAAACGTTTGTAATTTTTTTATTACCACTGAGGCAGCTTTGAACAAAATAAAGGGGGAAGTTTTGAATATTATTATATGTAAAAAAATACCGCGAAAGAAAAACAAAACTATACTAAACTTTTCTTTAGAAAGAAAAAGAAGAAGAAACTGACTCAAAAATGCATTTGGAATCAGAAGAGGAAGTGACAATTTACTGTGAAGAGAATGAAGATACTGAAATCTGTGCGTATGAAGACTACGAAATGGAATTAGATTACAACTAAATAAATATTGGAGACTTCGTTTTAGCGAATGTCTCATCATCTGTGAATAGTAAAAATGTAGCTTGTTTATTTTTTTCTTTCCTGAGAAAGAGGACAAGTGCTACGTTAGTTTTTCAAAAGTCTTACGTAGACTAGACTTAAGGCCAGTCATGACCCAGCGGCACGAAGTGTGACTGTAAAACCGACTGGTTGTGGGTTCGATCTCTACTCGAGGAGATGAAATATTTACTTAAATTTATTACATATTTATATTTATTTAGTTGAGTTCTGCCACTCAACACGCAATGCCTTCAGAATTCGGCAGAAAGTGGGGAACGGAGTGTCTTAACACTAGGTTCCCTCTGCCTACCGTACTGTGTGCGGGATAAAACGTGAAGTTGATTTTTATTTCTTACGTAGACTACTTCCTCACATTTCACTTGCTGGTTACGTCACGTACTACATCCATGTTTTCCTTTAATTTTAATTTTTCTAAGTTCAAATTAGGGTAGTATGCTGTTTATTTAAAAAATATTATTAAATTTTATTATTAAATTAAGTTAACATGGTACTGATATTTGATCTCCATCGTTTCTAATGTTAAATTTATTAATAAAGTTACTTAAAAGTTTGATAAGTCTTTTAATTTCATTGTATTCGATGATAGTTCAAAACTGCCCCATACATGTTCAAAGCTACCCCGGAAGGGGGGCAGCTTTGAACATTTGACTACTGCTACTAAAATTGATATTGCACCTTTAACTTATATATTTTTCTACATATGATGCTACCATTGTGTGGCACAATAGTTGGACTAAGCATTGTGAAATAGTAAAGAAGTTAAAAACTGTAGGATTTTTAGATATGACACAAAGTTTAAAAATCGTTCGAATGTGCCCCCCTCTCCCCTACTGGTCAAGACAAGTCAAACGGGCTTAAACAAAACCTGTATATCTTTCTTAGTTCAGAAATCTGTAGTCATCTTCCGGCTCCATCCAGAAGTAGGGCCTCTATCGATGTCACTTATTTATTTACTGATATAGCACCAAAAGTTCTTAAACTTTTTTTTTCATAGTGTATTGTATTTTACCAACCACGTGTTTTAAATTGATATCCATGTTAGGTGGTTTGTGCAAAATTTGTAAGCCGCCATTTTGTTACTGCGGCCATTTTGGATATGAACACAAATATTGATTACTAGAGAGCGCGCGCGGCTTCGCCCGCTTATTAGGAGTGAATTCTATAAAAACCACGAAACACGTGTTCAATAAAATATTTTTAACAATCTGAATTTAATTTTTTATAAAAATCGGTGGCAGTTTAAAGATTTTTCCATATAAACTTTCAACCCCTTATTTGAACCCTTAGGGGGTGAATTCTTAAAAACCATGAAACACGTGTTCAATGAAATATTTTTAAGAGTCTGAATTTCAAATTTTATAAAAATCGGTGCCGATTTAAAAAAAATCCATACAAACTTTTAACCCCTATTTCATCCCTTTAGGGTTAAAATTTTTCAAAATCCTTTCTTAGTGGATGCCCAGAATATGAAACTAAAGATCTGCCCAAATTTCACGTTTCTACCATCAGCGGTTACGGCACAAGTAGTACGGCTCAGTCAGTCAGCACAAGTCCTTTTATATATATAGACTAGCGGACCCGGACGCGGCTTCGCCCGCTTGAACTATACGAATGCTTATTAGATATATTTATGAAATTGTTTTTGAAAATATCTAATTTGAATGAAAAAAATTATAAGTAAACGTAATCATATTAAAATATTTATAAAAAAAAATTAAACAAAACCAGCTACATTATTAATATCATCAAAGTAAAATAAATATTTAAAAGAATTAAAATTAAATGTGTTGTGCTATGTTTTTGCAAGTGCATGTGGTTATTTACATAATACTTAAATACAATAAAAAATATTATATTTTTTGTCTCTGTCTGTCTTTCTATTTCCCCGAGGTAATGTCCAGAATAACTGAAATGATTTTTATTGGACTTTCAGTGATCGATTATACTGATTTATCCGGGAAAAATCTTTTTACACGTTTTCCTTGCGCGCATACATAGATACTATATGAAATACCTGAGTAAAGTCCTTTCTACATTAAATATGATAAGTTTTGCGAGCAATATCAAATAAAATCCCAAAAAACTAAAACCATATTTTATTAAGTGTATAACAACGCAATAGATAACCATCCAAGATGAAATAACCAACAATTCTTTTCTTAAATAATAAGTACTTAAATAATATTATGCCGCTGCCGCACAGAAATTTATGAAAATCTATGAAAATCTTAGAAATTTATGAAAATCTAACTATACTACTACTCGAATAAGCGAAGAACCAAAGAAAAGTATAAATTAATTATAAACAGCAAATAATTACATAAAAATTAACAGTACTTCGTAAATGTATGAAAATTTACAAAATCGTCTAAGTCATGTGCCCGTTTGCGTCGGTGATACTATGGCGGACGTAGGCTAGGTCATTTCGAATCAGTGACATCTCCTTAATTATTTATTAGAATGTTATACAGTAAACTATAATTTCAATCCAGATGAAATGTTAAAAGTGACTATTATATTCATTTTCATAAGGATCAATATCAAATTATAGAAAATACATACAACAAAAACCCGATAAATATAAATTAATTAAAATGATTACTTTTGCTTAACCTTCAGAGATAAATATGGTATATGTATAGCGGACTTTTTTAAACATTAAAGAACAATATTTTTGTAAAACATTGTTTTTATGTATCTCATAAGGTTGAGTCGGCGCACGCCATGTATGCGTTAAGCTCATTTTGGGTGACGTTTTCTTGTAACAAACAAACTTTGCAAACCGTTGCTTAGCAACGGCCGGTTGTTATTAACATGGCGGAATAAATTGCCTGTCAAACTAAATAGTATTTTAATATATTAGTATATACCGACAATATTACAAATATGAGAAAAAAAAGTAACCTATGTTCATCCGAAGACCCTTAAGTATCTCTTTATGAGTATTTTATCACAATTGAATTAGCGGTTTGACCCTGATTGCGTAACAGACAGACAGACAGACAGACAGACAGACAGACAGAGTTACTTTCGAATTTATAATATAGGTATGGATTACTAGAGGGCGCGCGCGGCTTCGCCCGCTTATTAGGAGTGAATTCTAAAAAAACCACGAAACATGTATTCAATAAAATATTTTTCACAGTCTGCATTTAAATTTTTATAAAAATCGGTGGCAATTTACAGATTTTTCCATATAAACTTTCAACCCCTTATTTAAACCCTTAGGGGGTGAATTCTTAAAAACCATGAAACACGTGTTCAATTAAATATTTTTAAGAGTCTGAATTTCAAACTTTATAAAAATCGGTACAGATTATTTTTTTTTTCCATACAAACTTTCAACCTCTATTTTATCCCTTTAGGGTTAAATTTTTTCAAATTCCCTTCTTAGTGGATGTCCAGAATATGAAAATAAACATCTGCCCAAATTTCACGTTTCTACGATCAGCGGTTACTGTCTTACCTCAGTCAGTCAGCACAAGTCCTTTTATATATATAGATATGTTATTTCATTGTCATCAGAACTGAAGTCGTTATTTCAAAGTAGGTAGGAAGTGGGTGGGCCAGTTTTCAACCATAGCCTGAATTATTTTTTTTATAATAAGCAATAGCTATATGTTTAAGCTCTACACTTTATAAAATAGAAGGAATGACAGAGACAGTAAACTATCAAAACACTCCGTTCTCCACTTTTCGCCCGAGTTTGAGATTGCAATAATAAAAGTCAAATAATTTTATTAAAAACAAGAAGTTATTTGCTACATTTTTTAACTTATAATAATTTGCCACTTTACTAAGGCTTAGACCTGAGAAAAACCGGCTCAAGAAACGCCGTGGGACACTTTATTTTAATTAATTATCTACAGATCAACGCCTCGGTTTATTTTTTAGAGTGGAATAATAAAAATAATTTATCATCCCAATTGGGGATTGAACCCACGACCATAGTGCTTATGTCTTTAATAAGTGACATCTAATAAATAAGAAAAATCAATCTGGTCGTTTCAACTGTATAAAAAATTTTGTATAGGTAAACATACGTATTTACAATTTCAGATTATACTTAGTACAGTGGCTGCAGCATCTAACTTCACCGGATTTCTAGAATGAGGTGGTTTTGCCTCAATAATCCATATACACAGAATAATAACAGCCAATGGCATACTGTACTGCAACTGAGGCCTAAATAATGGCCAGTAAATCTCGTGTAGTGTTCGACCATTTTGCCTCCGATGTAACGGGAATTATCCTAAGATATATTCAATTTGCAGGAAAGTAATGTTGGGTTAAAGTGCGTAAATTATTAAACATAAATCGGCTTCACGCTATATCCCGCACACAGCAGGGTAGGCAGAGGGAACCTAGTGTTAAGACACTCCGTACCCCACTTTCTGCTGAATTCTGGAGGCATTGCGTGTTAGGTGGCAGAACTCAACGCCGCGCTTTCCCCTCGACACCAGACCGAAGAAATGAAAATGTTAATGTAAATAAATATTTCATCTCTTCGAGTGGGGATCGAACCCACACTTTGTGCCCCTGCGCCACGACTGGCCTACATGGCCTCTTATATACTTTTAAAGGATAAAATTAATATCGATCGAAATAATATTTCCTGCCAATAGGATTTGAACTCGCAACTATCGTGCAAACCGTGCCACGATCGCGTCTTAATACAAAATTTATTTATAATTTGTATATGAATAAGAACTCCTTCATAATGAACCCCTGGCCACTGTAAGTGACATTTAGGTAGATAAATGAGGAGTATTATTAAAATTTATCCTTGTCTTGAAATTGGTCTTTTTATTTTTAGAATAACAATGGAAGGCTGTTCCCAACGGCGCACATTTTTCTTATAACTGATTTAGATTTTTTTTCCTTTGTGGCTATAAAAATATAAAAAAAAATGTGATAAATCACTTGTACTATTTAGGTCAATTTACCTGTTTTTATGTTTTCGTGATGCATGATAGATATTATGTGTGGAATTGATTTATTTTTCATTAAAGTCATTTTTTATATTATCAGATAGAGAAAAAAAATATTAAACTTTTTAAATGATTTTTAATTATTTTAATTATTTCAATGAGAGGATGACAATAATTACCTAATGTGGCGTAAATTAACACTGCGCTCTGTCTAATTTGACGGCCAGCAACTAAAACATCTAAACACACGTAAATATTTTATAGCTTATTTTTAGTTAGTTTAACATATTGTTCTAAATTATTTTCCTTGAAAAAGAGATAGAGAATATAGTGTCGAGACACTCCATTCTTTACTCTTTGCACGAATCGGACACATTGCGTGTTAAGTGGCAGGCAAAACGTTGGATCGTTTTGGCCCCCAGATCAGGGAAATAAAACCTTTATAATTAATTTATTTATGTCTAGAACGAGAAAGTATGCGTCTATAAAGTTGTGGGTTCGATTCGCACTAAAACGGTAGCGAGCACTGGTAGCGAGGTAAAATGCAGCGTTAAGTTCCGCCACTCAATATGTGATACCAAAAAAACCGGAAGCAAAAAATATATATATTTATGTAATACCTTCATATGTATGTATGTAAACCAATATTGCGAAATTGGAGTCGACTTTTATTATATTCATCATCTGTCAGTTTCTGTGCAGGTTAAACAAAGTACACCCATTTTGAACTTTCAATTTAGCCATCTTACAAGAGATACTATTATAAATGACGAAACAAAGAAAAATAAATCTTATTATTTTCGCGGAACATACAAAATTGTGTAATATAAAGCATTTCGTAACTTCAAAGTTAGCAAAACGATACACGTCTCATATAAAATGAGATGTTTTATAACAAGATGATTTCATAAACGGTATATTGAGTTATATGGAAGCTTAGTTTGGAATTAATAAATAGGTTTAACTGAGAGAAAATAAGACTTACAGAGCCGTGGCCACTTCTTTTACGAAATATGAAAATTTTATATATTATATATTTTATATCATGATAAATACTAATTTTAATTTTTATTTAAACATTGGGTTATCGTCAAATATATATATTTTTTCATATTAAAGAATACATTTTTGCCGTCTTGGTTGAAATGGAAACATTATTGCCATTTTCTTCGCTATAGTGTCGAATATCCTAGTAAGGTTAGGTATATATACTTTTTACAAAATATATATAAAAATTTGACCGTAGCGGGATTTGATCCCGCGCCTCTTGGAAACCGTCCAAGCGATCTGATTAACTAAGTCATACGTTTACGTATTATATGTTTTCTAAAAAGGGTTTTTTCTTTCCTAAGTGTGGAATAACACTTTAAAATTGGTAAATAAAATTAGGGATATATCTTAAGCATAATATTTACTTATATTATAATGTAGTCTAACATTTGTTAAGAAGAACTTAGAAAGCACTCTGCCTGTCTTTTATATTTGTTTTTACTATTGACTTATATAATATTCCTTATAAGAAAATATTTTGTAGCTCGACAGTGTATCCCGCAAATCATAAGGCACAGGGCACCTGTTATTCCTCATGGACCGCCAAATTTACGAAACATTATGTGTTGAGTGATGGATCTTAACGCCGCGGTTTGTGTATACTGTTTTATTTCTAGAAATATAACTTTTAAAATAATATATACTTAAATGTATCAAGTTACTTATAAATTCATTAATACAAGATAGAGTGAGTCCGGTCGTGGCGCAGGGGCACAAAGTGTGACTGTAAAATCGACTGGTTCTGGGTTCGATTCCCACTCGAGGAAATTAAATATTTATTTACATTTATATTTTCATTACTTCGCTCAGTTATCGTGGCAAAGGGCGGCATTGAGTTCCGCCACTCAACACGCAATGCTTCCAGAACTCGGCGGAAAGTGGGGAACGGGGTGTCTTAACACTAGGTTCCTTCTGCCTACCCTGTTGTGTGCGGGATACAGCGTGAAGCTGATTTAATTTTTTTTTAATTTTACAACATAGAGTTTTGGTGTTCTGCCACCTACCACAACTTATCTCTAAGCGGCAGTTGCAAGAGTGCTAGCTAGTCTTCTTTTGAATAACATAAAAAATATTATATTAAGTAAATCTAAAACTTACAAAAAAAAGCAAATCATCTAAAATCAATATCACTACATAGTTATTATTCGAAACATTGCGCGAGAAAATTGCAAATATATGTTGCAAGAACATCGTCTAATGGAATATTTAGATGATTTGTAGGCGAAATTCCGTGTAAATTGATCAATTTTTGTAGGCACACGACTAACTTGTCTTCATAGAGTGTTTCTTTAAAATCAGCTTCACGCTGTATCCCGCACACAGCAGGGTAGCCAGAGGGAACCTAGTGTTAAGACTCTCTGTTCCCCACTGTTGTTTCTTTATTTATGTTAATATTTTATATGATTAGTTTTTAAATGCAGCTTCGCCTCTATTGTCTTATTAAATGACAGTGGCTCTAAAGTGGTTATAATCTGTCCAATACAAAAAATATTTTAAGTTAAACCAATACATTGAGATTGAGATTCTCTTTTTCAGCTTCACCATGTATTCCGTACATGGCAGTGTAGGAAAAGAGAAGTTTGGACAGTAATTAAGATACTTTAGTTAAATACTTTGGTTCGAATTCTCGTGGCACCGCATGTTGAGTGACGGAATTTAACGCCGCAATATAATATTACTGTTGATATTGATTCTGGTAAAATATTTTTGTTGATTTTGCTTTTGAAACAAGATAATATATGAATTTTATTCAACTTACTAAATTAATTTAGACATGAGCATGCATTTGAATATTAAGACAGTGATTTTTTTTATTCGAATGGACATATGTTACACTACGCTGATTTAGTTTTGAGGAAGAATAATATTCAGAAATCAGCTTCACGCTGTATCCCGCACACAGCAGGGTAGGCAGAGGGAACCTAGTGTTAAGATACATCGTTCCCCACTTTCCGCCGAGTTCTGGTGGCATTGCGTGTTGAGTGAGAAACTCAACGCCGCACTTTTGTTCGAAAGAAATGAAAATATAAATGTAAGTAAATATTTTATCTCCCCGAGTGGGGATCGAACCCACAACCAGTTGATTTTACAGTCAAACTTCGTGCCCTTGCGCCATGACCGGCCTCAACTACTATATTATTGTTATTTCTATAATTTGTTTAAATTTGTACATATTACTTATACATATGTACAAATTTAAATAAATTAGGTATAGTTTTGAAGTCGCTTATTATTATTTTTGATTAGTACCAGAATCTAAACAAATATGATGCCTAGTTAAAAATCGAATTTACTATTAAATAATAAAAAAATATATTTTACATGTACTCTCGAGTGCTAAAAAATTAACTTTTAACATTAATATACCTATTTCCTATTCAATTAATGCGTGTAAACTCAGTTCTGTGAACGATTTTGCCAGAGAATTGGCGCCCGCCTCCCGCTCAGACGTCAAAACAATGCTAGAGCACGTCAAAACCAGGTTTTTATATAACGAATTGCCTTCACATTGGATACGCGAGGAATAATATTAAAATGTGTGCCGTTTTATGAAAAAATATATGGTATATTATGATTGTTGGGTAACTTTTTTTTGCAAATGTAACGAAATGTTTAATGTTTTTTGTTGTGCTGTGTTTGGTGGTGTGCACTTATTTTCTTTTAACATTTTTAAAGTGTTATTCGACACTTAGGAAAGAAAAAAAATCGAACGTACTAACGTATGGCTTAGTGGTCAGAGCGCCTGGTCAGTTTCCAGGAGGCGCGGGTTCGAGTCCCGCTACGTTAAAGTTTTTATACGTTTTCTAAATAAGTATTATTTTCTTTTTCTTATATTACAGCAAAATAGAGAATTTAGTTTAGAATCACTCCAATTTTCTATTTCCACCTGAATTCGATACATAATTGGTATTTGAGGTCGTTGTGGCGCAGGGGTACAAGCGTAAGCGCGACAGTAATTCCTATTCGGGGGAATGAAATATTATTAATATTTAAATTTTCTCGTTCCAGTAGCGAGATAAACCGCGGAGTTGAATTCTATCTATCATGTCTCTCTCTCTCTCTCTCTCTCTCTCTGTATATCTGCCATAGAACGTTCAATTAAAAAAAGGACTATTCTGACTGATTTACATGTAAATCGATTGATCGTTACAAATCGATTATGTATGCACGATACGTAGATCCAATGAAAATATTGATTACACTGTTTGTACATAGCGTCGCTGCTTACATCCCGGTAACTAAACCTATTAGTTTATGCTAAGTAGCTCATTAGAGTCTGTGTTCGAAATGAGGTTTAAGTGTGTATGTGTTAAATGGATTGAAATAACCATTTCGTGTGTTGTTGTACTCGTACATACATAAAACTTATGATAGAGTATTGGTGTTTGATTTTGAATGCAGCAAGAATATGTTTTAATTTAATAAGTATCAACTAGCGGCGTTAAGTTCCGCAACTCAGCACGTAATGCCTCGATAATTCAGAGAAAGATAAAGTATCAACTACTTCAAAGAGACTTATCGTTGCGCATTGGTACAGCCACTGTCTGTAATCGCGACGTTTAAGGTTTCGGTACCCATTTGGGGAAATTAATTATTTTCATTTCCCCACTCTGGTGAGAAGATCGTGACGTTGAGTTCCTTTATTCAACACGTAATATCTAGAAAATTGGGAAGTCATCAACGAAGCGTCTTAACACTAAGTACACGCAAGCAGAGGAACTGCCTACCTTGCGATCATCCTTTTTGAGGAATGGAGTATGTGCGAAACTTAGGTATTCATTCAAATTTGTTTTTATTGTAATATTCTATCATATTTGGTTTGGATATTTATTTACCTACACATGATTTACTATGGAATAAAATAAATGCAACAAAATATTAAAATATACGTATATTCCAAATAAATGGAAATCTCATAATTTGAGATCAAGAGAGGATCATATGGCCCCCCTTTAGCCAAATAAAATTTATTGAATTTAATAACAAAAATCGCAAATTTATTTCACCTGTACAGCACCTACAGGTGCCTAGAAAAAATTAAGCAAAATATTCAAAAAACATATCTAAAACAATGTAAATAAAACAAGCAAAATATTCAAAGATATATCTAAAACAATATGAGAGGGCCAAATTACCAATATCATGGAATTTATTAACAAGCCTCATTGCTTATAAAACATTGAATATTATGCGTATATATCTGAAAGATTACATGATCTTTAAAATAAATATCATTTTTCATTAAACATAATGTCGAACTCTCTGCAGATATGATTTAATATTTACAAAATGATTGAAATAATTGCAGCACATTAAAAAGTTTTGAAGCATGCAGTTTTAAACTGCTTCATTAAAACACTGGAATGTGCTTCCCCTTATATCATATTAATGTTCTGTTTTAAAAAAAGTTTCACTGGATAGCGAGATTTTTAATATATACTACTAACAAATATTAAAAGGGGGCCACGATACCTGCAGGGTCCTGCAGGGTGGTATTGTACCACCTTCTTCTATACTTTACTATAACATTATAAATTGAAATATTTTACCTACTTTTCACATTTAGCAAAAATTCTGAACCTTATTAGGTTATTTGTAACCACTTTAAATTCAGAGCGCCCAGTGAAAAATCATAAAATTGAATAGAAATGATTGTGAAACCACTTCGATGGACCTGATGAAATTCACGTTGAATTTTAATATGTTGACGGTTGAAATTTACTGGAAGTCACGTTAAAAATATGCTTGAAATCAAGTGATTGCTGGATTTAATTTAATTTTTAAGTGCTCTATTGAAATTGGACGTCCATACGAGCAGTGTAATGATCTTAAGCTAATTAATTTAAAGGTTTTAAAGAAATATTGACAACAACAATTGAATTTATTGATTGAAGTAAACTTAAAATAATTCAGTGGAAAATGGGACATTTAGTGTCTTAACACTAGGTTTGCGCTGCTTATCCTGCTATATGCGGGATACAGCGTGAAGCTGAAAAAAAAAAGTTATAGATAATTTTCTATCGGGACAGATGAAGAGAAATTTTCCTTTTCACATTGTATTATTTACTGGGCATTTTTATTTTATTTCAATGACAAATGAGTTGTCATTTAGCAACACATTCAATTAGTTTTATAATAAAAGTAGGTAATTATTATGGGCATAATCAATAATTCTATATTATTTTCATTTCTTCTCTCTGTTTTTACTACTACATTCTGGCAGGTTAAAGAACGGCGTTGTATACCGCTCTTCATGGATACTACGTACGTACGGGGAAGGGGAAAATTTATAATATTTTTTATTTCTATAGTAATATCCTTAAAATATAATTATAAATAATATACTTTGCTATATATTGTTTAATAATTAAGTATAATAATCTGTTATGTATATACATATATAAACAATTAAACATATATCGAAGATCATCTAGCATGAAGCTACATCTAATTAGTACGGAACTAATACTTCAATGAATAATACAATACACCAATTATAATATATTTGATATCTTAATAACACAGTGGCTGTGAAATTATTCAGCTAATATTATTCAGAATTCGATGGAAAGTAGAGAACGGAAATGTCTTAATGCGGAACGGAGAGTTTTAACACTAGGTACCATACTGTGTACGTTATTCACGTCGTAAAATGGGAAAAGCACGTTTCTTCCCGTTTTCGTAGAAATTAAGAGAAATTCTCTCTTCGTGCTTCCCTACACTTCCTAATCTATCTATATACAAAATTTCATTTTTCTTATTCCAGTAATTTCGTCTGTGCGCTGTTCCTCACTAGCAGAAGAGTAGGTATTATATACAAAGATTATATGCATATAATAGTCGTCCGGTAATTTGAGGCTTTCCACGCGGGTAAATGATATATTGATTATTCATTTATTCGCACTGCAACAAGACAAAGTACCGCGTTAAGTTCCGCCACTTAACTCGTTAAGTCTCCAATTCGGCGGAAAGTGGGAAATAAAGGTATATAGGTTCCCTTTACCCACCCTGGTGAGTGTTGGATACGGTGCGAAGCAAAAAAAAATTAAATAAAACATTAAATATCCAAATAAATAAATATATACCAGGACGAATGTTGTATTAAGAAGTTCTACCTGAATTTAAACATTTGAGTGCATATTGAGTGACCGCCCCCGAGTGGGAATCGAACTCACTATAATCACATTTACATTCACACTATCCACTTGAAAAATTTTAAGCTATTTACATAAATAAGTAGCATTTAAATTTTATTTACTAAATTTAAATCCTACAGAGAATGATTATCATATATTTTAGTTAAATTTATATATTTCAATATAAAGCTATAAATTATATGAATTCAACGAAATATTCATTTTACAATATAAACAGAACGGTGTTTTTGGAAATGTTCACAAATGAAAAAGATTTTAAATGAAACGACTTCATTTTGTGAATTTAAAAATATTTTAGCGAAGATGAGATCGTCTTTCCGCAGAGGCATAGCGTGTGATTGTAAACGCGAAGAGTGGTGGGTTCGATTCTTCCTAGAGGTAATAACTTATTTTCATTTCATAGATCTGGTAAGAAGGAAATGCGGTGCACGAATTTGTCCAAAAAATTGGGTGGAACACTCCGTTAGTGGCTCCCCGCGAACGGAGTGTTTTTACACTAAATTCCCTGTGCCTACCTTAATATATATAAAAATACACTCTATAGGATCATTTTGTTGTCCGTTCGAGATCACGTGGAGGTATCAGGCAGAAAATTTTATCTTACATTGAAGTCTACGGTCCCTTCTAAAGTGCTTCCGATGGATTTACAATTATAAAATTTGTAGGTATTTTATAGAATAAATCTTTACAAATTTATTATTGTACTTCACTTCATACAAAATGAGTGCTTACGTCCGCAAGTTTATATTTGTCAACTTGTAAATTATACTTCCTGTAGATCTACAGTCCTGAAATTGGTACCGAACCTTTCATGGGGAAGTCTGACTTAGTCTGACCGGTTTTTACTATAATATAAACACAGTATCTATACATACAAGAATATATTATGTCCTTAAGAGAATTCAGTTATTAATCAACTTGCCTTCTTGACTATATTGATATTAACTTAAACTATATCAATATTTAAAATAACAAATGTATTCTATATCCGCGGAACTCAACGCCGCACTTTGCCTCGACACCAGAGGGAAGAAAATATTAAATATTACATTCCTTCAAGTGGGAACCGAACCCACAACCTATCGCCTCAATACAACACATTAAATACGATACAATTACACCTAAATACAAATTACAAATGCAGCTGAGACCAAAATGATTTGGTCAGTAAATAGAGGCTCGGTGTCCAACATCGCAGCGTAATAAGCCGACGTAACGCAAATTAGTCGGAACCTCCGCCCGAACGGTATTAATTGATTTCCATTTGATGCACCTGGCCCTTTTGTTGTTTTACCATTTTAATTGTAGGCTTTAGTTTGAGGTTATCGTGGTCCAAGGGCACTAGGGTGTGACTGTAACGCGATGGTTGTCGGTTCGATCTCCACTCGAGGAAATGAAATATTTATTTAAATTTATTTTTACATTTCTTCGCTCTGGTGTTATGGCAAAGTGCGGCGTTGAGTTCCGTCACTCAACACGCAATGCCTACAAAATTCGGCGGAAAGTGGGGAATGGAGTGTCTTAACACTACATTCCCTCTGCCTCTGCTATGAGCAGAATACAGCGTGAAGCTTTAAAAAAAAGTTTTGGTGGGTGGGAGTTTATTTTAAGTTAGGATATGTTTTATTAAAGTGGTTGTACTAGCGCAATGGTTAAACCCTGAATGTAAACAATGATTGAGGAATCGTTTCCCATCTGGGGAAAATAATTAGTTTTTAATTATTTCGCCGTACGTACAGTTTCGCCATTTAACATGTACCGGTAATAGGACGGGAAGTAGGCAGTATCTTAATTATTGATTCCCTTTACCTATCCTGTTGCGCAAAAAAAGATGTGACGCTGCCTTTCTTTGGATTAAGAAAATCATATCTGTCAATAGAGGCCGGTCGTGGCGCAGCGGCACGAGGTGTGACTGCAAAACCGACTGGTTGTGGGTTCGATCCCCCCTCGAGGAGATGAAATATTTACTTAAATTTATATTTCCATTTTCTTCGCTTCGGTGTCGAGGTTAAGCGCGGCGTTGAGTTCTGCCACTCAACACGCAATGCCTCCAGAATTCGGCAGAAAGTGGGGAACGGAGTGTTTCAACACTAGGTTCCCTCTGCCTACCCTGCTGTGTGCGGGATACAGCGTGAAGCTAATTTAATTTATTTTTATATCTGTCAATAATATATTAAGACATATATTTCTAACAATTAATAAAAAAATATTATACACTTAGAAATATATAAAACAATTCTTTCATTCAAAATGGAACATATAATTATCTATATACAACGCCAATTACGAACGCACTCGTATAAATTATATGAATATATTTCACAGAGAATAATATGATAAATAGATAATAGAAATGCTTAAGTGGAATCAGGTCAAACGATTATAGCCATCGAGAACCCTTATATTATCATCAATGGAGTGAACAAACAGGTTTTCAGCCCCCTACAGTAGATAAAAGGATAGGTAATATCTAAAGCAATTGACTGACTGTTTTGTCTATACTAGCCATAAATTTTTTTTCTACCACACTTCGTTTGGACCAGGGGTTCCCAACTTTTTCTTGATCAAGGACCACTTTTATATCATTCTTGGTAGCAGGGACCACTATGCATTTAGGTATAATAAAAATTTACTATGATAATGAAACAAAACTTCGCCTCACCATTCCTAGTCACAAAATTAAAATCGTTCGCGGACCATATTCAGGCTTCTACAGATCACTGGAGGTCCGCGGACCACTGGTTGGGAACCACTGGTTGGTTTGGGAACCATTGAGGATTGACTGTGAAAGCAATCGTTACAGGTTCGATTACCGCTCGGGGGAATAGTTATATGAGTGATGTCAGTAATTTAGCAACGGCTCATTGATGCTGACCTTGATTCTAATTATGCTATTTAATTTAAAAATAAAAAAAAATCCTGTACACATAGATTGATACTAAAAGCATATTGACAGACATCGTAGCGCTAGGAACAACTGAAAGAACACGTCATGGTCGTGGCTTCAATCCACATTCAGAGAAGTGGTTTTATCTTTACCTTTACATACTAAATATATTATATAAAAAAAAAAAACAAAATATCCAATTGAAGTACCTATCCTTTAATCTTTAAAGTTACGCAACGGATTTCGATACAGTTTTAACTAAAATACATTCAGAATCAAGATTTACGCTTAATATACATCCAATTAATGTCAAAATAAATCCAAAAATATTAAGTATTTGTAATGTATGATATTATAAAAATTTTTTTTTGCTTCTCTTCCAGAACAGAAAACGTGGAAAACTATTTATAATTAAATTATATCAATTTAACCTACATTTATTAAGTCATAATGCATTTAAAAAAACTAGAATTTAATTAGTTTCTATTTAAATATTAATATTTTTTCTCTAACAAAACGAATAAACATTTACTCATTCTCCTTTGGTATCAAAAGCGTATCGACTAACAATTTAATGAACCTGCCAGACAACTTACGGTCTGTAATTAAACAGACCCTTTGCATAGTGCCATACAATACGGAATAAATGCTTAATGAGATATGAGAGAACCCTCCCGTGACACACGTACATACATGTACGCATTGCTGAAAGTTGCTATAGTCTATACTTCTATAGATACTGTTTTTATAAAGCTGACGTGCTTGTTTGATTGATAGTGCTATTCTCTACCTAAGGAATTGTTTTTTAAGTTTAAGAGTGATTTTGTCTTAATGATTTCGTTACGAAAATCTCGTATATGCAGGTGACAAATTTAGTTTATAAAAGTTAAGGAAAACAAGGATGAAATTTTTTTGATTTTAGTTAAACACCTACCAAACATACTTTGAGATAAAACTTGCTAAATTTTTTTTTTTTTTAGCCCTGAGTGTGGAAAAATTAAAAGCAGGCATCTTCGATGGTCCTATTAAACCGATCAGGCGCTCTGAGCAATAAGCCATACGTTGTCTACTGGTTTCCAGGAGGCCCGGGTTCGAGAGTTCCGCTACGTTCAAATTTTTATACGTTTTCTAAATAAGTATTTTCTTTCTTGTTTTATGTTGCTAAACTCGATTTATACAAAGTAGATAATCAATATATTTGATAATTTTAAGTTAAATTTGTAGTAAAAAAGTTTATATTCTTGAAAATATTTTTTTTCTTTAATCACTTTAATATAATATACAAATAAAAATTTGCTACTTTACTTATAGATTATATTAAAGTGAAAACGTACTGAAATTTGTTGTAATATAAGAGAATTGTTAGTAGTTATGGCAATTTATGTTGAACTCGTTAAGCATTAGCTTCGTAATGCCTCTTAAACTGTTTTTAATTATGTAAAACAAGATCATACTGTGAATTTTAAAAATATTCTTTGCAATATTAATATATTTTTATTAGAAATTTATTTCAAGACTGAGTGGATTAGATTCTCACTCGATTCCAATGTCTTGAATTCGAGCGGAAATTGGAGAACGAAATGTCTGTGAAACACGATTCTGTCTGCTAACTGTCTCTTTTTGTCCATACAGCTGTGGATTAAAAAGCGTGAAGCTGCTTTTTTATCAGATACAGAAAATCATATAGATTATGAATTCGATCCTTATTTTATATTCCGTTGCTTGGAAACATATATAAAACAACAATAAGAAATATAACAGTACTATACAAACAACATATTCAAAAATAACTACAATACCAAAGTAAATACCACTTGGAAAATTGAAATCTCCAATCCCCTTAGCGAAAATCAACAATGAAAAAAAAATTGAACTGATGAATAGTAAATATTTGTATATGGTTCTTTAAATACAGTCAAATCCAGTAATACTACAAAAGCAGTACAGTCGGTCTTCAATCAAATTAATTGGCCTACTCAGATAATTACAGTACATTTAATGGTTTCGGTTATATAGTTGCACCTGAGCACGTTTCCATATCTGGATTGTTTAATATGCTTTTATTATAATGAAACTTTATGTTTATTTTGGCATCGTTGAAAGATTGGTAGGGTTTTGTGAATATGAATATAATTATTCTAAAAATATTTTGTTTGGAGACCATTGTAGTACAATTGATGGTGTTTGATTGTAAATATGATGATAGTGGGTTCGATTCTCATGGCGGAATTCAGTGCGGTGCTGAGTTCCACCATACACAATGTCACGTTTTTTTTGTCTAAGTGTAAGTCTGTAGTATAAAACCTAAAGCTGCTTTTTTATTCAATTGTTTGCCTTTGAACACAATTTTAGGAAATAGTTATGTTTCAATTATTTAATTTTCCTGGTAATAAGCTGCGGTATTGAATTCCACTACTCAGTTAATAGTTCGAGATCTCATTATATAAATCTGAAGGTATCTGTTTTTAATTAAACTTATTTTAAAAAATGATACATGATAGTAAAATATCTATTTTAAAACCTTTGATCTTTATTTAAATTAAAGAGATTTTTAATTAAATTTATGGTAATTGGTTTTATTTGAAAAATTGCACTCATATGTTTTTTTTGTGAATCCAACATCATTTGAAAGAAAATCGCATAAGGAATTTTATAAAGAATGGTTGCTACTTCTCAATCTGCCGCACCCCCAGGCTTGACTAGTTTAATCAGGTAACATGAGTGTCACTCATCATGTGTTTTTAAGTGAATTATACATCAAATTAAATCTTATTATTTTCACAACACTATACCTCATATATCTATCATCATATACCTATCATTTGAAATATTTTTTTCGATTCCGGCTTATTATCAGAATAGAATACTAAATGCGCGGTGTGCCATATGTTTTATAGAAAAATATCATGTAATAGATGGTCAATCTTAAAATTATTGTTTATTCTAACTGTTCATCTGTTAAATGATTATGTTAATCATATTAAGTATATACAGAAAACTGTTAAAAGATGAAATCATCTTTGTTTTTCAAGTGCCTCTTAAATCTGTTTTCTAAATAGAAATATTTATGTAAATTATCACTTTTAAGCGACTAAGTTACTTAATTTAATAAATACTTACAAATATCGATCTATTAAATTATTAATTACATCATTATTCCTTAGTATAATGAAGGGTGAAAATTATTGTGGGTACTTTTTTATTAATTAAGAAAATATGTATTATTTTTACAAAACTGTTATGGAAAATAACATTTCAATAAACTCTCTCTCTCTACGTCGTCTGCTCATTTGCTCTGACAACGGTTGCTGTAATTTTTTCTTTGTCACGAAAATTTCAAGAATCAAGAAAAATTTCCAAACAATTTTTTCAAACCAAAAAAAAACATAATTATTGACCTTCTCTGAAATCTGTAAGAATTTTCCATTTAAATCGCTAATTCCTACTATTAAGAGACAAGGCAACCCTGTATTAAAATAGAACTGGAGACATTGCATGATGAGTGCCAGAATTCAATGCCGTGTTGCGTCTTGTTATCAAAACAAAGAAATGAAAATATTTAATAATTCATTCTGTTAAGTATTAATCGAACCCACAACCATCGTTTACAACCAAACATTGTACTACTACAACAAAAATCACATCAATAATTAAGTATACTTTTAAACAGTTTACCATTTACAACAATAGTTTCTACTAATATACATAAATGCTTTCTAAAATGTTTAAATACCAAAGGCTAAACTAGCACGAAGGCACGCGACGCACGTCTCGAACTTACAAAGTTTGGTAATAAAACATCGTTGTTCTAATATTGCTATATAATGTTCGTCGCGCTAATTTATGCCGTTGCTAAGTCATAAGGTAGGACAAGGCGGTCGGTGATGTAAAAAATCTGGATGAATTTATCATATTTATTTTTTTACTAGCCTTTCGCGCTTTGCCTTGACAGCAGAGCGAAGAAATGGTCATATAAATTTAAGTAAATTTCGTCTCGTCGAGTGGGGATCGAACCCACAACCAGTCGGTTTTACAGTCACACTTTGTGCCGCTGCGCTACAATTGGCCTCATAAATTAATAAACTTTAATAGTGATAGATTTTGTGGATTTATTATTTCATTTCCATAGTTGCTAGTAAGTAGATACTAAGCCTTACTCACCACACATAAAACTATACGAAACAATAAAAAAACTTCTCGAAAAATATATTCACTTCAGAATTTGAATGCGTTTGCCGTAGGTTCGATTTCAGACGAGGTAATGATGAAAATACCTTTTCAAATATTTACATTTTAATTATTTTAATATAACTTGCAGAAGATAGTCTAGTTTAAAGAACACACTAAAAAAAATCAGCTTCACGCTGTATCCCGCACACAGCAGGGTAGGCAGAGGGAACCTAGTGTTAAGACACTCCGTACCCCACTTTCTGCCGAATTCTAGAGGCATTGCGTGTTAAGTGGCAGAACTCAACGCAGCGCTTTGCCTCGACACCAGAGCGAAGAAATGGGAATATAAATTAAAAAGAACACACTAAATTAATTTTATTCATACAACGATAAACAAAAATATGTTAATTTAAAACAGCATAAGCAAAATCACTGAAAATATAACTTTAATAAATTATAGTTTTTTAGTAACAGTTGTTTTAATAATGTTATGGTATATCCAGTAACTCTATACTCAGGACTCAAGACTGCCAAGTAGAGGAGAAACTTGGCGATTTATTATCATACTCCTTTCTTAAAGTTTTATCTCAAACGTTAGGCGGCGTAAGCTGACACGTCGTACGCGGATGTTTTAAACTATTATCGTTTACTTAGTTTAAATAGGAAATTACGACCTAGATATAAATAAATAAATGTAAATTGAGGTCAGTCGTGGTGTAGATTCACAAGCGTGTGACTGAACGCGACAGGTTGTTGGTTCGATTTTTACACGAGGAAACTAAATATTTAATATTTTCGTTTACTCATTCTGGTAACGAAGCAAAATGTCCCTACCCTGGTTTCTGTGTAAAGATAAAAACATATATAAGTTGCAGCTAGTTGCACGTGTGTGCAATATGTGGCTGTACAGGATGATAGTGAGTTTGATGAATAATATTTTTTGTTTAAAAAAAAAAGAAAAAATAGTGATTTTATTTCACTACTTGGACATCCTCTTAGAAAAAAAATTAAGCTATTGGTATATATCTAACAAAACTAAAGTTTTGTTTGTCTAAAGACACTGACGACTGAAAAAAAGAGAAAAATAGAGAGATTTAAAAATCCCTATACGATTTATTATTTGTTTTTTTTCAGTATGATAGGCAGAAAGAACTTGGAAATCTAGTGTTAAGACAGTCCGTTTCCATTAAAACACTTCCGTTTCCACTGCATGTACATATGTAATTTTGCATACTTTAATTGTGTGTACGTACGTACATAATACATATATATATTTACCTTCACGCTGTATCCCGCACACGGCAGGGTAGGCAGAGGGAACCTAGTGTTAAGACACTCCGTTCCCCACTTTCTGCCGAATTTTGAAGCATTGCATATTGAGTGGCAGAACTCAACGCCGCGCTTAACTTCGACACCAGAGCAAATATGAAGAAATGGAAATATAAATTTAAGTAAATATTTCTTAGTGGGTAATGTTTCTTAATAAATTTAAGTAATATTCTTTCGAGTGGGAATCGAACCCACAACCAGTCGGTTTTACAGTCACACTTCGTGCCGCTGCGCCACGACTGGTCGCATATATATTGATCCCCATATTTTATATTATCCTTATATAATTGAAGTGTCAAACATGACGATGACGTCATCAGAAGCATCGCGAACTGATTGGCTATTATGCAAATACACGTCCCGTCGTCTGCGCTTTACACCAGTAATAAAATGCCAAACCGCTTTGACAGGGGTTGGTTGGATAAATTAATTTCGTTTATTTTTCAATTATTTTTTTATTATTTTTTAAGAAAAAAGAGGGGAATGGAGGGTTTTGACACTAGGTTCCCTTTGTCTACTCTGCAGTGTGCGGGATACGAAGAAATATGATAAATTATTCTGGTACAGCAACTACAAACTATTACCGCGATATTTGTGGGTTTGATTTCATCGAGAGAATTTAGCTATTATAATTATTTTTATAGGGTTACAGTAAATATTATATTTGATAATAAATAAATTTCAACGTAAAAATAAAAAAAAAATCATCTTCATCTATTGTTAAGACACTCCGTTTCCCACTTTCCGCCTAAATTTTTCGAGTGACTAAACGTCGAATGGAAGAAACCAACGACGTACTTTTGCCTTGGTGTAAAGGCGAAGAAATAAAAATATCAATAAATAATAATTCAGTTCACTGAGTGGGGATCGAACCTACAACCATCGCGTTACAGTCACACCTTTGTGCGCCTGCGTCACGACGGCCTCAACTCAAATATAAAATCTACTAAAATATCTTTATATCTTCCAAGGATTATAATATAAAGAATTTATTAAATTTATACCTTCCAATGAATAATATAACCTATCGAATGTTATAAATTTATATTCTTCTCCCAATACAAAAACGTTCTAAGCGCTATATGATCCTGAAAATTGCTTTTTTCAGTGACAATATAGAAAACAAAAAATCGAAGGTAGCTTGATAGGTGACTCGAATAAAGGGGTACATTTATCACGTCGGACCGTACTTAAAAACTTCCCTTCTGAATGGTCAAGGGGCAGAAATGAGGTGTTACGTGTAACTTGTATCGCTTGAGGCTTTTCTTAAATTCTAGATCCGGAAAATAGAATTTTAGGACGGAATATTTGGTGTTGGCTACAGCGTTGAGTTCCGCCACTCAACAAGCAATGTCTCGAATTTGAGCGGAACGGGTAGAACGGAGTATTTAGACTCTAGGTTCCCTCTACCTACCCTGCTATAAGGGAAGAATCGTAAAGTTGCCTTTTACTTTTCATGTGATATTTTAATATGGCATACTTAAATATCTTCATGCAATTATAACACGTTTGGTGGTGAGTTTTGAAGTATGTATGTATATTGATTTATGGAATGCTTTTTCACAATTTTTCCTTCTGCTAAGACAAAATATAGCTCAAATATCGACATCCACATCCACTCACCGTCTGTAGTTGTACAAAAAGTGAAGACCATAGTGGCTTATTAGATCAATAAAAAAATAATACACTTATTTTTTCTATCTACAAATCTGTATATGTTTTTCTATATTTAAAAATCGTCAAGTAAATTTTCATATTTACAAACACGTCATAAACATAATTATGATGATTATCTTATTCTTTAAGCACGTAGATTGACTTCGTATATGACAACCTTCACGGCAGGTCAATAAAAAGAGAAAGAACGTATGGCTTAGCGGTAAGAAAGTTAAGACGTATTTCCCAGAGGCCGCAAGTTCCCGTTACGTTCAAAATGTTTATACTTTTTCTAAAAAAAGAAATATATACAAAATATCGACGCAATATAGTATTTGTCTATTCTATTCATGTTTCACACGTGAAGTACCTATCGATTGAAGCAATTTTTATTTGAACTAATTGAAAAACGGTTTTATGTACGTTCATCCGTAAAAGCTTGAAGTTGAACAACCAATAGATAGATTTTTTACTCAATATATCTAAATGTTTTGTTTTATTTCTATGTTAAAGGGGAAAAAAATACTGTACTAAAATTATAAAGCTAAAGAGTTTGTTTGGTTGAGCGCACTAATCTCAGTAACTATTGATTCGTATTAAAAAATATTTTTTATTGGTAAATCTGTTTATCATGGAAGGCTATATACTATATCAGAAATTTAGGGCTATTTAGAATATATCTATTCGTCCAATACAGTCAATTTAGGCATAAAGATGAAGCCACCGGCCATATCTATTTACTTATATATATATATATATATATATATATATATATATATATATATATATATATATATATATGTTTATATCACAACGCTGCCCTATACAGTTAATTAGAAAAAAAAATCAATCAGCTTCACGTTGTATCCCGCACATAGATATATATAAATATTATGAAATCCCGGACAAAATAATTAATTGATTTTCTATGTAATTAGTAAACGGAAAAGGAAGTCATTAAGTCTGTTTTGGAGACTCCGCTCATATAACTACATTTATACTATGAGATATACATAGTAGTATATCATTGTACTAGTTATTTCTGTATAAAAATCAGCTTTATGCTGTATCCCAGATACAGCAGGGTAGACAGAGTTAACCTAGTGTTAAGACACTCTGTTCCCCACTTTCCGTCGAATTCTGGAGGCATTGCGTGTTGAGTGGCCAAACTTAACGCGCTTTGATTTTAAACCACAGCAAAGAAATGGAAATATAAATTAAAATAAATATTTCATCTCTTCGAGTGGGAGATCCCTACTTTCCGCCCAATTTTTAAGACAACAACAAGTTAGGTTTCAACGCTGTTTGGTTATTAGAGCAAAATATATTTGTGTTTGTGACTGAAAATAATTCAACATTCGCCGAATGGGAAACGAACCCACAACCGGCAGGTTTATAGTCAGACGCTGTGCTTCTTTCTTTTTATTATTGATTTCTATGCATGATCAGGCGTATGTAATCGAATTAATTTAACGCAAGCTGAAGAAAAAGGAAATCAAAAATATGCACAATTATAGTAAATTAAAAAAAAAATACATTGTTCATCTTTTATAGCGTCACGCTGTATCCCGTACAAAGCAGAGTAGGTAGAGTGCATGTACTATTAAGACTGTTGAGTGGCAGAACTCAACGCCACGTTTTGCCTCGACACTAGAGAATCACGTGAGAATCGAACCATGTCGCGCTTTGAGCGTTTGTGCATACAGGGGGTGTACTTATGAGGTCACAAGGTCACCTAATATATAATTACGGAACTCAGTAGCGGAGTGTGTGAACACTAGGCTCCCCGCCTACCCTGCTCCTTGCGGGATACAGCGTGAAGCTAAAAAATATATCCACAAATAGATACATATATACGTACAAACATACGAAATAAAAGAAATAAGTATCCTGATTGAGCCTGTATTGTCCTTTATTTCGGAAAAAGTTACATGGACAAAGGGAATGCGGTTTCACGCTTGATTTATAGTGGTCCTCCCTATAATTTACAGCCATCATTCGGATTACCGCATCTTTATCTTATTAAGACGTGAATTCATTGCTGCTTTTACTTTTACTTTTACTTTATTTTGTTTCTTTTACTTTGTGAATCTTTTACTTATAGGCATTTAATTTGGTGGTTTCGTTTTTTTTTAAATCAATTTGACCCATTTCACAGTGCCCGGTTGAGCTGATATTTAGATTAGGACTTCAGTTCTGATGAAAGTGAAATTATATAAAAATATCCAAAATGGGTGCCGTAACGAAATGGCAGTTATAAATTTTTATTACAACCCATTTCAAATGAAGTGGATTAATTTGTAAAATACGATATACTATAAAAAAAATCTAGAAAGGTTGTATTTAAAAAGGTTTTTTTTATTCTGTTGATAATGATGATGATGAGATCGAATCCATGCCTATAGTGTTTACATAGAAACGTTGAAGCAATTTGCAACAATGGCCCGAAGTTATTTAGTACTTTGGTTTGGCAAACATACAACAACGCCGAGTTCTAGAGGCATTGCGAGTTGAGTAGCGGAACTCAACGCCGCGCTTTACCTCGACACCAGACCGAAGAAATAAAATATAAATGTAAATAAATATTTTATTTCGTCGGATGGGAATTGAACACACAACCAGTTGATTTTGCAGTCACACTCCTGCGCCACGACTGGCCTCTAATAGACATAACATTTAATTTTTACCCTCCTGGCGCCCTGGTTGCTAATGCACGTATCAAATGTGATATGTGTGATACATTTGATACGTGCATTAACAACTTTATAGCTGCACTATAATTTACATTTTATTAATACTTTTTTATTTCAGTTAAAAATTAGATATTTATCAACACAATATTACAATTTTAAGGGCCAGTTTCACCGAATAGGGGCGTTTTTTTGGCAAATTTAAAATTGCCGCCCGGAATATCAAATTAAATAACTGCTATTATTTATTTGGTTATTCCTCTATTTTATTGTAAAAAAATATTCTTGTGCGAATATTCTAAGAAATATTGATCATATCACATAAGATACTTTGGGTACTATGGAAAATGACACCACTCATTTTTAGTGATTCCAAGTTGGTATAACCTCGCCCTATATCATATTTTAATAGCATTATATGTCACGAATTGTAAAGAATAAATCCTGATGAGGATGAAGACGAAATAGAAAACCAAGACATAGGCAGTATTAGAGACTGGAATAAGTTTGATGATCAACCGGATCAACCACCATCATCTTCGACGAATAGTAGTATTCGGCAAGTAATTTGGCAGCATTAAACAGATTTTAGACCCTCGTTTCTCATCCGATCAACAAGCACTTAGAAGACCTTCTGATTTCTGATATTAAAAATACAATATTTTAAAAGTAATATGGCTGCTAATTTTGTTATAAAAGTTGCTTTTAGTACAAATATGACATCCTATTAATTAGTGCTGTAAAAATTTTACGTGTTTTCGGATGTGGCACAGGTATAGGACTGCTGGATATGCTATGGATGATGCTATTAAACATTTTTGTGCTTTAGGAATAACGTGTAACTTAGTAGCAACTCCAAGGACTAGAAAGCGCTATACTGAGATTTGTCCACATTCAATGAATTTCAAAGGCTGGCAACGCACTTGTAGCTCCTCTGGTGTTGCACGGGGTCTAGTGAAATGTACACCAAAATTGCAGGTTTAAAATTTTTTACTATAAAGTTAAAAAATCTGCTCTGATTACCTTTAGATTTGTATTGTACGAAGGTAAATAACCTTTAGTAGAGATTGTATTATCACTGACTTCGGAAAAATTAAATTTTAGAGGAAAAATCATACTGAAGTTGCTGGTACAGACAAATGGGCATTAAGGTTTACGTACAAATCATATTTATTATAATTATTATGAAACCTTTTACGAGCGCTGAATTAAATCTTAAACCAATGTGGAAATAAATTGATAGTTATAAAATTATGTGTATTTTTTACATGTGCGGCCCAAAGTACCATATTAGAGATCATCTGAAAATCCTGAAATACATAACTCAGTAAGATTTAGTCGATAGATTTCTTTTAAACTCATCCCAAATGGCTCCAAAATAAAAAGAAACGCGGTTATATTCTGTATTTTTTTGCTCTGGGTCCCAGGGTCCCAGATATAGCTTTAAAGTAAAAGTAAAGTAAAAGCTTTAGTTTGATAAAGGAGAATAACATAATTAATATTTTTATATTCTCACTCTGTAATAAGGCAAAGCACGGCGTCGAGTTCCACCACACAATTGAGAGAGAGGTGAGGTGAATCGAGACAAGAGGTGTTTTCATGGGTCTTAATTTCTTTTATTAGTTCGCTCTGGTCAAAAGACACAGTGTGGCATTAAAGTCTAGCACCCAACACGCAATGTCGTGAAAATTGGGAAACCGAGTTTCTTTATGCTAACTTAACTGCTGGCCCTGCTGTATGCGGTATACTCGTATAGCGTAAAGAAAAAAAATTACAAAATATTTTGGATGTAAAATATACTTTAGTAATTTAACGTGAAAGCATAAAATAGTTATTCAGTTCAATAAAATCGAATAATGGTTATCTTTAGACAGCATTGTGTAAACAATATCAGATAACAACTAATGCTTGCATTACACTGAAATAAGGGGGATTTAACATAATCTATAATAAATATTTTTCAGGAATAAAAGTTTTTTAGTGTGTAATTAATATTTAAGGAAAATATATTTAATAAATAATATTTTTTCTTGCCAAATTAAAGTTCCTTTACAGAAATTATAAAAACAAAAATAGCTACTGTACAATCATTGTGATCTAGCTGGATAAGTACATGATTTAACTGGTTAAATCACTTAGATGTTTGCTTGGAGACGCGGGTTCAAGTCGCGTTAATAGTGTTTGTTTTTTTTGTATAAATTTTTAATAAATTATTTTATTACTTACTTTGTGACGTACTGTTTTGTATTATTATACTTTGTGATACATCGCCTTATTGTCCAATTTCTATCCAACTTTTAATGTAAAATACACCAGGAGGGTATTAGCACTTTCCGTGTTGGAAAATCCCTCCCGGAGTCCTTAAGCTCAGGCCACCCGATCAATTCTCGGGAGGGCACAGTACGGCGCTATGAACGAGGCGTAGTTTCCACGGCAACTTCTACCACGCTTAACATGAACTTTTGCAACACCAGGGGTCACTCCACCCTGAATGCCGTCCACCACCATCTTGGGAAGACACGGCCGGTCTTGTTATGCCATGCAACTAGAGAATGGCCTATATGCGGCAGTGTTTCCAGATCAATACGATATGGGTACCTTAAAATAGTGCGTCTACCTCTACCTTCTTCCATAATAGAAAAAAAAAAACATATTATCCTGGCTATAGCGCTATAAATCCTGTGGAACACGACAAAACAACAGAACTATCGTATGACAGAGTTTTTCTAACAAGTAAAGTTGTAACAAGCGGACATCAAAGGGCAAAAGACATCGTTATCTACTAACTTCAGTTTTATAACCGAAGTCTATAAAGAGCTGTAACTCCATAGTATGGCCATAGCCAGGAGAGAGCGTTTCGTTTGAAGTGTAGGGTACCATTATTTACGATGATCGGGTTTCCTGTGTGTTCTTCGTAATATTATTATGTTTTTTTTGTTTCTTTTATAGCTTTAGATTATGAGATTTTTTTTAGTAAAGGAATGGCCAATGGCTATTTGATAGCATTGTTTAGAGAAATGACGGACTATTATCAAGCCTTTTAAGTTTTTATTCCATAGTAATACTAATGAATGAAGAGTTCCGCTAGTCAACACAATATTTCGTCCGTAATTATTATAATTTTTAATGCAGACAGCTGACAACGGAGTGTCTTGACACTATTTCTTTTTATTGTTTATTCTTTCTTACACTACAGACTTATGGTCCGTCCTTCCGTTTGTCATTGTATTCATTTGTTTTAATATTTTTTTCTTACTTGGAACTAGATTTACGTTATTATAAGCATATTTCTATATTTATATAATATCTCCTTAAGAGAGTCCAGTTATCCATTTCAGTTGCCAGTAGCTAACTTAACTATAACACTATCATCTAAATCTACACGCATAAAAAAAAGTAACATTCTGTCTTGACACTAGGATCCCTTTACTTTTGTTGCTACATCAGAGTGCTAAAAAAATCTTTGTTTTATTCGGTTCACACTGTATTCCGCACATCGCAGGATAGAGGAAACCTGGGAACCTAGTGTTACAACACTCTGTTACAATCAAAACATTTTCTTTCCCTACTTTTCGACGAATTCTCGTGGCATAGCGTATATTGTTTCGTTTGCCTTAGAGCGAGAAAATAAAAATGTGAAATATATCATTACGTGGGAATCGAACCCACAACCGTCCCTTTTGCAAACACTTGTGCCCCTGCGCAACGACAGCCTCAAGCAGAATCTTTTATCTTATCTTTATAATAATGTCGTTATCAACATATAAACAAGTTATAACTCAATAACGTATTTGTGCTAATAATATAATGAAAATGGATTTAATTACTATGACATGTGATGTGCCAAACTGTTGTCCCATATGATGTCGAGGGTGTTCAATTATACACACAGTACTAGCGGCTGGAGATTTCGTAGAACTAATATTAATGGAGTCTATTTCGTGGAGTATAGTGTTGTCATGGTAGTGCTTGTAGGGCGCGGTGGTTGGGTGTTCACTCCCCATTTGGGGGTATGGTTATGGTTAAAATAATTTCTCTTTGCCAGTCTGATAAGATAAATAGTGATGTTGAAAATTGTCATTACACTTTCAAGAAATCAATATTTCTGCGCGTTGACATATAATTATAGTGTAACAGCAGTACTCAATGTTCTATTGGAGAAACTTTACTTATTTTGGGATATCGATACAGAAAAAGTATTGAAAATTTGCCTTGTTTATTTTTTTCATTTTAGACACTATCTTCATATTTTATCCGAGAGGAAGCTAATCAGAATCAGAAGTCTTAATGAGAAGGTGATGTCGTATACTGGGTTGCCACATTCACTCTGGTAGGCAGATCTATTAACCTAGTAGGAACCTCCAGGTTTAGGATCTAGGAACCTATTAACCTAGTATATGGGCAACCTGGGAACATGCTGTATTCAGGATATAGCATTAAGCTAAACAAAATGTTGTAATATCCAATCAGATTAAAGAACTATTAGATACTCTTATATTACTTCAGCGGGACTTGAATCAATAACCTTCACATTCTACACTGTGCTACGTTAATGTACATTTTAATACATAATACTATTTCCAAAATATATATGTAAATATATAAATATATCTATACATATATTACTATCAAATCTATTCTGATATATGCAAATCAGAGCTCAAGTTCTCACCTAAATTTGATATAATATGTATGGCTGATTGCGTGACTAGAAACTATTACATATGAATAATTCGACATATATACATTTCACGTATATACATTTCTTCTTTAGATTATTTTTCAAAATTGATGGAGACTAATTTTTCTTATTATATTTTTTATATTTACTAAGTTATATAAAACTAGCGGCCCGCCCACGGCTTCGCCCGCTTAAAATACGTGATTATTGATTTAATAAGCAGAATTGATTGACAACTCTAATGACTTCTAATATGATTTTTTACGACATTATCGTAACGTCTATAAGAATTTTTGATTGTTTCGGACTAAAAAAATATGACCAATGTTGATATTTGATATTCATAAAATATACATAAAGCTAATTATTTATTATATGTATATATTTTTGTAACATTACGTTCTTTTTACTTATGTTATGTTTTTTAAAGCTTTGTTAAATGTGCTGATGTTACTTAATAATTTAATGTACTGCTTCAGAAACAACCTTAAATGTTAAATTATTGATTTGAAGGATTCATAATATTCTTTGTAAAATAACTGTAATAATTGCATATTAACTCCTGTACAGTTTTTAAATTAGTTACATATATTGTATGAACGAACCAACCAAAAAATCTTTGTATTTATTTGATATTTCTTTCAAGATCGTTCTTTATCTCTGTGTTGAATTAATTACGACTTAAACTTAACTGTTATGATTAATGAAGGTAATCTCCACTAACAATTCAATTTTGTTTACTTTATTGTATAAAATATTATATAATAGTGCTTCAAAAATATATATTTTTATCAACAATCATATAACCCAGATGTTTCGAACGTCATTCTTTAGCCAGGGTCATACCAGCGCGATTTCTATATAACATTCGCTGGCAAGCTAATGCCTTGAGTTCATTCAAATGACGATAACTTTTTTTTTAATGAACCGATTTTGATGAACCAAACTTTAGAACCTAAATTGAGTTACAACAAAGCAATTGGTGAAATTTTCAAGTAAATCGGTTCAGTAGTTTCAGAGAAAAATGCGGACAACAATATGTCGACAGACAGACAGACAGACAGACAGACAGACAGACAGACAGACAAGAAATTCAAAAAAAATCTTTTTGCTTTCTATTATTCTTTTTAAGTGTCCCTCTATCCATTTCAGTCAAAATTACGAAATGTACAGACAAAATATTTTTACTGTCTTATTATATATAGAGATATAGAGATAAAGTAGCTTAACAACGACGATGACAATGACAATGATATACGCTATAATCTCATACAACGTAATTTAACGCAGTTTTAACTAAGATTACAAATTCACGAAGACAAACGACTTGAAGATAAATCTTTATATACGAGCATATAGAAAATATATATCCTCCACTAGTCGTTGCCCGCAACTTTATTTGAGCGGTCTTTAAGATGACAAACGATGTCGTTACTTCTGTCGTATTGCTTTCCTACTCTAGGGAACTTACCAAATTTTTACAATGACTTTTAAGTTGATACCTGTCAGTCAACTGGTAACGTAATAGGCACACAGACGAAACCGCTCTGAGAATTCAACTTCTACAATAAGCCATTGTAATTTGGAATCTCGATGAATTTGAAAACTAAAAAAAAATTACTATTACATACTGTTTTCTTTTTTTGTTTTGTTTTTTATGGACATCGTGTGTTGATTGGTGGAACTCGATGCGTGCTATGTATTTGTGACACTAGAGCGAGAAAATGAAAATATTCAATAATTATTTTCCCTGAGTTGGAATCGAACACACAACCGTCGTATTTACTGTCACGGTATGACACTGCTCAACGACGGTCTATTATTTGACGGATTATAGTTTTTAGTATTCACTTTGTCTACTTTTATATTATAAGAAATGTTTACTTACAACCAATTAAGATTTTTACCTTTATAAATTTTACTTAAGATTATTTAAATATAACTGGAAAGACTAAGCATAAATTTTAAAAATTATATAAAAAATAGTGACTTTAACATAAATTGTCTTTGATTACACGCTATAAATATGTAAATTTGGTGAGAACATCAAAGTTTGACAGCTTGATTGGGTGACAAGTAAGTCAAAATTACTCAATACGTCAAGAAAGTTAGCGATTTCAAATAATATTACGTAATATATTATTAGATGAAGAAAGGACGAAATGCAAGATCAGTGTAAATCAGTGGTAAGATATTAGAATAAGTGAATGAAGTGATATATTTGGGAAGTATGTTCAGTAGAAATGGAAGATATGTATGAGATGGACGTAGAAAGGCGTATTGCTGCCGGTAACAAGGTTAACGGAGCCTTAGCTGATTGATGAGACGGCTAAACGTCAGCACAGCTGCGCGTTTGGCCGTACACAATGCAGTTTTGGTACCGACTCTGTTATACGGCAGCGAAACGTGGGTATTACAGAAGAAGAATGAGAGAAAGATGAATGCTGTGGAGATGTGATCTCTTCGTAGGATATGCGGAGTTAGCTTAGCTGATCAAATCCGCAATGAAGAAATATACAGAATGATAAATATACATTCTCGCTAGTACGCAGGTACTCACTATATTACTATATATACATTCTATATATACATTCTCGCTAGTACGCAGGTAATGTCACGGTGAGAATGAAGAGGAACGTGGTCAGCTGGTTTGGGCACGTCGAAAGAATGAGTGATGAAAGAATGGCAAAAAAGATTTATGATGGAAAAGTGAGTGGTAAGAGAGATCGGGGGAGGCTTCGGTTGACCTTCGAAAACACAGTATCAAAAATACTGGAGGAAGGTCACGTAAAAAGCACGAGGACTCCCCGGAGGGCATTTATGAAAAGGTTGATGACAGTGGACGAGGGGAAAGAGGTACGAGTATATAGAGACCGTAGCGTTTGGCACTCCGTTCTCTGACTAGTGAGAACGGAGTGCCAAACGCTACTGTCTCTACGGTCTAACGCTACGCTACGGTTACGGGGTAGTTACTCCGCTAAGGATAAAGCGTGAAGCTAAGTTAAGTTTATATTATTAGATATTACAATTATATTATTATTTTATTATTATATATACTATATAATAAAAACATATGATGATATGTATGAATCCTATGGGGATAACAATATACAAAACTGTCTTACTCCATTTAGAAAAAAAAAACACGTTTAGGTATTATATTTTAGAGAGGTTTAGAGACAGATATCTTAGTAGTGACATAATATAATTTCAAAAGTATATGTAAATAGACATTCAGCAGATTGTGAATGGAATATACGAATATTTTTTCTACATTGCGTATTGTAAATATATCATAGACGTTATACATAATGTACTCGTATATATATATATTTATTATATGTATTATATATGAGATGAGGCCGGTCGTGGCGCAGCGGCACGAGGTGTGACTGCAAAACCGACTGGTTGTGGGTTCGATCCCCACTCGAGGAGATGAAATATTTACTTAAATTTATATTTCCATTTCTTCGCTCTGGTGTCGAGGTTAAGCGCGGCGTTGAGTTCTGCCACTCAACACGCAATGCGTCCAGAATTCGGCAGAAAGTGGGGAACGGAGTGTCTTAACACTAGGTTCCCTCTGCCTACCCTGCTGTGTGCGGGATACAGCGTGAAGCTAAAAAAAAAAATAAAAAAAAATAAAAAAAATAAAAAAAAATGAGATCGTGGTGAGTGGCGCAAGCGTGTGCTGTAGACGCGGTGGTTGTGGGTTCGATGCCCATTTGGGGAATTATATATTTCCCTAATATTTTTATTTGCTCGTTCTGATAATGAAGCAAAGCGCAGTGCTTAATTTAATCAATCAACACATCTCGACAATTCGTCAAAAATGAAAATGTCTTGATGGTAACGGAGTGTCTTAACTCTAGGTTTCCATTTGATTTCCAACATTCTATTTTCCATGAAATACAACATTCTATTTTTTAAATATTCATATAAAAATATATTAATATATATGTTAAATAAGATCTTAAAGCGCGGCGGGTTCTAACACTTAACTTCTGTCTTAACGCTACTGTCAACCATTTTCCGACAAATTATCGAGAGATCGAGAAAATGAACTTCAAGCGGGAATCGAACTCGCAACTGTTGCGTTTACATTACTCTAATTCTACAATAAAATAACAACTTAACTACATTACTTAGTTCAGGTAACGAGACGAATTGCGCTATTAAAGAGAGTCATAGTCTTAAAGACGCCGTAAAGTTAGCTTGGATTATCTCTTTGGTAAGCGTTAAATGTACTTGTTTGTGACTAGATATTGCTGTGGACTGAGTGACTTGATTTAGGAACCTGTCTTTGTTCCTGTAAAAAAAATGTTTTTTTTTTAATTTTCTATTAGTTATTTGCTGTAAAAAGTTACCTAGAACTTCGAAAATACCAAATAAAAGAGTTATTATTTATTAATTATTAGATTGCAATAAATATTAAACGTTTATATATTTGTATACGACGATATTTTAAACATATTTTAATTTAAACCTTCCTAAGTAGTTGATTTTACAAAATTGTTTTTTATAATGTTCACTGTACTATTTGCAAAATATACAATATTTATATACCTTATTATAATATAATTTATTACCCTGCCGCGTGCGAGATACAGCGTGAAGCTGATTTGATATATATATATATACACATATAAAAATAATTTATATTAAAAGTCATCCTTTTCTACTAAAATGTTTGAATGATTACAAATATAAGATTTTATATGATTTTACTTTTAGAAATATGTGTACAAAATTTCACTGGAAACAATTGATAGATTCACGTAAAAGCGTAAGAAACAAACGAAATATTCTAAGAAGGGATCTTAAGTTAAATTTGTATACGTATTTCGTATTAATTTAACTTCGAGTTGTTTTCCACTTCTAATTATTAATTAATAAGACACGTAATAATTATTATTATGATTATAAAATAAATATAGAGGCCTTCGTAGTGCAGTGTCTGATTATAAGCTTGGTGGTAGTGACTTCGATTTCCACTCGAGTGAATGAATTATTTATAATGCGGCTTCGTCTAAATAAACTTTTCGCTATAAAAAAAAGTTAATAAATAGTAAGTAGTAGTAAAAAGATATTTATCTACATGCAGATAAATATTGAAAGTTAATTATTTAAAAACCACACTTTATTTTAAAACAAAAATGGCTTCAGTAGGTAGTTAGTTAGTTAGTCAGTTATTTATTTAGTTAGTTAGTTAGTTAGTCAGTTAGTTAGTTAGTCAGTTAGTTAGTTAGTCAGTTAGTCAGTCACTCAGTTAGTCAGTTAGTTAGTCAGTCACTCAGTTAGTCAGTCAGTCAGTTAGTCAGTTAGTTAGTTACTTAGTTAGTCAGTTAGTTAGTTAGTCAGTTAGTTAGTTAGTCAGTCAGTCAGTGAGCCAGTCAGTCAGTTAGTCAGTCAGTCAGTTAGTTAGTCAGTTAGTTAGTAATTTAGTTAGTTAGTCAGTTAGTCAGTTATTTAGACAGTTTGTTAGTTAGATAGTTAGTTTGTCAGTTAGTCAGTTAGTCAGTTAGTTAGTCAGTTAGTCAGTTAGTCAGTTAGTTAGTTAGTCAGTTAGTCAGCTAGTCAGTTAGTCAGTTAGTTAGATAGTTAGTTAGTTAGTTAGTTAGTCAGTCAGTCAGTCAGTTAGTCAGTCAGTCAGTCAGTCAAAGGTTTTGTACCCAAATCCATTGCGTTTACAACCTGACATTATCCCATGTAACTATGATGAGTTAAGTAAGAAAAAATAAAAAAATAAAATATACTAAATACTTCATATCTCAATTACGTAAAAAATGTCTAGCTTCATACTGTATTTTACACACAGCAGAGGCCAGACGAGTAGGGAACCTAATTAATTTAATACTCTCGGTTCCGGCCCATTTGACGGTGAATTCTGGAGGCATTGCGTGTTGAGTGGCAAAACTCAACGCCGCGCTTTTGCCTCAGCACCACAGTGAACAAATGGAAATATTAAATATTTCCTTTTCTCGAGTGGAAATCGAACCCACAACCAGTCGCGTACAATCACACACTTCTGCCTTGCGACACGACTGGCCTAGCTAGGAAATCTAGTGGATTTATTTACAATGGTTTATGTATTCGCCGCAATAAACAATGATCTGTATACGAATGTACGCTAATCTCGGTTATTGTGAAGTATGACGTCGATATGAATGTGTATAATAGGAACTGGGTGTGTTCCAGCTTTTACTAGATAAATCGCTTAGGTAAACATTTTTAAGAGTCATTTCTGCCATAATATCAGCAGTAATCATGTTCTATTGTTCTAAAATTGTGTATGTATTTCATAGCTGGAGTACAAGTGTGGGAATGAATGTTTATAGTCTGTAAATGCGATGGTTTGTGGGTTGGATTCCCATTTGGGGAATTATTTATTTAATGTTTTCATTTTTTCGTTTTGGTAATGAGTCAAGTCGCGGTCTGTCACTCAACGTGCAATTCCTTGAGAATTTGTCGAAAAGTGTCTTGATGGGAACGTAATGTCTAAAGCTAAGCTTACAGGTTTTGGATTCTCTGCCTTCTCTGCTATGTATAGGATACAGCTTGAAGCTAAAAAATACATTGGATCCCGTATAGCTACGTAAGCAAAGAGAATCTAGATTTTTCGCCTGATACTCTGTTTATCTACTTAATTGTGGAGCGCAAGCTTTTACACCTAAGAGAGAAAGAAGAAATTAAAAAAAAATCCTCCGTAAGACGCTGTCTTTCTACACCACCGTAGTTTTAAATTTCAAGGGCTAAGAGATTCCATTTAATGTTGTAATCTAATCAAGTACTTAAAGTAGAAGTACCGTCATATATAAGTATTTTTGGGCCAATTTTGAACTTTAAAATATTTAAATGATTCTTTGTAATAGCGTCATCAAAACTGAGCGAGGAAATTAAAATAATTTATTTTCTCCAAATGGAAATGGAATGTACGATCGTCACGTTTACAGTCAGATGCTGCGTTAAACTTTAATCGTTTTGTTAGACAGAAGACACTCCGTTCTTCACTTTTCGCAAAATTCTAGAGGGATTGCGTGTTGAGTATGCGGTGCATCACAACGCCGCGGGGAATTCTGAAAAAAATAAAAATACGATACCTATAGGAACAAAGACATAATTTATATTAAATTTCTTATTTCTATGCTAAATCACAATTTAATCCATATAAGCTTCCTGCTTTATCCTTAATGTACCTTTGAAATCTAAATAAATACTATTCAGTGGGTACCAAGAACTCCATCTCAAGATTGAATTACTACGAAAACACTAAACACGAAAATGTAAATAGCATTAAATCGAATTACAGTACCGTTGTAGTACCACGAGAATAAATAGACATAGGTACTTGTATAATACTAGCTTATATAAACTTTGTAAGTCTAGAGTGGAATTATGAAAATATATATTATAATGCCGAACTTGCTTAAAAGAAGATGAAATGTGTGTGTGTGTGTGTTTTTTTTTCAGTTTCACGCTGTATCTAGTCGAGTCTATTGTTAAGACACTTTGCGCTTACACTTCCTTTCCGCTGAATTCTGTAGGTATTGTGCATTGAATGTAATTAATTAGCTAAGGTGATAATACAATAATAAGGTGTCAATGAGAAGGTCTGATAATGGAACCAAGTTATGAATATTGGAACTCTTCAGAGGTTACCAGTACAAGTGAACCACTGTAGCTTAGGCCATGTAATTTATAGCTCCAAGTACATTCTATAGAACTTCTTCACAGAAAATTTTTGACTTCAGATTGCTATACAAATTCCAAAAGACATTAAAAAAAATGAAAAAAATATATATATATTTGAGTAAAATATATTTAAGCATATTATAATTTCGGAAGTACTTGTTAAAGTAGAAAATAACACGCTTTTAATAGGGCAAAGAGTTATGAATAGTGTCCTGTTGGCAATATCTCTTTACAGAAACATTAAATATAATCCTCTTAAAGGTAGACTATCGCAGTACTGGAGTTTGTAAATTCATTTTCCTTCTGAGTGACTATATTTAAATACTCAAATTGAGATAAGTTAAATTAAATTCTTATTAATTAATATTATTTAGTTATATTAAAAAATCTATATAAGTATCATCATCATCATCATCATCAGCCTGTCCTAGTCCACTGCTGGACATAGGTCTCTCCAATGGCACGCCACTGAGCTCTATCTTGAGCTCTTCGCATCCAGCCGAAGCCAGCCACTTTGCGAATATCGTATGAGTATAGTACCTAAATAACATATCCAATATTTTTTTTCTAATTTTTGAAAATAAATATTTTTTTATCTTAAATGTTATTATTTAGGCCAGTCGTGGCACAGGGGCACGAAGTGTGGGTTCGATCCCCACTCGAGGACATGAAATATTTACTTAAATTTATATTTCCATTTCTTTCTTCTATAAAACAAACCCAACCAATCGCGCTTACAACAGTCCGCTGTGCCACTGCGCCAATATGGAAAAAGAACTACTTCTATCGTTTGAGATAGACAAATCTATATAGTTGAGATGACACGGGTAAAGGGGTGATTGTTCACCGATTTTTATAAGAAACGTTAAGCTTTTTCCGGTAAATCACTCTTAGACCCCGCCTTTATTGTGACCTCGGGGGATAAGATGAAGGAATGCGATACATTCGACTCTTTGAGAATAAACCTTTTGTTCGTGCCATACATTATATTGAATTTAATCTGAAAGTAAGAGTATAGTATCGATGTTTTTTGAATTTTCTATTTGATATTTAATAGAGGAGATAGATATTAATTGTTATTATTAGAGTAATTGGAAAGTTTCCTACTTTCCAAATTATCCTTGTCATTATTCTGGAATAATCTGGTATTATTCCAGAATAATTCTTGATTTCGGTTGCAAGTTCAATTTATAATTGAGGGAATGCTTACGTTTCTTTCTATTATTTTTGGTGTGGTTACAAAACTACAGTATTAGATTATTCCACAGCATCTCTTAATAGAGTAGCAAACTAAAGAATCAAACAATCGGGATCTATATGTAAACTCCGAAAAATATAAATAAAAAAGTAAAAAGCACCAGGCCAGGCGTGGTGCAAGGACACCAAGTATGACTGTGAAATCGACTGGTTGTGGATTCGATCTCCACTCGAAGAGACAAAATATTTACTTACATTTATATTCATTTCTTCGGTCTGGTGTCGAGGCAAAGGGCCGGGTTGAGTTCCGCCACCCAAAACGCAATGCCTCCAGGACTTGGCGGAAAGTGGAGAGCGGTGTATCTTAACACTAGGTTCCCTCTGCTTACAGTGTTGTGTGCGGGATACAGCGTGAAGCTGATTTAATTTTTTTTTAAGGAAAAAGTAAAAGTACATAAAAAACATAATATAAAAGCCAATCCGTGCTACAGTGAAAATTTCTTTTATCTTCATAAATAAATCATTATGGTGGACATAGAAATGGACGTAAACATTTATTTAGCAACATAAAAACATACAATAGTATTTTTTATTTACAGTCTCCTTTTGGTGGAAACCTTATTGGTAATTCTAATGCTTTTCGTTAGAAAAGAAATAAGGAAAATTATTCTTTATTAGCTTCCTGTGAGAAATGTGCCTATAAAGAAATGCCTAATTGAATAAATAATATTATGATTTTCAATACTATTAGTTCGTTCAAAATAGCCTAAAAAGTTGAGGCCAGTCGTGGCGCAATGGCACAAAGTGTGACTGTAAAACCGAATGATTGTGGGTTCGATCCCCACTCGAAGAGATGAAATATTTACTTAAATTTGTATTTCCATTTTTTCACTCTGGTGTCGAGACAAAGTTCTGCCAATCAACACGTAATGTCTCCAGAATCCGGCAGAAAGTGGGGAACGGAGTGTCTTAACACTAGGTTCCCTCTGCCTACCCTGCTGTGTCCAGGATATAGTGTGATTTTTTAAATTAAGTTAAAAGTATAAAAATTAAGATAAATCTCAAAAAGTTGGAATTTGAAAAACACTATTTTAGTGATAATTTGAACACGACAAGTTTCATATAAAAAAAATATTGTAATTTACTTTATATATTGGGGATGATTTCGTTCCGGTATATTAGGAAGTAGTGAAGCTTCTCCTTTGTTCTTCAATTTCCTCAATTAAGACATACATACTGTTTGCATTATGGCGGCGGCCTGGCTGTAAGCGCGACTGCGACTCAATAGTGGCGTAACTCGACGCTGCATTTTGTATATCAGAGTGAAAAGTACTTATTCTCTCGAATAGGCATCGAACCAACAGCCATATGTTTACATCCAAACTGTAACGACTGTAAACGTGACAGGTTAGGTAGGTTCGATTCCTACTCGAGGAATATTTAATATTTTCGTTAATATTCGAATGCGAATAGAACGTGAGGCTGAAAAATAAATCATTAATATCTTTGAAAAAAAAACAGCTTCACGCTGTATTCCGCGCACAGCAGGGTAGGCAGAGGGAACCCAGTGTCAAGACACTCCGTTCCCGACTTTGCCGGATTCTGGAGGCACTGCGTATTGAGTGGCAGAACTCAACGCCGCACTTTGCCTCGACACCAGAGCGAAGAAATGGAAAAATAAATTTAAGTAAATATTTCATCTCCTCGAGTGGGGATCGAACCCACTACCAATCGGTTTTACAGTCACACCTTGCGCCCCTGCGCCATGACTGGCCTCTAATATCTTTGAACTTAAATAAAATATGAGTAGCCACTCTCTATAACTTCACTGTATTGCATATTGTGCAAGCTATTTGTTTTTATTGCAACTATAATGAAAGCGTTCGAATTTATTAATTTAAGTCGGAATAATTTATTTAAGAATTTCATTTAAAACCGAGTGGGGATGATATTGAATTAGTTCTTTGACCGAAGACGAACTGTTTTTTTTCTTGAAAACTAATTTGTAATTTGTATGCCATTGACTTCAAACATGAGAAACAACTATAATATAAATGTATGTGTTATATTTTAAAAATATATTTTTTATATTTTTTGCTCTGGTAAACAAGAGCAAGCACGGAGTTGAGTTCCGCCATTCAACACGAACCTCCAGAATGCGGCGGAAAGTGGGGAACGGAATGTCTTAACACTAGGTTCACTCTGCCTACCCTGCTGTGTGCGGGACACAGTATGAAGCTGATTAATATATATACTTTTTTAGAGTTCTGTACTAAGATTACGAGGTCCGTCTGTCTGTCCGTCCATCTATCACCACTCTGTATATCTCATGTACTGTGATAGTTAGACAGTTAAGATTTTCATAAATGATATATTTATGTTGCTTCTATATTGAATTTTACAAATATTAAAAAACAGAACATAATAAATATTTAAGAAGGTTCTCATACAACAAAAGTTATTTTTTTGTCGCTTTTATAAATAATGGTATGGAACCCTTAATACCCAAGTCTGACTCGCTCTTAGCCAGTTTTTAGAAATACTACTAATTTTAAAACCCAAAACTTCATAAAAACAAATAACATTAGTTATAACAAATTTTTGCTGACTCTGATTTAGAAAATACATAACATATGACAGTTTGTTTTTTATATTTTATAAAGCAATTATAGGGTGTAGTTAATAGGAGTGTTTCGAATGGACGACCATGTCATAGAGTAACATGGAAATGACAATATAAAATTATTACAATATAAAATATTTAATTTGTGGCTGACGTATTTAAGTCTACCATAACGCATTGGAACGTTGTCTAATCGTAAAGGAAATGGCTATGGATTCGATTCCTACTCGAGATTAAATACTTACCTACTTTGACAACACAAGCCACAGCGTTGAGTTTCGCCACTCTTACTTATGTTCTTAATTCAGGTGGAAACGTAGATTGAAGTACCGTCAAACTAGATTCTCTCTGGCGTAGGGAATGCATGTCCACCCCTTATTAGTCTAGTGAAAATTATGACAAAAGATACTGTGTTTTCTAATGTGTTTTTATCAGCTTCATATTGTATCCGTATTCGTAGAGTAGGCAGAGAGAATTTAAAGTTAAGATATTCCGTTGCACGCTCTCCGTCAATATTTCGAGACATTATGTATGACTTTGCAGAGCTCAACGCCGAGCTTTGTCTTGATACCAAAGCAAGAAATTAAAATAATCGTTATTTTAAGTGGCAATCGAAGCTACAATCGTCGCATTTACGACTATGTCGCTGTACCACGATGGTATATATCTGTTCTGTTCTTAATTTATAGCATTTCGAGCATGCTTCTAGTTGGGCACTAATCACTTCGCCAATGTAACGTTGTATGGAGAACACACGCAGGATATTATACGGTAAAAAGAGAGTTTTACACAATAAGAGAACTCATATTGAGGCCAGTCGTGGCGCAGGGGCACAAAGTGTGACTGTAAACTGACCGATTGTGGGTTCGATCCCCACTCGAGGAGATGAAATATTTACTTAAATTTATATTTCCATTTCTTCGCTCTGGTGTCGAGGCAAAGCGCGGCGTTGAGTTCTGCCACTCAACACGCAATGTCTCCAGAATTCATCAGAAAGTGGGGAACGGAGTGTCGTAACACTAGGTTCCCTCTGCCTACCCTTCTGTGTGCGGGATACAGCATGAAGCTGATGATAAAATAGTTAAAATACTGCAACGGCTTTTCTATAAAATCATATGTTCTTAGGACACAATGACAGACATCAATATTGACGGATGGACGTCACTCGAACGCAACGAATGTGATGAAAACAACACTAAATAAAAACAAAGGTTTTTTTTTATTCAGGTTAGTTTTAAAACTGGCTACGTTTTTTCTGCCGTTTGAAGTTTAGCTGTAGAGCGAGTTTATCAGTTTTTGCTGGTTTTTTTTAATTCATATTAAAACTCAAAATATTCAATATAGATAACGATACAATTTTTTTATGCCTAGTGTTAAGACACTCCGTTACCCACTTTCCGCCGATACTAAAATAATCAATAGGTTGATCGATTCTCTAAATACACTTATACTAAATAATATTAAATAAAAAAGAAGCGGACAAAGCCGCAGGGATACGTTGTTAAGTTGGTTATATATATAATACGAACATTTTTCGGTTAAGTATAGATACGTTTATCCATTTTTTTAAGTTCTAATATTTTATCAACACGTCATATTTTTAACTTTCAATATCTTTTAAGCTTTAATATATAATTAAGTTAAGTTTAATATTTTCACGTTTTCACAGAATTGAAAAAATCTAGCATAATTTTACAGTTCCGTACCTTAATAGAAAAATCGAAATCCTTTAAGGACTACCTTGTTGTCCGTCTGTCCATTGGTCAGAGGTATGAAGCTCAAATTAATATCAAATAACTATTAATAATATGTGGTGACTTCTGTGGATCTACACTTATGAAATTTGGATTTAGAGCTTAGAACTTGTAATTAAAATAAATAAAAAACTACGAAAGTCAAAATTTATAGGTATTTCATTAAAAAAAATCGTCACAAACTTATATTTGTAGATCATTTCATATTTTCATTCATTTCATATAAAGCATACAACCGAAAATTTATGTTTGTCAACTTATGATAAATACTTGCCGTTGACCTTTCCTTTCCATCGTGAAATTAGTACGGAACACTCGCTGGACGAGTCTGACTCACGCTCGACTGATTTTTTTTATTATTTTGTCAATCTTTTAATCCATTAGAACAACGGATTATAACAAACATGCATGTATGTATTTGCAATTAATTTTAATCTGTGATATATTGATACTAAATATTTTATGCGTCATTGTCATACTAACCTGCTAAGCGCTAACATAAATCGTTCACGACTCTTAATTTAATTTTCAAAATATTGAACATGATTTTGAATCAATATTGCGCTTTTTCTTGTTACCAGATCTTGGAAATAATCGATTTCTTCGAATTGGAACTGAACCAAAAACCGTCACGCTTACTTTAATTGAGACATTTGGTTTGCCGCTGCACTATGACGGACTCTAGGTAAATAAATACAAAGTTTAAACGAAAAATCCTAACAAAAAATAAAACTCAACATCGAACCAACATGGCAATTATGAACTTGCATACCGCCAATTCGATAATGTCATAAATTCCTAGATGCAGGGGTTCACAACCCTAATAAAAAATACATTCCATCCCCCCAGTGATTCGTATGAGTATCTCGCGTTATAAGCTTTATTGACATTTACTCGTGGGCACAGTTAAATTTGATTGGCTTTTACAAGAATTGGAAAATAACGAGTTAGCATCGACGAATGCGTTGCCAATTGATAGAGTTTTAGATAAAATGCGTGGATTTTTTTGGTTGTGTAGACTGATTTAAAATAGTTTTGTGTTTTTTTATTTTAAATGTAGAGACAAAGAGAATTTAGATATGTGGCAGAAACGCTATAATTTGTGTAGCAAATTGAAAATTATCTAGTTGTTTTAATTTCACGTTGCTATTTCGTTTAGTTTGATGCTCATAAATCAGCTTCACGCTGTATCCCGCACACAGCAGGGTAGGCAGAGGGAACCTAGTGTTAAGACACTTCGTTCCCCGCTTTCTGCCGAATTCTGGAGCCACTGCGTGTTGAGTGGCAGAACTCAACGCTGCGCTTAACCTCGACACCAGAGCGAAGAGATGGAAATATAAATTTAAGTAAATATTTCATCTCCTCGAGTGGGGACCCACAACCAGTCCGTTTTACAGTCACACCTCGTGCCGCTGCGCCACGACCGGCCTCAACTGCTCGCTTTTATATGTTCATAAATATTTCCATTTAATATATAATCATAATCATAATCATACATTATTAACAAAATTTAATTATATAGTTAATGCGGCTATGATAATATTTGTTTGCTACTATTGATGTTTTTATGTTTACTTGTTTTTGAAACTAAGAAGAGACTTGTTTATTTTATATATAATTTTTCATTTAGTTCTTTCTGACTGACAATTAGCGCACGGTCAAAACTGAGAAACGTAAAAAGCATTAAGATTCCTTTAAAATTATAGAAAGTTACTAAAAAAATGATTTCCTATGAGTTCTTAACAATACGGTAAAAAAATCAATCAGGATGATTTAAGTCTTATATAGTACGTTAGTAAATAACTATATGATTCTCTTTTTTTAAAACTACATTGAAGCAACTTTAATCAGAAATTATATTTTTAAAATTATAGAGACAACTTCAACGAATTTTATATAATTTTTCAGTTCTATTTAGTTCTTTCTGACTGACAGTTAGCACACAGTCGAAACTGAGAAACGTAAAAAGCATTTTGATTCCTTTGAGATTATAGAAAATTACTAAAAAATCTTTTTGCTATGAATTCTTAACAATACGGTAAAACATTCAATCAGGATGATTTAAGTCTTATATAGTAAGTTACTAAATAACTATAGGATTCTCTATTTTTTAAACTACATTGAAGCAACTTTAATTATAAATATCATATATTTTTAAAATTATAGAGACAACTTCAACGAATTTGATTTCAAATTTAAACACATTTGAGATTATTGAATTAATGAAATATCCTTATCACTATTGAAAGTGTAGTTTCGATCATTACTTAGAATGATTATATTTAAACTAGATATCTAAGAAGACTTTCTTAATAAATATATCATGCAAAACAGAAAAAGTGTTTTTATTAAATTGGAATTAAGAAGCTTCTAAGTTTGTTAGGACTATATTCAGTTTATTGGTATATTATAAGTAATTGAAGTGAAATATCAAATATTTCCATTTCCTTGCTCCGGTAACGAGTCAAAACGCAGAGTTGAGTTCCGTCACTCAACACGCAATGCCTCCTGAAGTTGGTGAATTAGCAGTACCAGAAAACATTTCCATCATTAATCGCAATATAAAAAGCGAAGACAATAAAAAAGGACTGCCTTTACACTAAACCATACCTATCCTGTTAACCGAATCAAAAACAAAAACGTACATAAACATCATCCTACTACGAAACACCAAAAAAAAATAAAAAAAATACACACACACACAAACACACACAAAAAAAAATAGTACAAAAAATGCTCCCGACACCTGCCGTCGCCGTCGCCGATAAACCGTTGTAATTGAATTGTTATAGGATCATCCCACTTGCCAGTCGAGCGTTGATTGGCCGATATTCAAATTTGGCACCTAACAACATTTTCTACGGTGTGTGCCACTGATGACACTGAATGACTTTGGCAATCGCAACGGCTAATATTTTCGTTACCTGCGGCCTAATGTGGTCTAACGGACCGCGAAATTGAGGGAGGGCACGAGTTTGTATGGGTGTGGTTCTTTATCGTGTGGTGTGAATGTGGAATGATGGGAGAGGTAGGTTTTGTTGTTTTTTAAGTGTTTTTCCATAGTTAGAAATTTTTGTTTTTTTTAGGAAATCTTTAGAAATATGAACGTAGTGAGGTGTAAACTCAGCCCACTTGGACGCTGTTCAAGAGGTGTTGGTTCAAAAAATTTAAAAAAATAATTTATACGTTTTATAAAAAGAATAAGATTTATTGTGTAGAAGCTAACTATTAATTTAATTTTTTCCATGACTGCTTGAATCATATGATATTAAACTAGTGAAGATTAAGTAAGTGCAGCGGCATAGTATAGCAACGGACTATAATAACGGACTACGGTCGAGGATTCCATTCTCACTCGAGGGAATTAATGAATTTTCATTTCCTCGTTTTTGGTAAAAAGTTGAGTTCAGATATTCAACAATCTCTTGTAATTTGGGCACGTGATGGAAAGAGTAAATGCGACAGTTATTGGTTCGATTCTCACTAACTCACAAATGAAAATATTAAATTATATAAATTTCAAGAATGCAATTTATATAATTTAATATTTTCATTTAATCAGGCAGCGGCGTTGTTTCGCCACTCAACACCGCCAATTTTTTTTTTCATTTTTCGCCTAATACGTCAAGTACAAACAAAAACTAAATTGTCTTAATGGGAACGGAGTGTCATAACACTCAGTTCCCTCTGCTCACCCTGCTATGTGTGGGATACAGCGTGAAGCTGAGAATTAAATACACATTTAAAACCTCGCAAGCTGCTTATCTAAATTGAGGAAATTACAATTGACATAACGACACTTTATTTTACTAAAAAAATATATTGTTTTGTTACAAGGTAACTTCCTTTTAAGGTGGTAAACGCCATGACATGGCCTTTTTCTGGTCAATTTAAACTCTGTCCGCTTAATGGTCGGATTTATATAGCGGTTTTATGATGCAATAAAGTTCTTAGGACGAAGCATGCCCGTTAATCTTGCCTCCAATAAAACGAACAATGACATAGCTTAGAAATTGTTGATTCAATTAAGAGTTCTTTTGCTTTAATTATTTATTTATATTATTTTGGTACTAGATACGCACAACACACAGACAACAAAATATATATGAAATTCATACAAAAATCTTATTTAGTCTTTAACATATCGATGGGTGTGGAAAGTGAAAAATTGTAAATTTCTTTTATTGAACCACCATTTAGTGTAGTGTTCGATTATATATACGTTTATAAAGGCATAAACAACGACTTTCTTTGTATTTTGCAAAAAAGAAAATAATTAAAATTGCCCTTTTAAATAGTTTAAGAGAGCAATAAAAACGATAATTTATCTAAGGAGTACCTTCGAAGTATCTAAATAAGCAAGTGCGAAAAAAGAATAAATATATTTTTATTATTTAAGCATTTGAGCCTACAGTCACGTTACATGGTCACAAACAAGCGTTCGACTGTAAAAGCAAAGGTTGTGAATTCTATTTCCATTCGAGGAAAAGAAATATTTAATATGTTTATTTTCCTCGCTCTGGTGACGGGGCAAAGCTCGGCGCTGAGTTCCGCCACTCAACACGAATTGCCCCCAGAATTTGGTAAAAAGTGATCAACGGAAGTGTCTTAATGGGAACTATGCGTCTTAACACTAGGTTCCCAGGTTTCCTGTACTTACTATGTCCTGGACATATTACAGGATGAAGCTAAAAAAAACATTTGGAATGTAAAAAGTAAATAATAAAAATAACATGGCATCGTTTCAATTATTATAAAAGTTTTCATCAAATAAAAATAAAAGATTTAATTAAAGAGAAACTGTAAAGTTAATCTATATTAACACACTTCAATTATATTAATATAAAAGACTACAACGAAATTCGTTAATAAAAAAATTTTACTTAACTAAAAAGTAAAGAATAATAACTAGAAATAGTAAAAAATGCGTCGACTAATTGAATCTAGCCTTAGGGGGCATAAGTCAGGCCCCTCTTAAATCTCAGCATGCCTTCAGGGGGCCAGTTGTTTTGCTTAAATAACGAAATATGCCCCCAGAGGGCCAAGTTGCGTGGAAAAAGAGATTTTCGTGTGGCCAATGAAATTTTTCGCGCTATTAGCGTCGGTGCTGTGAGAATATCTATGTAAATTGTTGGTTAGTTTATTTTAGTTGAGATTATTGTTTTTTATTAGTAAATTGTATATATTTTTTTGATATCTAAGTCCACGAGGCCGGTCGTGGCGCAGCGGCACGAGGTGTGACTGTAAAACAGACCGGTTGTGGGTTCGATCCCCACTCGAGGAGATGAAATATTTACTTAAATTTATATTTCCATTTCTTCGCTCTGGTGTCGAGGTTAAGCGCGGCGTTGAGTTCTGCCACTCAACACGCAATGCCTCCAGAATTCGGCAGAAAGTGGGGAACGGAGTGTCTCAACACTAGGTTCCCTATGCCTACCCTGCTGTGTGCGGGATACAGCGTGAAGCCAATCTAAGTAAAATATAAAAAAACGTAGAGTTTAAAATTGATGTAGTTTTTTAATTCTCTTTGTCCTAAATATGTCACAGGTCTCCGCTTTCCGCCTAAATTTGAGACATTGCATTACAGTAGAGGTTTGAACGCCGAACTTTATCTTATCACAATGGGAAAATGATAGTCATTCGTTCTTCTTGCTTTATCTCTCGAATTTGCATCTATTACATTTGTAATCTTGCTCTATCCTACTGCACCACGACGGCCTCAATTTTGTATATGGAAAAAGAGTTTTACAATTTTTTTTCCAATTTTTTAACTATGTAAACTTTTTATATTGAGTGATATATCCAATGTTGTACATAGTTTGTCTATTCGAACTATGATAACTCTCCACGTTCCTAACTGAAGTGCTTTAAAAATATGTAGGTATCACAATTCAATACATTTGATAGAAAAGTCAACTTTCCTTTCCTAGTTTGATTGCAAAATTTTAAGTTTTTATAAGTTATTTCAATACGTAATGTAGTGAAATTGAGATTGTAAAGATTTTAAGAGATCCCCAGTCAGTAGAAACATTTTTAAATTTTCAGAACATTCTGGAAATATATATATAAATATTAGCGGCCCACTTGCGGCTTCGTCCGCATATCACATATAACATTTTTATTATGTCGCATTTTCAATAGATATATAAATTCAATTTTCAATCATTCATACATGAACAACTTATTTTCATATACTGAGAAAATGCAAGCACTATGTGCACACGTCCGCCGCAGGACTCGAGCCTAGGACCTGTGGCCGTAAATAGAGCGTTGAATTATTTAAAATTTTCTCGAAAAGTATACGTCCTAATTACATGCTATAAAAGCCTGAGCTTATTTTCATAGAATTTACTTGATGATGGAATAACTTTCGCTCGTAAGTTTCAATATTCATGTGAAATAAAAATTCATGAAATATTCAATTACAATTTTCAATTATTTTTTTGTCACAAAATGCCTTATTGTGATTTATTTATAAGAGATATACGGTTTAGCAGATTTTTTTAGAACTATAAATATTTAAGTCATAAAATGTACTTTCATATTTTTAACTATTCTTGCAGCGCACGTGGTTAAAGCAATTCGACGACGTTAATTATTATTGTTATTTCGTTATTTAAGGCTAACTGAGACTTATATCATAATGTTATTTAGCCTATAGTACTCCTGAAGAATATAGCTTTCATATAAAATAAAAAAAATCAAACCAGGAAATCCAGAGATCTTAGCGCTTAAATAAACAAACAAACTCTTCAACTTTATTATAGATAGTTTTGACTTCAATATTACACTTTATTATCAGGATTTCACATATGGGGAACGGAGTGATTTAACACTAGGGCCCCTTTGCCGACACTGCTGTGTGCGAGATACAACATAAAGCTGATTTTACAATTACACATATAAAACAACACACACACACACAGTTGAATATTTTAAACAAAATAAAGTAAAACCAAATAAACATACAAAGAATTCTTTACCCCTTGAAAATAAAGGTGTATAATTAAAATCGATGAATCAGTTTAATTAGAACGTGACACTATTGTTATCCAGATTTAAAGTAAATGAGAATATAATGGATCAAAATCACAATAGATTTATTTCAACGGTATTATAATGAATTGCGATAGAGCCTTTCCCGTTTTATTTGAAGATCTTGAATAAGGCACCTCCTTGAATGGTCGGCTTTAGCGAAGAAAGTGTATTGTTGAGTTGAATACGAGTCATTATCGAAATATATGGAGTTATATTCGAGAGGTTTGGATATTTTATATAATGGGAATCCTTTTAGTCACTTTTTAGCTGTGGATTCAATGATGTCGATGTATATATATATAAGTATTTTGTAATAGAACTAGCAAAATTTAGGTGAAATTTGAGAAACTTATACAAAATGAATAATAATGTGTATAAGTGAATGCTTGTACACTAATGCAAGTGGCTCCTTCAGTCTTTTGAGTGAGTGTGCACTAGTACTGGTGCTTGATTCAGTGCTTTGAATGAGTGTGGCATTACTACTAGTGCTTCCTTCGGTGTTTTGAATGAATGTGCACAAGTTCTGGGGCTTTCTTCAGTGCTTTGAGTGTATGTGCACAAATTCTGGTGCTTCCTTCAGTGTTTTGATTGAGTGTACTCTGAAACTAGTGCGTCTTTTAGTGCTTTGAATAAGTATGCGCTAGTATTAGTGCTTCCAGGAGTACTTTAGAGTGCATGAGCAGAAGTACTGGTGCCTAATCAACTGCTCTAAATACGTGAGTATTAGAACTGTTACTAGTAATCAGAGTACTAGTGCTCAACTAGTATTGTTACGTCCTTGAGTGATCTGAGTGTATAAGCACTAGATCTTAAGAAGTTGATTAGTCTGAATTATATATTTTTTATGATTAACAAATGATTATTATCTTTATTTATTCAAATAAAAGATAATATATTAATTTTAAACAGGACACTCGGAAAAATATATTTTCTGTTTAAAAATAATACTTTTTTTTAATTTTTAAGGAAAGGACAAGGTAACAAACAAATGAGAGTATGGGCTGAATGTAAGTGGTCGCCCACGGCCCCGTGTAACACCAGAGGAGTTACAGATGCGTCGCCTGCCTTTAAGGTGGAGCTATTTCCACCTTAAAATACATCACGTCACAGCTTTTTGGAAGGTACCCGAGTCTTATGGATCTGGAAACACTGCCGCATTACGGCGTAAAAGGAAGATCCTACGAAACCGCACAGTAGTGGAGTACCACGATTCCAGATGGTGTAGATATTTTTAAGCTAGTGACGTACTGTGTGACGTGATATACAAAAATCAGCAGCAGGTAACAGGTAAAACAGTTACCTGCTGTACTACTAAAATTTTAATTAATAATGAAGATCTTACCACATTAAATATTACCCAATTTATTAAAATTTTAATATAATACAATTTCCTACATAACATATCTACAGTACATGAATTAATATATACCGACAAACAGCCGTCTCATCTGAATACAATTACGTCGCGAGATATCACCTGGCTATGAATGCATTTCTAACCCACTGACACTAACGAAAATTATATTAATTAAGCTGTCGTTGAAACGTGAAGCGTAAGTCTTCTATTATTCAGCTTGATATTCGTTAACGATATTGTCAGTTACTACTTTGTTGGCCATTTTTTTAATTTATTAACAAAAATCAGCTTCACGCTGTATCCCGCACACAGCAGGGTAACCTAGTGTTAAGACACTCCGTTCCCCACTTTCTGCGGATTTTTTGGAGGCATGGCGTGTTGAGTGGCAGAATTCAACGCCGCGCTTTGCCTCGAGACCAGAGCGAAGAAATGGAAATATAAATTTAGGTAAATATTTCCTCTCATCGAGTGGGGATCGAACCCACAACCAGTCGGTTTTACAGTCACACTGTGTCGCCACTACTGGCCTCAAATTATTATTTTTAGTTATTCTAACATAATAATATTTTTTGTTTGAAAAAATCATCTTCTCAGTTGTGCTTGCATAGTAGGGAGATGCAGATGCAGCAGATGGAACATATTATTAAAACAATCCGTTTCCTACTTACCAGAGTACCTGTGCTCATCAGGTCAAGATAAAAAGTTTATATAATCGGTGATAGGCTACTTGACGCCCAGAAAAACTAAATACCTATATAAATTATGGAAGGTAAACAATATTTGATTGATTGATTTTGAATTTAATATTTAAAATATTTTCAATCATATAAAATACGGCTTTTACGGTAGATTAGCGAGTATCGGAGAGAATTAAGAAAGGATTTCCCGAAACCAAAGGAAGGAGAAATCCATTTTTCCATTTTACGTTAAAGCGCATGCAAAAAAGTTGCAAAACTACGAATAGTATTTCATAATAGAATTCACTCTTTTGCATTTTGCAAAAAAAAATGCATAAGAAATCGATATTCGATTGGCCACAGATACGAAATAGACCCGAATCTCGAAAACTAGGAATCATTTGCGTATAGAGTATGTCGAGTCTACATCAAAAATGTATTTTAGGTGAACCACAGAATGAAGAGTAAATACAAAAGGATAAAAAATTCTGACATCTATTGCTGTCTCGTGCGAAGGTTTTTATGAATTTTTCAACTAGCAGCCTTAAAAGATTGTAATATTTTTTTGTGAGCTAAAGAAGTCAACGGGGGGTGTCGTGCAGCAGGGGCACAAGTGTGTAACTGTAACGCGACGATTGTGAGTTCGATTCGGACTCGGAGGAACTAATTATTTCATGAATGTTTTTTTTCTTCTCTGGTACCTAGGCAAAAGCGCAAGTTGAGTGCCGTCTATCAATGCAACGCAAAATTTGGCAGAAATTGATATAAGTGGTACAGCGTGAAGCTGAAAAATTCAAGATGTTAATCGACTTAGGTAATGTACATATATATAAAGGAATATAAGTTATTATACGTGTCCGTAAAGATTTACATAATCATTAATACACAATACAATTGATAAAAAATATTTTACAATTGTTTATTTAACAATTGTGTAGAATCTGGTACTTCTTCTGACTTAATGAAATATAGCAAAATAGTGCCACTTAACAAAAGTGAAGATATATTTGACCCTGGAAATTACAGATCGATCTCTGTTTGCCGTCTTTAAGTAAAATATTTGAAAAAATAATTTTTAAACAGCTCAAAATTGTCTTAAATATTAACAATTATTTCCATAGTGCTCAATATGGTTATACCAAAGGCAAATACAAGCGGGTGCTGCACTCCTGCACCACATTTATGACGCATGGGAGAAGTTACGAAATGCCATTGGAGTGTTTTGTGATTTATCCAAAGCCCTGATTGTGTAAACCATGAAACTTTGTTACTAAAACTGTATCATTATGGTATACGGGATACTTTTCTTGAACTTATTGCCTCATATGTGTAAATAATGTAAAAACATCTGGATCTCCTCTAAGGGTGAGCGTTCCCCAAGGATCTATTCTTGGTCCCCTTTTATTTCTTTTTTATATTAACGATATGCCTTTCTATGTGAAGAATCTATGTTATATGTTATTGCACTTTTCGCAGATGATAACTCTTTAATATTTAAGGTGGGCAGGAACAAAATAAACTATGACTAAGTGAATAGTACATTAACGCATATTCTACGTTGATTTGATATTAACAATCTAATATTAAACGCTAAGAAAAAACTAAATGTATTGAGTTTGCTTTACCAAATGTTAAAAAAACATAGTTTTAGTCTAGTAATTAGAGAAGAAACTCTTAATGACGGAATTAGCTATTTTCTTAGGTATAACTATAGATTCCAAACTTCAGTGGAACACTCATATGGAAGCACTTGCGGGTAAACTCAGCTCTGCCGCACTCGCAATTAAAAAATGAGATAAATGACTATCGTTGAAACTGCCCGGCTAGTCTACTATATCTATTTTCATAGTATTTTATCTTAAGGAATGCTGTTGTGGGGCAGTGCTGCCGATATAAATTCAATAGTCAGTCTCCAAAAAAGAGCCGTGAGATCTATTTATAACCTAAGAAATCGACATACGATAAGAACGAGAAAGATTTTTTTCTTTTTGGAGGCAAACTCCAAAAAGTTGATAAATCTTTTATGGATCTGAGTATACGTGTATATAAAAAAATACGCAATGTATTCTAAGGACGCCATTACAAAAAAATGTTCTGTTCTGTTCAAATATATTAACAGGATAAGGGTGTATGGAGTTAATGTTTATTGAATTTCATGCAGGTTGCTAGTTTATGTAATAATTAATTTATACCATTGACATTGAAAACAGCAACTGTTGATTTTTTTGCAGGCTCTTTTCAGGAGAACTGTTTTCTGAATCGGTGGTATCTTTTTTATATGTGCATTTGATGATTCAAAAGTGCTTATAATAGTCTATTTGAATGAAGAAAAAAAAATATTTGTATAAAATTTTGATATTTTCCTAATACGCTTATTTGTTATTTAAAAAAAACACCGGGTAAAGGCGTGTTGGACTCATTCATTAAGAATTCCGTATCAATCTCAGAATTGTAGGTCAGCAGGAAGTACAACTTATAAAAGTTGACAAACTTAGATTTATGGACGTATGCACTTATTTTTTATGAAAAGTAAAATACCATAAAATGCAGTAAATAAAAAAAACTATGCAATACTCGTACTTTTTTATTACGTTGACTTAGAAGCTAGATTTCTTTTGTGCTGTAAACTGTAAACCATCGACCTGAATATTTGATATTAATTTCAGCTTGACATCGCCATCTCGAAGTAAATAATTTTGATTGACATACAACAAACTGATCTCGTAAGAGTTCTGTTTTTTCGTTTTGAACTCGAACTACTTTCTGAAATTATTAAATTTAAACAAATAAAAATCAGCTTCACGCTGTATCCCGCACACAGCAGGGTAGGCAGAGGGAACTTAGTGTTAAGACACTTCGTTCCCCACTTTCTACCGAATTCTGGAGGCATTGCGTGTTGAGGGGCAGAACTCAACGCCGCGCTTAACCTCGACACCAGTGCGAAGAAATGGAAATATAAATTTAAGTAAATATTTCATCTCCTCGAGTGGGGATCGAACCCACAACCAGTCGATTTTGCAGTCACACCTCGTGCCGCTGCGCCACGACTGGCCTCAATCAAACCTCAAGGAACAAGAGGTTCTCAATTCGACGCGTATATTTTTATTTGTTTAAAAAATTATTTTGATTTAATTTTTAAACAAATAAAAATATACGCGTCGAATTGAGAACCTCTTTCTATTTTATCGTTGGTAAACAACTAATTAATTATTTTACTCTATTGTAGAGCTTAGATGTTATATATTCGATCCATCCTTGGAGGAGTATCTTGAAAATTCTCCCAACTACTTGGGTCCCACATCGTTGTTCTGGATAGTTAAAGCGCATCAAAGTTTCGCGTATGCGAAATCTCTTAAATAAGCGGAAATTGTAGAACAAAATATTTTATTATATATAATTAAAGCCAGTCGTGGCGCAGTGGCACAAAGTGTGACTGCAAACGCGGCTGTGCGTTGTGGGTTCGATCCTCATTCGAGGAAATGGAATATTTATTTACATTTATATTTTCATTTGTGCATTCTGGTGTCGAGGCAAAGCGCGGCTTCGAGTTCCGCCAGCCAACACTCAATGCCTCTAGAATTCTGTGGAAAACGGGGAACGGAGTGTCTTAGCACTAGGTTCCCTCTGCCTATCCTGCTGTGTGCGGGGTGGTGTGTGGTGTTACTTATCACGATAAATGTGGAAGACATAAGTAAATAATAAAATATTACGTTATAACAGGTTAAATGTCCTAATATATTTTCATTTTTAGATGATTTTAACGTAGTAGTATGTAGTAGTTTTTACGGATGAAATATTCAAATATCTTATTTGTTTTTAACTTTCAACTTTAAGTACGAAAAGTTAAAGTTATATAGACAGCTCAAAAGTTGTGTCGAGACCTACTTATAAGTTATTCAGAAACCTTTTGCAATTGTAGCGATTTTAATATTTTCAAACGTTACCTTTTTTAGCCAACTATATTACATCATAATTATCATAAACAGGAAAGATTTGTATGTGTATATAGTTATACATATTTGTAATAAATAAACTTATTTTTTTAGTAAATAATCTATATTTACAATCTGGGATACAGGGTAATCATAACCAGCTTCACGCTGTATCCCGCATACGGCAGGGTAGGCAGAGAGAACCTACTGTTAAGACACTCCGTTCCCCACTTTCCGCCAAGTTGTGGAGGCATTGCGTGTTGAGTGGCGGAACTCAGTGTCGCGCTTTGCTTCGACACCAGAGCGAAGAAAAAAAAATATAAAGGTAAATAAATAGTTCACTTCCTCCAGTGAAGATCGAACCCACAACCAGTCGATTTTACAGTCACAATTTATGCCTTATCCTCAGGCCTCATTCTAAATAAACAATTTAGTATTTGATACTGTTTCAATACCTACAAAAATTGCTTGCATGAATAAAGCCTTTTTTCTAATTGTCAATTGTGACTAATTCCTAAATTTCGGAGTGGGACAGTGGGGAACGGAAGTGTCTTAATGGAAGCGAAATGTCTTAACGCTAAGTTTCCAGGTTCTTTCTGCCTACAATCTGTAATACAGCGTGAGGCTACAAAAAGAAGAATTAAAAAAATATAAAACTAGAACATTAAAAATTATATTATAAGAACATAAAAAGCTTATCCAGACAAAGTAAGCTGTTTACATTTTGCCGATATGCAAGGTAACGTACATACATACGACTTACGAACTATTCGCAGCACCACGTCTTCTTTCTGATGAATAATTGATAAAAACTTCGTGAAATCCAGGAATGACATGCCAGAAATGTGGGCTTAACTGAGCCGATTCGAAGCGAAATGTATGAGAATAAGGTAATTATTCTTTATTTTTTGTGTTTCAGTAAATATTTAAGTCGTCGTGGTGGTGTGGGATAGCGTGTTTTATTGCGATGGTTAGGAGTTTAATCCTCACTAGGGGTAATTAACATTTTTATTTGTTTTCATTTTCCTGTTCTAGTAAACAAAACGTGGCGTTTAGTTCCACCACTCAACACACAAAGTCTCGAAAATTGGGTGTAAAGAAGGGTTTAACGTGTTACTTAGGTATTATTTACTAATTAATGATTAGTTTGTAATATTTTTAAAAAAAATTGAACGTAGCGAGACTCGAACCCGCGCCTCCTGGAAATCGACCAGGCGCTCTTACCATTGAGCCATACGTTCTCATAGGTCTAAGAAGATTAAATAAAAATAATACAAACGTTCTAAATCAGCTTCACGCTGTATCCCGCACACAACAGGGTAGGCAGAGGTTAGCAATAATAGAGGGAAGAGAGAAGAATATAGCGTGAAGCTTATTTTTTTATATAGATATTGTCTCAATTTATTTCATCCACACGGATAGTACATACATAACTAAATTGATACATTATAATATAAAGAAAGGGCGCCAACTAAAACGCATGCGCAAGTAAAACAGAAGGAACACAACCAGTCACGCGGTTTCAGTCCTTCCTCACCCACCGTACGGGGTGGATGTGTACCAAAATCTATAAAAAAAATATAGATAAATTTTCGCGTGTGTATTCCATATAGAAAAAAATTACGTAATGATTATTATATTATTAATAGTTGAATGAAGTGCAATGATCGACCTGCGTTATGCCACCAATTTACTTGGTAGTGCTCCTGGGGGTTCTGGACTTGTGTGTTCCACTGTACCACGATCAGTTCGCGTTACTAGTGCCCGATGGCCGTGCAGATGAATTGGCACATCGACACGGGTTCATAAATCATGGGGAGGTAAGTTTTGGTAGAACTTCTATTTTTAAATTAGAGAGATATAAGGAAAATTAGATTTTCTTTTATTTTAGATGTTTTTTTGAATGTTAGACACTAAGGAAATGAAGTAAATGAAATGTTGAAGTAATAATTTTATTCATAAGATAAAGATCTAATCAAAAGCGATACCTTACGTAAGACTGACAAAGTCAGCAATGATGATAGAATGAGAAACTCTTCGTTACATATTAAAATCATCTCCATTTTATATTTTTAAAAAATATTATGAAAATTCCTATACAAATACAGATATATTAAACTGTAAAACTGTTCTCTAAATTCACTATAGAAATGGGTTAAACTAAAAAATCGTAAAAAGCGCTATAAAACTTTCCTCATTTCATTATTGAAGTTCTAGACCGTTTAGCTACTAATTCTACTTCTACTTAGCTAAGTGAGACTTGAAAACAAGACATTGTAATGAAAATCTTACTAAGACATTGTAAGTTGATTTGAAATTAAATATAATAATTTCTGTTATATAACAATAAAGACATTGTGTAGGTAATTTATTTTGTTTCGAGTTATTTATTTAAGAGAAAGAGCGTAAATAAAATATATTCAAGTTTAACAATCTAAGTTAGAAGATAGTTTTGGCGAACACTGCAAAATTTTACGAAATGCTGTCTTTAAGTAAAAAAAAAATCAAATCAGCTTCACGCTGTATCCCGCACACAGTAGGGTAGGCAGAGGGAACCTAATGTTAAAACACTCCGTTGCTTTCTGCCGAATTGGAGGCATTGCGTGTTGAGTGGCAGGACTCAACGCCGCGCTTTGCCTTGACACGAGAGAGAAGAAATGGAAATATGAATATGTATTTAAGTTTAGTCAATATAATTTTATTTTGAAATTGTTAAATTTCGAATTTAAGAATTTACTCATATTTTACATTTTGACAGCTGTAAAGTTGTTTGGAATATATCTATTCACATCGACGTTCCATCCTATGTACAGTTTTTAATTTATAAGTAGGCCGCCTTGTATTAGTTGCATATTATATTTAAAAATGAATTTATATGTGCGCAAAAATATTTCTTCTTCTCTCATCTCATTTCCTTTATATCGAAGTAACAAAGCTTTGATCATTATTATATGTATATCAACATAACTAATAACAAAAATAGCAACTTCTCGGATTTTTTTATTCACATAGATAGCTAGAGAGAAAGAATCCTAAAACACTATGTTCCCCACGTTTTGCGTAATTTTCCAGATATGGCATGTCTGGAAGTGGCGGAAGTCAACGCCGCGCTTCGTTTACCAGATAATGAAAATATATTAAATATAATTGATCTCCGAGTGGGGATCGAATTTACAGGCGTGTTGTCTTAAATTAGTTAAATAATAAACAATTTTAAAAAGGATTATTGTAACATAATATTTTTAGGTTATTTTGAGTTTTTACATTAAATTTAAAAATGTCTTCCATAAACCGTGAAGTAACTCTGGTTTTTCATATTTTGATTATTTAACTCTCTCTCTTCGAGATTTTATTTTCCTATCACTTAATATGTATGATATGTAAAAGAATAAACATTTTCCAATATGTAAATAATAAAAATTCTATAAAAGCTTATTGAAAGTGCATTATTGAGAATTATATAAATAAAAATTTAATATAATTTATTTAATGTTATTATTCTAAGTTAATGTAAGATAGAATTATAATATTTCTAAACAACAGAAATATTGCTATTATTTAATCATTATATACGATCATTATATCACACATTGACACGATTATAGTATATACATATCTTCTAATGATATTTGCGGAATTTAACGACGTTAAAAAAACTATCGTTATTACAAAAAAAAATGTATAAAAGTAGAATTTTTTTATTAAGCTTCTACTCTCTGTAAAAATAAGATGAGAAAAACTATATGACACGGTGAATACTTTTTATATAATTATATATGTTTTATTTCTATTCACTCTCTCATTTTAGTGATGAGTTTCTCCACGTTTTATCCTCTCTCCATATGTATCTCATTTCATCAATGAAATGAGAGAGTCAATATGATACGTACCTACTTATCTTTTTTTCTTCCTCCAGTTTCCGCCAAATTCTTGTGGGATTGTGTGTTGAGTGACGGAGCTCAACGTCGCGCTGGCTCAACACCAGAGAGTAGAATCAAATAATATTCACATTATTTTTAAAACATTTTTAAAGTGTTATTCCGCACTTAGGAAAGAAAAATACTTCTTTAGAAAACGTATAAAAATTTGAACGCAGCGGGACTCGAACCCGCGCCTCCTAACAGCATAAATAAGTTGTAACAAGCGTATAAAAATTTCGACGCAGCTTGGCGAGAACGCATGGCTTAGTGGTCAGAGCGCCTGGTCGGTTTCCAGGAGGCGCGGGTTCGAGTCCCGCTGCGTTCAAATTTTTATACGTTTTCTAAATAAGTAATATTCACATTAGTTTCACATTGTATCCTACACAGTTAATGTGTAGGCAGATGGAACGGATGGAAAGTGTTAAGACACTCCGTTCTCTATTTTCCGCAGAATTCTGGAGGTATTGCACAATACATAATATATAAGAAAATCCCATACAAATAATATAAAATAGAAAATTATAACGCATGTGACAGAAATATGAAGCTACATACATACGTGTTGGATGACATTTTACGGTCAAGGCCCGCTTTTCTTTACACTGCCTGCCTATTAAGTTTTGTGTGACAGTATGAATAACGCATTCGTCTAAATAAATTTTAATGAAAATTTTGCTTTTGTTAGTTTATTATTTTTTAATGAATCAAAGTGAAAAGAGATTGAAGTAATGTTTTATATTGAAAAGGTTTTTTTTTTTAGTTTATCTATATGTAAGTAAATAGAGAGGTGGTGGCGCTGGGGAACAAACGTGTCTGTAAACGCGACGGTTGTGGGTTCGATTGTAACTGACATCCCACCCTACACTCACTTAAAATATTTAAATAATAATTTTAATATTTTAGTATGGCTCGTGAACGTCTAATATAGTTAGAACTCTTTCGTAGTGATCGTAAGTAATCCGGGATCTTTTAGAGATTCAGAGGTAACAATATAAATATTAAATGTACAATAAGTTTAATATAAATACAAATAAAAGATATTATGATAAATAAAATGTCATTGTCTGTCCGTTTCATTCTCTCGTGATATTTCTAAAAGAATATCGTAGACGTCCTATCTTCCTCTCTGTTATACCTAGTCATTACTGATAGTTATAACTAAGGGGGGATAGTGAGTGGCCCCGCACCCGCCACTTACCGTGGATTCCGGCCGTTCGGCTCTGAACCCTCCGGGACGGATCGGAATAGTTAATATTTGTGATTCTTATAATGGAAAACCATAATCGCAAAAGCGAAAGGTCAATTATTCTGATGCAAAGACCGAAGTCTAATATACATACTTGCAATGGAATTGAGATTATTATATGTAGGCCGTAGCCATAATTATATAACATATAACTCTCTGCTTCACATATCAGATCGAACTCACTACCGCTAGGCGGCCGATCATGTGAATCCACTTCAGTCTGTTTCTTTAGAGGGCATTACATTAATACACTCATTTATATATTTCATATTATAATTATTCTGATGCAAAGACCGAAGTCTAATATACATACTTGCAATGGAGTTGAGATTATTATATGTAGGCCGTAGCCATAATTATATAACATATAACTCTCTGCTTCACATATCAGATCGAACTCACTACCGCTAGGCGGCCGATCATGTGAATCCACTTCAAGTAGAAAGTAACTAGAGGGCATTACATTAATATACCCATTTAACTTTCGTGTATATTTCTTATAACTATATATTTACTAATCGTATCTTAATAATATTGAATTCTGTACGTATAATGTGACGTGTTTAATGTTTCTTATTTCCGTATGAATTTGTTAATATAGTATAATTCGTATTATAATTATTACCTTCGTGCTCTTATTATATTCGTGCCCTAGTTTCAATATTAATATAATTTATATTCACTGTTATTGTAACGCCTCTTTTAAACAGAACCGTCGTGGAATAACACGCACAGCACACACCCTGCAGCTGTTTGTCTGAACTGACACTAGACTCAGAGTCGTGGGAATGTAATATAGAAATCATTAATTGAAAATACTCGGTTATCGCTAGGACAGCCAGCGACTCCAAGTAGACATGATTCTACTACCAGTTCAGTAAAGAACCTCAGTGCTGAGAAGAACTGGCGGAAGAAACTCAGCAGCAGAATCCAACACTACTAAAGCAATTCGCTTATACCAAATATGCCAGCACCAGTGACGCCCGGCTATATATTCTAAGTATGTTAGACAAACAAGCGGACACTACTATATACGTACACCAGAGCTGGGACATAAAACAGCACCACACACCCGTGCGAGACAGGCGGACACTGCTACATACACCAGAGTTCCAGGACATAAAATAGCATCGCGCACCCGTATGCGACGGGCGGACACTACTACATACACCAGAGTTCCAGGACATAAAATAGCATCGCGCACCCGTATGCGACAGGCGGACACTACTACATACACCAGAGTTCCAGGACATAAAATAGCATCGCGCACCCGTATGCGACAGGCGGACACTACTACATACACCAGAGTTCCAGGACATAAAATAGCATCGCGCACCCGTATGCGACGGGCGGACACTACTACATACACCAGAGTTCCAGGACATAAAATAGCATCGCACACCTATCCATCATACACCAAGTGTTAACGTTGACGCACCACAAGGCACCACGAGACTATCTAAATATAATATATATAAAATTAAATGCCACGGCAATTCACTTAGCCAAGCACATTAGTACCAACGAAGCCAAGCAGCAGTCGGTTCTGACTATAATATTAGTTAATACTAAAACAAGGGTCAGTGAACTCTAACAGTCGTATAAATCGTAAATAATTAATATTTGGTTAATGTCTAATGTCTATTGTATTTAATTAAAGTAATATATAAAAAACATTGAAAGATTACTTTTATTGTAGGACATTAAACAGACTCATATTTATATGATATTTATATAATATATACTAAAACAAGGGTCAATGAACTCTAACAGTCGTATAAATCGTAAATAATTAATATTTGGTTAATGTCTAATGTCTAGTATATTTAATTAAAGTAATATATAAAACATATTGAAAGATTACTTTATCGTAGGACATTAAACAGACTCATATTTATATGATATTTATATAATATATACTAAAACAAGGGTCAATGAACTCTAACAGTCGTATAAATCGTAAATAATTAATATTTGGTTAATGTCTAATGTCTAGTATATTTAATTAAAGTAATATATAAAACATATTGAAAGATTACTTTTATCGTAGGACATTAAACATACTGATATTTATATAATATTTATAAATTGTAAATATATATTTTTATATAATAGTTTTACATCATATTATAAATTATACTATTATATTTATATTTCCTTTTATAGTAACATGTTAAATATTTATTAATATATATAGAAATTACATTTATAAGTTATTATAATTCACCAAACCTATTTAACTTTCATTTCACAATTCCCATACACGCGTCTAACGAAGATGGCGGCAGGCATTCTGCGTACATTACGTAATATAATTGTAATTTTATATACCTCATAAAAACATCTTCATGTATTTATTTCCATTTACTATATAAAAAATATTTATCTCTGGATATTGACGGCATTAATATCACTCTTCTTTATTTTAATAATAATCTATTAAAAACTTACCGACGAAGTATTTCAATACAAACAATCGTAAATAATGAAAGCACTTATAACTTATCTTAGCAACCTCAAATACTTATATCACAATTGAAAACACAATCTCACATGCTTTTTATATACGTTAAATATAACTAGATATATGTTAATTATAAATTAAAACTTCTCGTAAACATTTAAAACATGCATCCTTCCTCAGACGCGTCCGCCATCTCCCCCTCTTTCTTTTCTCTTTCCCTCACTTTGACGTTGACAGTAGCTTATTCAGCCAACATGATATTTTACAATAATTAAAATATTAATTATGTTATTATTTATTTTAAATTATAATACATAACGTTTCATTATAATTATTAAATTATTTTTAATAAATATATTTTATATCTGAGTATTTTACCTACGGTATATTACGTCACTTCAATATTACTTGTGAACGGAACGCGTAATTAAATAACTGAACTAAACTATTATTTATAAGATTGTATTTATCTTAAGCTATAATTAAATAATATTATAAATTATATTTATAATATTTTTTTTTATAAATGTTTTTTTTTTTTTTATTAATTATATTATTTACCAACACAATTAGTTCTGGTATGGATCGTTACACGATTCTCAATCGTGGGATTGAAATATTTAGTATTTTCATATCCTCGCTCTGTTAACTACCTATTCAACACGCAAAGCCTCAAGAATTTAGTGAGAAAGGGAGTATTTTAACATTAGGTTCATATATTCCCTCGGCCTACGCTAGATACGGAACAGGTACGGATTAATTTACAGTGTAAATAAAAAAAAATCGTTTCACGCTGTAAATCATCTATAGCACCTGCCCCTACAGTGCCTGCCTGTATAAAAGCAAGCAAGGCTATACAGTCAGGCACTTCACTTTTATCACTCCACGTTCAGTGGCAGAGCTCAACGCCCTGCTTTGCCTTTATTACCCTGAGTAGGAATTGAACCCACAGCCGTCGTGCCCACAATCCGATAGTACGCCGCTGGGCAATCACGACTTCTTAACGAATATCTATGTTACTCTTTAATATTGTATATAATAATATCTACATACATACTATGTTGTTATTATAAAATCATGTAAAAGTATTTAATAACTTATTGTTTTACTTTTGTTACTGTTAAATATGTTGAGGAGTGGGTAAATTAGTAAAATATTGGATGTCAAAGCCCAGCTTTTACGCTAGTCTAGGTAGAACATATTCTATAGATTCTAAAAGCTTTTTTAAACATTTTTAAAGTGTTATTCCACACTTAGGAAAGAAAAATACTTATTTAGAAAACGTATAAAAATTTGAACGTAGCGGGACTCGAACCCGCGCCTCCTGGAAACCGACCAGGCGCTCTGACCAACGCAATCGGAACGTATGGTGCAGTGGTCAGAGCGCCTGGTCGGTTTCCAGGAGGTGCGGGTTCGAGTCCCGCTACGTTAAAATTTTTAAACGTTTTCTAAATAAGTATTCTAAAAGCTTTCCCGATTGGAATATGAACCCTTACACACCTTCATTGTTTAGACTCAAAAAATTTGCGGTTGTACCATAATTTTATCTTTTTATCGCCTATTATGTGATCGCTTTCTTTATCCAGCACTTCGTGCTCCACGTAATTCAACGCTGTACTTTTGCTTTCTGTTTAAAAATCTTTATTCTCATTTCGACAATGTCATTTAGTTCTTACTCTTTAGTAAATGTAAATGATAACATTTTATCCCCCTGACTAGAAGTCGATCCCACAATCACCGTGCTTATAATCCTGGACACCACGACGTCGTCTAATTATCTCATACAGAAACAACAAAATAGAAACTATAATATATTTTTGTTATATTTAGTAAACATCGTTAATATCGTTAAGTTAAAGTACCAATCCAGCGTTTTCCTTATAAAATAACAAGCTTCCCTTGGAAAATAAATTGTTTGAAAGAAGTATATTCGATTAATTATATTTGTGACAAAAATCGTATTTTACTAATGACTAAAACAAAGGAGGTTCTTAGACTTAATTCATGATTGGTTGTGTTTGTGTAGTACTAAACGTGTTTTGGATGCAATTCTGAAAACTTACATATTTATAAAAGGAGGTGGGTTCGATTTCCACTTAATTCCATTTCCCACTTTCTGTCTTATTTTCGAGATATTGAGAGTTGATTGGCAAAAATTAAAATAATTAATTACCTCGAGTAAAAATCGAACCTACGCACTGTATCGCTGCGTCACGACGGTCTAATTTACTTTTTTTTATCTTGTACTTATTGTTGATGGATCACAAATAATAAGTTATTTTGTACAAAGCAATTTATTACAAATAACATCCACTCCAATTCGTATTTTGGTCTTATTACTTACTTTTTCATCATTCAGCCTCAGTTAGTTAGATATATTCCACTAGGTACTATATAGTAGATAGTGGATTCTATTTCTACTCGAGGAAATGAAATATTTAATAGTTTGATTTCATTACTCTGGTAAAGAGCAAAACGCGGCGTTGAGTTACGCCACTCAACACATAGTGCCTCCAGAATTTTGCGGAAAGTGGGGAACGGGAGCGGTGTGCCTTAACATTAGGTTCCCAGGCTGCTACTGCGGGATACAGCTAGAAGCTGAACAAAAAAAAGAATATATAAACACTATATAATATGTAAACTTATACTATAATACATTATCATATATGTATAAGCTTCTTAGCCCTTTGAACGTTTACTTTGTCTACTTAAAACGTCTCGTTATTTATAAAAAGCTCCTTTTGTACTAATATATCTAGGTTCCAATTTTTTCTTTACAACAGTATAAAGACAAAATGGAGACAATTAAGATTAAACTACTAATATATAAAAATTTTAACTCTATATTATCGTATATCTAAATGTATGTCACTTTCTGATTTCATTTTTCACCAGAGCGTGAAAATAAAAATAATTCATTGCTTCGAGTGGGGATCGAACTCATAACTATTGCGTAAACGGTCATGCGCCGTTTCTCTCTCTCTGGCCTCTATATTTCAATTTTAACAAATGTTATATTTTTATGAGATGGTTTAGGCACGTCGAAGGAATGAGTGATGAAAGAATGGCAAAAAAGATTTATAATGGAAGAGTGAGCGGCAAGAGAGGTAGGGGGAGACCTCGGTTGACCTTCGAAAACACAGTATCAAAGGTACTGGAGGAAGGTCTCGTAAAAAGCATGAGGACCCCCCGGAGGGCATGTATGAAGAGGTTGATGACAGTGGACGAGGCGAAAGAGATATATATATATATAGAGACCGTACCGTTTGGCGCTCCGTTCTCTCTGACTACCCCGCTAGGGAAAAAGTGTGAAGCTAAGTAAAGTTAAGTTAAGTTAAGTTAGTTAAATATTTATTTTTTTCAGCTTCACGCATATATCAGTATAGGCAGAGGGAACCTAGTCCTAAGACACAACGTTCCCATTTTTCGCCTTTTCTAGGCATTTCGTGTTGAGTAGCGGAACTTAAAGCGGGCGGGCTTTTTGCTTTGGTGCCAGAGCGAAGAATTGAAAATATTAATAACTTATTCCCCTAAGTGGGGGTCGAACCTACAACCGCCGCGTTTCAGTCACACTATTGTGCTCTTGTGCCACTACTGGCTTCAACTATACATTATGATATATTAATTTAAGCTTGATGATGATGAAGCTACGCAATCTTGAGGTCAATGGTCTTTTATTTCTACAAGGCTTCCGTTTTTTTTTTCTTTTTGAGATACGAAGCCATAAAAGCGGTTTTTCTGACTAGATAGATTTATATTTTCGGTCGACAGGTCGTAAGAATAAATAAATATTAACTTACAAAAACATTGAGGCCGGTCGTGGCGCAGCGGCACGAAGTGTGACTGTAAAACCGACTGGTTGTGGGTTCGATCCCCGCTCGAGGAGATGAAATATTTACCTAAATTTATACTTCCATTTCTCTGGTGTCGAGGCTAAGCGCGGCGTTGCGTTCTGCCACTCAACACGCAATGCCTCCAGAATTCGGCAGAAAGTGGGGAACGGAGTATCTTAACTCTAGATTCCCTCTGCCTACCCTGCTGTGTGCGGGATACAGCGTGAAGCTGATTTTTAAAAACATTCTTATTATGTTTTAATATCTTAATTTACAAACAAATCTCATCGAAATATTTAAAGTAAAAAGTAAAATGTGACTTTAGTAAAAAAAAATTGTATCATTTTGAAGCGCGTTCAGTTATTCCTTTGGGAAATTCCACTGCGCTTAGTAATAACTTTAATATCTTGTAGTTATTAGCTATCATATACTTTATGGAGTATATTAATTTTTAGCTTATTACATTTGTGCTGAATTCCTGCGGTCGAGTCAACTAACAGGATGCGTCACGGTAGTGGGTTCAATTCTAATCACAATATAAAAAGTTATCACTCGCAATTTTGTTTTCGACTTTTCGTAGGACCTTCGAAAAATGTTCTTTTAGTCCTTCCTTATACTCCTTAAGTTAGATGCAAAATTATAATTTTCTATGCCCAGTTGTGGGTTCGATCCCCACTTGATGAACCTGCTGTGTGTAGGATACAGTGTAAAACTGATTTATTATTTTTTTAATTTCTCCGCTTCGCCACTCAACGCGCAATGCCTCTAGAATACGGCGAGCGAAAAATGGGGAACGCAGTGTCTTAGCATTATGTCCCCTCTATCTACCCTGCTGTATGAAGGACAATATAATAAGATTGTAAAGCTGAAGAAAAAGTACAGAAATTTCGTCTATGTGTTGCCTGTAAGTCATTCAGTAAGGGAAGAGTTTTATTTACCTATAAATATATTTTATATAAAATACGTAACAAGTAGAGACAAACTCTATAACGAGCGGGAAAAGGAATAGTTTCTATATATTTCTAACATAACGTCAATAGCGTCGCCTTCGTAGCAAAGGGTTTCGTAGCATTTAACTCTAAATTCGGTCGTTGTGGATTTACGCTTCATTCTTAGTGGGGTAGTTAGAGAGAACGATGTCCCAAACGCTACGGTCTCTACATATCTCTTTCGCCTCGTTCACTGTCATCAACCTCTTCATACATGCCCTCCGGGAGGTTCTCATGCTTTTTACGTGACCTTCCTCCATTATCTTTGATACTGTGTTTTCGTTATAAATGAATAAATCTGCTTCATGCTGTATCAAGCATACAGCACGGTACGTAGAGGGAACCTAATGTTTAAGACACTCCATTAACAACTTTCCACGGAATTTTTCAAGGCATTGCGTGTTGAGTGGCGGAACTCAACGCCACGCTTCGCCTTGTTACCAGAGCGAATAATTAATTCCCAGTGGAAATCGAACCAACAACACAGTTACGCTTGTGCCACTGCACCGCCGAGACAATAATCGAGAATCGCACTAATTAGATTCATATAAACACATACTTGTGCCATACTCTCGTTATAATTGTCTAGTATTTTGATAAAGACGAACAAACGCTAGTTGGAGCACAGCGGAGGCTAAAGTATCCAATTATGTTAATTAACACTCGGTTTTTATGAAATATTTCCTTTTGGTAGGCGCAGTGAGTACGTGGAGTTGGAGCGTTTGTATGGTGATTGTATCACTCTTCTGTCCAAACGTTGCTTAATTTGTAAAAACAATGTATTATTATTTTTTTAATTAAATAAAATAAGTTTTACGCTTTATCCCGCACACAGCAGGGTAGGCAGAAGGAATCTAGTGTTAAGACACTCCGTCCCCCACTTTCTGCCGAATTCTGGAGGCATTGCGTGTTGAGTGGCAGAACTCAACGCCGCGCTTAGCCTCGACACCAGAGCGAAGAAATGTAAATACAAATTTAAGTAAATATTTCATCTCCTCGAGTCGACATCCACACTTCGTGCCGCTACGCCACGACTGGCCTCTTTTTTTTTTTTGTTGGGATTTTTTTTTAGGAGGCGTATAAAAAAATTGATCGTTCGATTCATTTAGAATCTGTGCGTCGTAGAAACAGTTCGTTGGTTCGTTTTACATTTTAAAGGTTTACAAAAAAAAATATTTTTTATAAATTCAAGACAATGCGTGGTTGAGTGGCGGTATTCAACGCCGCGCTTTTTAATATTAATATTTGATTAGTCTTATCTAAAAATCACAGATAATATTGTAGAGAAATCATGTGTTTCCCAAATTAGATGAGACAAAAAATAGTATATATTTTTACCCTTAACTTACTAACATCGCTGCCTTGATTGGATACAAAATGCATTTAATAATTTGTCGTATAATATTTTTGTATAGAATAATTTAGTAAAAACTTCGTTTACTAATATAAGAGGTCTTAGCGCGTCGAAGTGTAAACGCGACGGTTGTGGGGTCGATATAAATTATGATTTACTGTCATGTTTTCATTCTAATAGCAAGGTAAAGCGCGACGATGAGTTCCGCTACTCAAAACGCAATCTCAAAATTGGACAAAAATTGTGAAACATAGTGTTTTAACCCTACAGTAGCTAAAAATAGGTTTACCGCTATATTAATGTATTCATGTATTAATTTTTAATTCTAAAAAACACTATATTCTTGTTTACATTCGGCTTACTTTGTAAATTTAGGTTCTATCGCGTCATAAATAAGTTATTTTTATTTATAACATTTTGTTTCTGCGTTGAACTTTGCCTAGTTGTAGTCTGTGAAATTTATTGGTTGCGTATCGAACATCGAGAACGGCTTCCAATTTGTTACCCCGTCCCTTGAGACCTGAATATTTGAGAATGACAGATCGTCTGATTATTTATATATAGCTATGCGGGATTGTTGATGGGAAAATTATGACTAGTTTTATTGTAGGATTGAGTGTAAAGTAAAGAAAACCGGCCTAGTGCGAGTTGGAATCACGCACGAAGTGTTCCGTACCATTCATTATCTGTAAAAACGACCAAAATTCATGTTTCTGATAAGGGAGTTCCCGTAAATCATTTTTTTAATTATGTCTGTCTGTCTATCCATGTGTCACCTGGTAAAAGAAAGATAGACAGACAGACAGCGAAGTCTTAGTAATAAAGTCCCGATTCACCCTTTGGATACGGAACCCTAAAAAATATCTACAAAATTTGTCTAGATAAGTAACATGATTTTTATCTTTTAAATGATAACTTAAACTAAGTTAAGGTAAGGTAATAATTAATGTTAATATTTAATATGGTGATTGAATTAATGCACTAGCAGCCTATACGCGGCTTCGCCCGCATACTACTTATAATTCTTTTATTGTGCTGCATTTGCCAATAGATGGATTATATAAGTTATACATTAAATCATGATGATTGATGACGTGATTGCATGCAAGAATGTCATCGGCGGTAAGGGCGCCCCCGCGGAACTCAAGCCTAGGCTTGTGGCCGTAAACACAGTATTGGATTATTTTAATTTCACATTTTCTCGAAAAGTATACGTCCAAATTACATGCTATAAAGGCCAGAGATTATTTTTACAAAATTTACGTGATGATGGAATAACTTTCACTCGTAAGTTTCTATATCTTCGTCAAATAAAAAACGGTGAAACATCACCTTGGAATTTTCAATTATTTTGTGTCACAAAATGCCTTATTGTGTCTTATTTAGCGAAGTTTATTTTAGAACTAATGAATTTAATGTTTTTGTAGTTACGCGCTTAAAGAAATTCGATGATGTTCATTTTGATTGTTATTTCATTATTTAAAGCTAACTAAGAATCACACTTTAATATAATATTTAGCACTCCTGAAAAATGCAGCTTTCATATTAAACAAAAAAAATGTAAATCCGACCAGTAGTTCCAGAGATCTTAGCGTTTAAACAAACACACAAACAAACTCTTCCGCTTTATTATATTATTAATATAGACATATATGTCGATGATCTCATTAAAATAAAATTATGAAAATTTAAATAAAAATATAGATATGTGCTATATAAATTAAGATTTTTATGTATATTTTTTTAACTTATAATTAAGCACTAGAGAAATATATACGAAAATATTTTTGTGGCCTAGTTTGTAAGTGCATTTGGTGTACCAATTAACAAGTATAAACACGCAGTGGTGAAGCCTACCGTAATACTGTACTTATAATATAACCTGCTTCTAGCCTTAATAATAAAAGCAGGAAGCCATCGTCGTGATGAATTTATGTTCGATTTTGGTTATTTGGGAACATGATAAAGCGCGGTGCTTAGTTACACCATTTAATAACTCAACGTAATGTCTCGAAATAATAAGGTATTTTATATTTATCGATTATTACACATTTTAAATGAAACTAATTTAACCGGATTAATCTTCGGAGTTTATATACTTTATAACATTAGTTTCCTCGCGCCTATTTTAGGTAATTGAAATCGTTCTCGTGAATAATAAATTTCTGTGAAACAGAGAAATGAAATGGAGTTATCATTATTTCCTTTGGTCATAGAAAATATAATGAAATAATAGAATTTTAAAGGCTTAGTTCTGTGTTAGTTTAAAAAATCATATTTTCATAGTCAGTTATAGCGAATTATAAATTAAAGAAAAAGTATAGTATAATTTTTTTCTATATAATTTTCTGTTTATTAAGATTCATCCCGAATACAGCAGGGTAGGCTGGGCAAACGTAGCATTAAGATTATCGATTATCCTCTTTCCGTTTGAATTCAAGGGAGTGTGTGGAGTGCGCAACTCAGCACCGCGTTTTGTCTGGTCAGGGTAGATAATAAAATTAAATTATTCTACTGAGCGGAAAACGGACCAATATACCCAATAAGTTTAATCATGCATATAATTTTTATTTCATGTTATGAAAAAGAAGATATCGTGATAGTTAGGTACCTATATACTTTTTCTCAAAATTTCCGTAAAACGCGGCGTTGAGTTCCGTCACTCAGCACGCAATGCCCATAATTTCATAGAAATTGAGAAACGGAAGTGTCTTAATAGAAACGGACTGTCTTAACACAAATTAAGAAATAAAATAAAACTTTGAAAAAAAATATATAACTGAAACAATATCGTCGATTCTTGCTGACTTGCAAAAATCTTTAAGAAACGAAGCTCCTAAAAGTCGTTCTACTTTCGTCATGGTGAGATGTGAGCATATAAATTATATTTAGCTGCTCAAAGTTTTCTACAATCAACATTTTGTTATACACTTCCAATTTATTTATAATATTAAATGTCGGAATAATTATTTAAATTAATATAAGAGCCAGTCGTGGCGCAGGAACACAAGCGCGTGACTGTAATCGCACAGCGATGGGTCGGGGGTTCGATTCCCATTCGAGAAAATTATATTTGTAAAAACCTCCCTACAGAGATACTAACAACATAAATAAGTTGTAACAAGCGTATAAAAATTTCGACGTAGCCTGATAAGAACGTATGGCTTAGTGGTCAGAGCGCCTGGTCGATTTCCAGGAGGCGCGGGTTCGAGTCCCGCTACGTTCAAATTTTTATACGTTTTCGAAATAAGTATTTTTCTTTTCTAAGTGTGGAATAACATTTTAAAAATGTCTAAAAATATATTATATATATTTTTTAAATTTCTAATTCGCTATAACTGGCTACAAATATATGAATTTTTAAACTAGCACTGAATTGCCTTTAAAATTCTGTTATTTCATTATATTATATATGACCAAAGGAAATAAAGATAACTCCATTTCATTTCTCTGTTTCACAGAAATTTATTATTTGAGAACGATTCGAATTGCCTAAAATAGGCGCGAGTAAACTAATGTTATAAAGTATATAAACGTATTATTTTAAATGGGAAAGAAATTTCCATATTTTTGTATTCGTTCATTTTAATTTAGTCTGCAAATTAACATTTTTTTTTATCAGCTTCACACTGTATCCCGCACACGACAGGGTAGGCAGAGGTAACCTAGTGTTAAGCCACTCTGTTCCCCACTTTCTGCCGAATTCTGGGGGCATTGCGTGTTGAGTGGCAGAACTCAACGCCGCGCTTGTCCTCAAATTTTAACAAATAATAAATATATTTTGCTGCCTGGATTATAGCGATTAAGCTTTTTACTTTCCGCCAGTTTTTGTGCCGTTACTGGGCCATTGTGGTGTAGTGGAAGAGTCTGGCAGTAGTTTCGACTGTTTTACCTACCTTTTTATTTCTCAGCTAAGACATGGTGTGGCGTCGAGTTCTGTCACTCCACATGTAATGACTCGAATTTGTACTTCGGGAGGTAACTAAACGTAGTGTCTTGACACTGAGTTTTCTCTACCTACTCTGTTACGTTTCATACAGTGTGAAGTGGAAACAAAAATAATTCGACAACAGAACACACCATATATTATTAGAATAAGTTATGTTACCTTCTTCTCTAGACGTGGTGTTTTATAAATCAATTTTAAAAAATAACTAATTCTCCCAAAAAAGTGCCAATATTATATGTTTTGGTACAATAAACCATTTGACTATATTATGAACTATCCAGGACCCCCTCCATCATTTGGCCAGAATCCTGACTAATTTCACGTATTACAACAACATAGCAAACTGAACAGTGGCCATATATCGCAGATAGTCAAGATATATAGCTTCCTGCGCTCTATAAAATTCCTAATGCTACTAACCGGACCTGGCTCGAATAAAGATGGATGAATCTTACTTGTTTACATTCATAGTATATTTTTTGGTTATATTTTGCTCAAATAATTCTTTGGACTTTTTGGATATGTGCCCCTGCGCGACTTTTTTAAAGTATTTATTTATATCAATAAAAAAATTAACAATTTTTTATTTTATGGGAAGACTTGCCATAAATTTCATAATTAATATTTCATCGAAAATATGAGTAAACTATGAAAGACTTCTAAGGCTTAGATTATTAATAATGGAAAAATCTTAAATATATTTTTTACTTAAAAATATAAATAATAAATACACTTAAACGTACATACATGAAAAAAAGAATACGTGAACAAAGACTTGTGATATTAAAAAATCCTTTGCTCATTGCTCGTTCTGAGCTAGTGCTGTTCATACGAATTTTATGTTTGGCTAATGACTGAAAGATAATACCTTTAGCTCGTCGCTAGCATTTTGTTCAAATTACTTTTATACTGGAGACTACTGAGATACATATTGTGGATGAAATAAGGGATATTTAGAATGTAAATTAAGATTTATTAATTAAATTTAAATAATATAATTAAATACCAATATGATTATTATCGACATAACCCAAAGGATTAGCATTCTGAAGGGGCAGTGGGCTGGTCATATTTGTCCCAGAATCGATAACCGTTGGGTCAAACGCGTTCTAGAGTGGAGACCACGCTTCGGAAAGGGTAATGTAGGACGTTCACCAGCTATATGGGGTGATGACATTTGGGAAGTGAAGTGAAGAACATCGAGCTCAGTGGCGTGCCATTGAAGAGGCTCATGCCCAGTAGTGGACAAAGACTGGCTGATGATGATGATGATAAATATAGTCTAAATATAATATTAGATTGCGTGAGGCTAGTCGTGGCTCAAGCGTGTGACTGTGAAATGAAAAAGTTTGTGGGTGCGATATCCACTCGAGGAAATGAGAAATTTCATATTTTCATTCGCTGGTAACGAGGCAAAGCATGACGTTGAGTTCCGCTACTCAACAAGCCATGCCTCCAGAACTCGGCGGGAAATGAAGAACGGAAGTGTCTTAATAGATACAAAGTGTCTTAACACTTGATTTCCAGTTCCAGGAAACTAAAGGGACCAACAAGTCTTAGCAGATTTTCTTATATTGTAATAACTATGTGAGTATCGATCCAAAGGACAGTACTAACATAATTTACTTCCCACAAACTTGGAAACCTCTCACATATAAATGACTCATTGAAACTTATACCACCAATAAAAATGTTTTAGATTCTTGGTCAATCTCACGAGATACTTGTGATTTTATGACAACTTCTATCAAAGTCTAGATTACTTTATGAATTGTCTCGGAATGGTTTTTTTTATGTGGTTATAAGAATATAAAACAAATGAAGCAAAAAATTATTTTTTTATACTTTTTGTTACTTATATTTTAAGCGCACTTTTATTGTGTATACAGACGGATCTCAACACCGCACTTTGTCTTCCAGATCGGGAAAATGAAATATAACCAAAAATTGCATTAGGTTGCACTAGTACCAATATTTTGTTATCCAGTATACTAGTACCAATGTTTTGATGCCATTAACTAATGATCGCTTAGTTTGTAATCTAAAATAATTTTAGAAGCAATATCTTCATTACTATTAAGAACTATTACCATAGAATTTATTGAGGAGTGCGTTTTAAGTAAAGAAAACGGATTTAATAAATTTATATGCCTTTTTTCAATGTATATTGTAATAGGTATTCTAAATTCTTATGTAAAAAAAATATATTTTTATAAAAATGTAATCCGAAGCAACGATTTTCTAGCAATATAATTTTTTTCATGAGATTTTTTTTTATTATAAGAAACTTGTTATCATAGCCCAGTTTCAAAGTTCTCAGTTTTTACGCAAATTGACTGCCAACTCGGATGCATCGTGAATTTTGTTCTAAAAACTTCTTCTTTGAAGTAAAAGTTCATTCATATTCATTCCGGAAATATGAGTTGGCTATCTGGGAAATGTAAAAATGTAGCATATGTCGTTGCAACGGACATATCTCTTGTTCAGGTTTCAACAATCCTGAATAAGTATTGTAATGTTTTTTTTTAATATGATTATGATGACCATTGCTAAAAAAAACGGGTTTAGTATGTCGAGGGGAAGAATTAAATGGTGCTAACATAGATTTCTTTGATTTTCTACTGTTTCTATATTCTAATAATAGAAAATCAAAGCAATCCGTGCTATTAAAACATTTTTTGCGTAATATTATTGTGCACATTACAAGGAGGCCAGTCGTGGCATAGGGGTACAAAAGTGGGACTTAACGCAACAGGTGAGTTCGATTTCCACTTGAGGAAGTGGAATATTTAATGGTTTCAATTTGAGGCAAAGCGTAATGTTGCGTTCTGCCACTCAACTTGGATACCTCTAGAATTCAGTGGTAAATGCGTTACGGAGTGTCTTAACACTACACATAAACTGAAAAAAAAAACACAAGAAAATATGTATTGTTTATACAAGCCATAGTTACTAGACCTTACCAAGTATTTAAAACCGTAGGTTCAAAAACTTCACTTCAATTGATCAAATTATACGCGATACATCATTTTTTCAGTTTTATTTAATGGTAATAACATTATATGATAATATATTGCATCTAAGATTAAGAGAGGTAATGGAAAGCTTTGATTAATATTCGAAAGCACAATATCGATGATACTGGAGGAGGTCACGTACAACTTAAGAGGATAGCATAAACGTTAGCTGGTGGAAATAAAGTGAAAAAGTTATGCTGGTTATATTTATTAAAATTATTTTTTTTCTTTTAGCTTCACGCAGTATTCTACACAAATCAGGGTAAGCAGAGGGAACCTAGGAACCTCGTTTATTATTTCGGATGTTTTATTTTTGTATTTATATCAATATTAAATGTCTATCATGTTAATTATTTGTCACAAAGGCGGAATATCATTATTTCTTAGTTTAGCTGGACTGTTATAATTATTTATCAGATGTTACAGATCTTCAATGTTTGTAGGTCAATGAAAATTGTTCGTTTAAAAAGTTATGCTAAGAATGCATTTAACTATTTCGTATAGTTAAGCTAGATCTCTACGGTTGTACATTATATGTGAAAATTCCTCCTTGATCCTAAATTCCAGACCTCATAGTTAAATAACAAAAAAGTTTTATTCAATTCCATCTCCTAGTTCAGAAGATTTACGTGTGCAGACAAACTGAAAGACAAACATTTATAAATCATCGATTCATGTTCTGCTACTATTTTTATATTACTCTGAATATTTTTTTTGTAAAAATATTTAATGTACAAAGATTTTTTTTACTATTTTATTATAGTTCAGGTTATAGGTTCCAGTAATATTCAATGTAACACTTTGTTTCGTGGAAATTGTAGAAAACAATTGAACCTTTTAATATTAAGAATTTCATTATAATATATTAAAAATTCTATATAATTTAATACATAAAATCAAATCAAATCAGCTTCACGCTGTATCCTGCACACAGCAGGGTAGGCGAAGAATCCAGTGTTGAGACTCTCCGTTCTCCACTTTCCGTCCGTTTCTGGAGGCATTGCATGTTAAGTGGCGGAACTCAACGCCGCGCTTTGCCTCAACCCCAGAGCGAAAAAATGAAAATATAAATAAATATTTGATTTCCTCGAGAGGGGATCGAAGCCACAACCAGTCGATTTTAAAGACACACTTTGCGCCCCAGCGCCACGACTGACTTCCTAATTTCATACACACATTACTAAAACATCTTTCCATACATCAAATCGGACATTCAAACACAAATTTTATCAGAAAATCCAATGAAATAGCGAAAATAGAATTAAAGGGGAAACAAATCAAGCCTTACTCTCTTGAGCTAGTATCACTTCGACCTAAAAATCGAGTGGGCTCGACTGACAATTGACCCCTTTCTCCTCTGCCTTTCACACTCATCATTAATGAGACAAGTTAGATCAACAAAGGCGAAACTTTGCTGTAATTTTGCATATAATTAATATTGAAGCCAGTCGTGGCGCAGCAGCACAAAGTGTGACTGTAAAACCTACTGGTTATGAGTTCGATCCCCACTCGGGGAGATGAAATATTTACTTAAATTTATATTTCCATTACTTCGCTCTGGTGTCGAGGCAAAGCGCGGTGTTCAGTTCTGCGGCTCATCACGCAATGTCTCCAGAATTCGACAGAAAGTGGGGAACGGAGTGTCTTAACACTAGGTTCCCTAGGTTCATCTTCTCGAGTGGGGATCGAACCCACAACCAGTCGGTTTTACAGTCACATTTTGTGCCGCTGCGCCACGACGGGCCTCCATTAATAAATATTTTGTTAAAAAATATCACAGCCGCTAGAAACGTTTAAGCCATCAACAAAAAAAAACACAACTTATCAGCCAACTGGGGTCACAATACAATATACATACATATTTATTATCATTCAGAATTTGAATCTTTTTTTGTTAGGTACATTTAAGGCCATCATGGCCCGGTGGCCCAATGATATGTCTATAAACGCGACGATTGTAGTTTCGATTCCCTTTCGGGGAAATAAAATGTTTTATATTTACATTTCCTCACTCTGGTGGGGAGGAAAATCGTGGCATTGATTGATTGCTTTAACACTAGGTTCTCTGGTTTCCTTTGTTTATCTTGCTATATGTGCGGGATACAGAGTGAGGTTAAAAATAGGTATATCTAAAACTAGGTACTAGGTACACCTAAAAAAAGGTACATCTAGATAGTTTTGTCATTTTTTTTGAATTCACACAGAAAGCAAAAGAAGTAGAGTTTTGGCTTTAGGTTTTTTCTATATAAGAAAAATTAAACTGACAAATGCCAAATGTAAAAAACCACGAAAGAAGTAGAAAGCAAATAATAGTATATTATTGTATAAAATTATCAATTTAGATCCCCTACTAAATTATCCCAAACCCTCATACGATCTCGATGGGTAGGTACTGGTATAGTACAGTTAACTTAATTTAAAGTTAACGTTAACTTTGAAAGTAAACTCAAATGTACGAATATAAATTAAATTATCTTAGTTACTTTGGATTTGGTTTGAAATTATAAAGAAATTGATGTATATATTTATTTTAATACGATTTATAATACAATATTATGTTATTTCATTATATTTAGTATTTCTTGTGGCGCAACGGTACAATGTCTGACTGTAAACGGCGTTAAGTTCCGTCACTCAACACGCAATATCTCGAAAATTGGCCGGAAACGTAGTGTCTTAACATTACCTCTATCTACTGTTATTTGCGGGATGTTTTATTACATCTGGTCTGGTTTCGTAGATTTTATTGTCTAATGCCTTGAAAGTGTGAATCATCGTCAAACAAAATTAATATCTGTGATATTCACATTGCCTGTAAAATTGACATATACTGAAAGTGACATAAAGTGAAATATAAACAAGTTCTTTTTGATATAGAAAGAAAATGTATGAAGTATATATTTTTTTATAGTTTTACATACTTCCCTTGTAAATTAAGATATAGTTCATAACTTTTTTTTTGTATTTATACACTTTTCGCTTTCAGTTTGGTGCAAAAACTTTTTTGTGCGGTATCCGAGGCCGTCGTGGCGCAGTGGCTCAATATTTGAATGCAAACGTGACGGTAGAACACAGAGTTCTATTTCTAATCGGGGGAAGGAATTATTTTCATCTCTTCGCTTTACTATTAAGTTAATCCATCCCTCAATTCGCAACGTCTGGAAGATTTCGGGGAAAGTGTTCGACTCCATTCCACACTAGTTTTAAATAGGTTCTCCCTACACTACTAAATAAATAAATATTATTATTTTTTTACATATACGTGTAAAGAAATCAAACACCTCGAGACTTTTACAGGCCTTATATTTCTTCCAGAGCAAAACACTATTAAGCTTGTACAATGTCTATCTTAAATTCTAATACAATATTTTATTCTATAAAACCTCTTTCGGCTTCCGCTCCAAGTCTAAAAAGTATATCTCGAATTTTTAAACCACATAAAGCGTCATTTTAGTAGTGCCCTCTGGTGATAGTTCTATAAACTTATTTTAATTATTTCAAAAACATATTTTTATTAAACAATGAGGTTGATTTACATTTTTATAATAAATTATTGCGAATATTAAAACTTATAAATATAAAATTATTACATACGTATCTAATGAACCGTCTGTATATATACATCTGTGTCTGTAGATATATCTATAGAATGAAATAAATAAAAATAATATAAAAAATCGACTCCGCGCTTTGAATTCAAGTATCTGAATACTATAAAACGAAGTGACAGCTCTTTATAGCTTTGGTTGTAAAAATGCACCTCTTCCGAAATATTCTGGATAAGCAAAAAATATATGATAAGCGATCGATTTTTTTTATAGCTTCATGCATGTATACATCTCACTCGTAGCAGGTAGAGAGCTTGGGAAATTAGTGTTTAGACACTCAGTTCCCTTATTTTCACCCTATTTATTAAAATTTTCATGTTGAGTGGCGGAGCTCAACACCGCCCTTTTGCCTTGTTACCAAAGCGAGGAAATTATTTATAAAAAATATTATATTTCTCCGAGTGGGCATGGAACACACAACACAATACTTAGGATATGTGACACGAGGATGGTTTTATTTTTTAATGTTTTTTTTACATTTACTCTCCATTCCTTATATTGAAGTCTAGTGTCAAAACATTTTGTTCTCCGTAATCTGCCTAATTTTGAGACATTACGTGCTGAGTGAAGGAAGAACCCACACCTTCTCTTTGCCTCGCGAGAACGGAGAAATGTAAATGTTTAATTTCTCGATATCAGGGTAGAACTCATAACAATTTAACAGACTTGATTGAACGCGAAATTATAACCAACTCCATTCCACTGGATAAATGTACTATTTTAATATATTGATCTGAATCAAAACATTAAAATAGTGCTTATTTTAATTTCTATAAACACTCTACGCTACTTTCTATAAATCAGTTTCACGCTGTATCCCGCACACAGCAGGGTAGGCAGAGGGAATCTAGTGTTAAGACACTCCGCTCCCCAGTTTCTGCCGAATTCTGGAGGCATTGCGTGTTGAGTGGCAGAACTCAACACGCAATACGAAGTCTCAACGCCACGCTTTGCCTCAACACCAGAGCGAAGAAAAGGAAATATAAATGTAAGTAAATATTTAATTTCCTCGAATGGGGATCGAACCCACAACCAGACGATTTACAGTCACACTTTGTGCCCCTGCGCCACGTCTGGTGCGACTGGAACGCTACCTTCTAATATCTCTTTTTTCTATCAAACATAATAATTTGTTATTGTTTTATAGCCCAAAAGAGACTATGGTTACGAGGAGATTTCTACTTTAAAAAAACTGTATTTATAACTTTGAATAAAAGAGAAAAGATTTCAAAATTATAGGAAATAAAAATGACAACGAGTGACGAGTGGGAATCGAACCCACAACCGTCGCATTTACAGTCTCAGTCAATATTTTCTCCCAGAAAAACTTATCTTTGTCATCTGTATAAATAAAGGATAATAAAACACAAATAAAAATAACAAATTTTCTTATAAGTTTTTTTTTTGTTTTAATTGAGTACAGATAAAACAAGAAATATTTTCATAAGAAAAAATCTGGTCCCGTCCAATTTTTCATACAGCCGAGGTCCACGTCGCTAGGGACGGCTGTGGGGAGTTGTACATAAAATAAAGTTTTTCATATGTTATTAATATTTTTATGAGTCAGTAAATATTGTAGCCTTTAGCGTTATTCGGCCACTGTTTAACAATTCAGAACATTTGTAAACATTTTTCCAATATTTTTTCTTCGTTTACGAAGAAATTTCTTCTTTTTTGTATAAATTCATGTTTTTTCATAACTTATCTGTATTTATGTTTTATTTAATGTTTAACGTTGACATGGGCACAGAAATGCTACTGTTAAGTTCTTTTGTTATCCATCTTAGAGATACTGCGGAGCCTAACGCCGCGCTGTACCTTACTATACTGGGAATTTATAAGTATTTTGAGCGCAAAGTTGAGTGCAACAATTACTTTAAAATATATATTTTAATCCGAGGCCAGTCGTAGCGCAGGCGCACAATGTCTAAGCGCGACTGGTTGTGGGTTCGATCTTCATTTGAGGTAATGAAATAATTATTTACATTTATATTTCCAATACTTCGCTCTGGCAAAAGCGCGACGCTGAGTTTCGCTACACCATGCCTCTAGAATTCGACGGAAAGTGGAGAGCGGAGTGTCTTAACACTAGATTTCCTCTGCCTACCTCCGCTGTATGCGGGACACAGATTAAAATTATTGTAATATTATAGCCAAATTATATAAAATGTTTACATAAATTGTGGCTTATGTGTTATTCTGATGTATAAGTTATATTACTGTGAAGTTTCCTCAAAATCCGTTCAGTAGTTTTTTCGTGAAAGAAGAACAAACATCCTGCCTTACAAACATTCTAATTTATAATATTAGTTAAATTTACTAAGATTTTCACTATGCATTCTTATAAGGACGCCTTCAGTTAAAAACTAATGTGAACATAATGTTATCAAGCTTAAATCAACATCTATATTAAAATGGTAATTCGTACGTCCCTGTTCGTGCTTCTAGAAAAATCACGACCTAATTTAAAGTTTACATTTTAGAAGCTTTAAAAAAGTACATTTTGTCAACGTCAACCTTTGCTCGCTACACGAAATACAAATGAACTTTCAATTTGGGTTGTTGAGTTTTCCTTTATTTTGTTAAAAAAAATTATAAGCTTCACGCTGTATAGCAAAGGGAGTCTAGTGTTAAGACACTCAACCCCCCACTTTCCGTCGAATTGGGAGATATTGGGTGTTGAGTGGAGAAACTCAATGTCACGCTTTAAATATTTCATTACCTCGAGTGGGACTTGAAACCCACAACATCTCGCGTTTACGTTTACGGCGTCAACTACGTGATTGCTCATTTAAATAAGCTTAAAATTTAAGAATTCGTTTATTAAACACTCTAACCTCAAGAACTATTAATTCAATTGATTTCTTTTGTGAGTTATTTTTTACATTTATCGAGCCTATAATATGACAACACGCTACAACCAGTTGGAATTGAGCAGCAACGAACAATTTTTTTTACAGCCAAGTGGGGAACGGAGTGTCTTAACACTAGGTTCCCTCTGCCTACCCTACAGTGTGCGGCATACAGCGTGAAGCTGGCAGTTTTGCAAATACCAATCAATATATCAGAAGATGTTTTGTAAATGGAAAATATTTATAAATCGAATCTTATACCTAAGTTATAGGGTAAGGCCTTACCAAGCATTGACCGTAACAAAAAAATTAAGGCCGCCCATACAAAACTTTATACAGGTCTCGTTATATTTAGCCCGAAGCTGAAGATTTTATTAAGATTAAAAACAAAAATGGGAGCGTAATCTGAATTCAAAACTGACTCGAGAGTGGAGCAATATTTTCATTGAGATATAACAATTTTTATACCATTTAATATAAAAATATACTTTCCATCTTAAGAAATACGTGCTGTAATTAGATTTTTTGATACTATGGAACTGAAATATATGTTAGTTAGAAACTTCTAAATAAATCAACTTTATTTTATGTTTCGTAAAGACGTAGTATAAAATAAAATATTTTTTTTTATTAGCTTCACGCTGTATCCCATACACAGCAGGGTAGCCAGAGGGAACCTTGTGTTAAGACACTCCGTTCCCCACTTTCTGACGATTTCTGAAGCGATGCGTGTTGAGTGGCGGAAACTAAGCGCCGCGCTTTGCCTCGAGACCAGAGCGAAGAATGAAAATATAAATGTAAATAAATATTTAATTTCCTCGAGTGGGGATCGAACCCGCAACCAGTCGATTTTACAGTCCCATTTTGTCACGCCGGTGCCACGACTGGCCTTCGTAATAAAGAATAAAGTTGATTACTGTTGATTTACTTTTCCATTTTATTTTTTTAGCATCTCGTTGTATCCCTATGTTAAAACATTCTATTTCAAATTTTCGGTGCAGTTTTTGAGGTATGACCTTTCAAAGCGCAATATGTATTGAAGATTATACGGAAAATAGTAAACGGACTGTCTTATACAATACTAAGGCTTACAGGATTTAACTTGAAAAAAATAAAATAAAGGCCAAATTGTGGCGCAAAGTGTGACTGTAAGGGCGACTGGTTGTGGGTTCGATACTCACCCGAGGAGATGAAAATATTTATTTAAATTTATGTTTCCATTTCTTCGCTCTGGTGTCGAGGCAAAACGCGGCGTTGAGTTCCGCCACTCAACACGCAATGAATCTAGAATTCGGCGGAAAGTGGGTACGGAGTATTTTAACACTGGGTTCCCTCTGCCTACCCTGCTGTGTGCGGGATACAGCGTGAAGCTGGAGATAATAATCGAAAATTATAATTAAAAAAATAATCTTTACACATAAAGCTAATTTTAAACGAAGTCAGTGAACTATATTATCCTCTTTTATTAGTCGCTGCATATTTGAACTTAGTATATAGGCTTTACTAATGAGATACCTTTGATTCTATGGAAATGGTCACATTCGTTTTAGTCTAACTGACTATACAGATTAAAAGTCACGCACAGACCGTAAAATGAAGCCGTACTGCAAAAGTAATGCTGCTTCATGATATTCTTGATATAATTATATAATTTAATAGAGAGTTTTTGATGTCAACATCAGCTTAAAGGGGCAATGGTTCATATATTTGACTGCAAGCGCGGTGGTTATGAGTTCGAAGCCCATATGGGATAATTAAATATTTTCATATCATTCTGCTATCAGCTGTGGTGATAAACTACTACATAAGACGAAATGTCTCGTAGTAAGGCGGAAATTGAAATATAGGTTACTCCCGCGATACTACAACTATGACATTTAGCACGAAGCGAGACCTGATAATATAAAAGAAAAAATATCCGAAAGGTGAAAATTTATAAGCATCTCATAGAAAAAAAAAACATTACATACTTATTTTCTGAATATTGAAATATCGTGAGTAGCGGAACTCAATGCCGCTCTTTATCTTCTTACCAGAGCTCAGAGCGAGGAAATGAAAATAATCCTCTCCCTCAAATGAGAATCAAACCCACAACCGTCGCTTAAAACCAGATGCTGGGCCGCTGCGTCACAACGATCTCACATAATTATAATAATTAGAGAAAATCTCTCATTCCCACAATATTAACTTTGACCTACATTTATCTTTACATACTATAATTATCAAAGTAACCATAATAAATTATTATGTTACTTCGAAACACACAGCGTTGATTGAAGAAGCAGTCTCTTAATTTTGCCTTTATGTTGAAATAATTTGTGCAACTTACCGAATAATCCTCGATATACTTTCCTCTTTCACTTCTGCAGTGACGTACGTCATCTATTATCTGTGGCGACGTGCTGTCATCTGTCACTCATAGCGTCTTATAATTTTGCCGCGATCGGATGCAAAATTTATAAATAACAAAAAACTTTTTGAAAATCATTAATTTTCTGTAAAATATTTTTATATAAAGAAGTTTAGTTTATATTTGTGTTGTGTCTCGAAAAATGAGTGTATATAATTCAGAAGTACAGGAAAAGGAAAGTTGCTGTTTTCAGAATTCAAAATGGTCAACGATCCCTTGAAGTTTCTAGCAATTTTTTCCTAGCTTACTAAAAATGAGAAGAAAAAAGCGCCAAGTAAAGGGGGCTTCCCTTTACTATATAAGAGTTCAAAAGTAAAGTACAAACTTCTGATACTTAGAAAATTAAAATAGTAATCTAATTGAAACTGGTAAGTTATATTTCAGCATATAAGCTATTACATAGCTACTGAATTTTATTAGAGATTTTCTATATGATATTTTGACAAAATATTATACATTAAAAATGTCAACGCTCAAGATTATTTTGAAAATGTCTTTTAAAACATTCTATTTAACATGGGCTAGGTTGCCTAACACTTATTAAGTTACTTTACTGTACATTATATACAGAGATAGATCTAAAATGTTTATGATAACTATAAAAAAGTCATAGTAAAGCTTATTATTCTATATATAATTACTTGCATTACAGAGTGTAATAATAACATGTACCTATGTAAATAATAATTTGAAGCATAGCTGCAATTACATTGTTTTTAATATTGTAACTTTTATTGAAAATAACAACGTTTTTTAGCTCCTAGGCAACAAAACTTCCTTGGGCCAGTGGTGGCTCTACTATATTCAGTTGACAATAACTGTCTTTTTAATACTGAAGTGAAGTATATTTGAATTTGAATTTTATTTGTAACAACACACAACAACATTTTGTGTTAATTTTATTTCTTATAGGAATTTATTATAATAATCCTGTATTATCTATAACAGAGCTACAGCTTAGTGACATAAAAGAATGTAACTTGTCGCTAAAAATGTGTATGAACAAGAATAATAGTATTGTGATAAACAGACAGAGGTTGACTACTGTCAATAAGTGACTACAGACTACAGTAACTGGGAGTCTGTAATGGTTGTGTAAATTTACTCCAGCTTTTAAAATTAGTAGTTAACAAGGAGTTGTGTAACTTTAATAAAATGAAACTAAATATCATCTACTGAGAGAGATATCTAACATTGAACAAAATTGTTTGCTTGGGCTAAACAATTTGGTAAACTGGCTGATTGTGACTATTCCACATTACTTGGATCCAGGTCTTCAGAAGAATTAAGTCATATAACGATAGAATAAAGTGTGTGATTTTGTATATTTAGTGTAATATGTGAAATTAACAGAGTTTTGATAAAAGTTTAAAATAAATAAACTGACAGTAATACATTGGAGCTCATAATATCTTCTTACATAAAAAGTGTGTAACCTAAAATAAATTATTAAATGAAAATTTTGAAATCTAATAAAAAAAAAAAAAAAAAAGAAATAACCCTACAAATAGTGTACCCTACATGTAGTGTATGTGTTTTTTCATATATATAAAAAAAGAGATAAAACATATAAGTAAAGGAAATAGATCATATAAAATATTAATTTAAATACAAAAATAATAATAAATAAAGAAGATGATAAAACAGAACAGGGAACTCAATTGGATAGGAATGAATAGAATAAAGAAATAAATATATTTATAAAATGTATTATTATTGCAATTGAAAGAATAACAAGTTTATTCAGTAAAATTACATAGTTACAAATAATACCATCTTGGTTGAAAAAAGGGTAGACATAAGCTCTATTATTTTTATGTTTATTGTTATACAGTACCCAGAGAATAGTTTTTTGAGGATCATTAAAAAGAAAAGAACTAGGAAATGCATTAGCATATATTCCACTTCTTTGACTTGTTGGGAGCTTCCCAGACAGTTACAATGGTTACCAATTGTAGATGGTGGTAGAAAGGCACAGGCATATCACCTGGCATTTATATGTTGTTGTGTATCCCAACAGATTTATGATGGCAATTGATCAGGACATATTGACATTAACAATTCATATTTCGGAAATAGTAAATTTATGCTACATTTTGGCTGCTGAGTTAATCATTAAACATTGAAATATTTTTGATACAGCTACAAATCCGAAATTGATTTCAGTAAACACAATTCATATAAAATATATGAGATTATGTATTATTGGTTGTCTAAATGAAGCACTCAAAATTAAATTGTGTGTGAAATTATGTTGTGTACTTTCCAAAGAAAGGAGTGTGAGTGTGTGGGTTGTTATGGAGCACAATTACTTCTGCGATTGCCTTTGATTGTTAAGGCAGATGTTGGAAAAGTGGATCTTTATGCATATTAACCAATACTTATATTAGTCAATAACTGACTTAGTGGAAAGTCAAATTGTCTCAAGTAGACCACAGCACATGTGGGTTGAGTAGTTTACCTGACACAGTTGCCAATAACAGACTTAATAGGAAGTCAAATCATAAGAATTGTATCCGTAGTCTCTATACAACACCTGTAATTCTATTTCTCAACAAAACCGCAGTGTATGTAGGTTGAGTAGTCCACCTGAATGTGCTTTATCTCAGGAAAGCAGGTTATGAATGAATCAGATGTGATAAATAGCATGCAGATTAATGGAAATGTTCAATATTTATAACACTAAGCACAAGGAAAACAAGCTTTCAGAGTGTGAATATGGTACTATATCAATGTGTCAAAGTAATTTTATTTTATGGTATATTTGAAAATTAAAGAACAGACCCAGGTATTAACTATTAAACTTGCTGATATATCTGGAAGTTGGCAGATCGCCTGATCACTCTGACGGTGGTATATCTATCGAGAGATATAAAGCTGACCACCATTTACATGCCGTATGCATCTGTTGCTCCAGGCTCCGGCGGCCTTATTTAATATGGAGCGTCCTAGACGTGGATCTTTCTCTGTCCAAATGGTCGGCCGTTGTGCGACTAAACGTCACTAAGGACTTACAGCTTATATTTCCAAAAAATGGGTGAGACACAAGAGACTGAGATACACTATTCAGGGAAGTCATGTCTAAATAACATCTGTTGCTCCAGGCTCCGGAGGCCTTATAAAATATGGAGATCCAAGATGTGGTGGACCATTCTCTGTCCAGATAGTTGGCTGGTCCAAATGGCCGTTGCGCGACTATACATCACAAGGGACTCATAGTAACATTTATTGTTCCAGATCTAGGAGGATATTATATTTAAACACATAATTATTTATTCTCAATCACTTTAATAACAATAATTTCATGGCAAGTGCATTATATCAACTTACTCTACTTTAATATTACTTTTATTATAAAAGTGACACAAGTTGTGGGTACCTTACTTAATAATTCATAGTTAATTATCAAAACCATATATAACAGAGGGCAAACTTTATACTATAGATACTTAGTCACTGAGCACTAGGACACTATATAAGAGACTTACATATTGAGAACCTAGGTGAAGGCTAGTGCACTCAAATAGAAGGACCATAAAACAAGTCCGTTAAAGATTAGGAAAATCAGAAAGATACAATATAATAAAAACTGAAGGTGAGACGATCAAGATACACGTTTGGCTGTAATGGTATTATTTTAACAGAAATTGAAATAATAAATAAATATTAGAAATTGAAAGAAATACCATATTTGATTGTTATTAAAACAGAAATTGGAAAAGATACCAGATTTAATATAAACAAGTAAAACTGAATGTATATGTATTATAACCTGATGGCAAGGTGCTAATGTGACAGCCTGAAAGTACACACAGACAGTGGTTACTTACTATACATTGTAATTATAATTTTCTGGAACCAAAGCACAAGGAAATTGTGGCACACCATAATATTATTTTGTTGTATTCTCACATTGTGATTTATCAGAACATCTAATATATCAGTCAGTAGTCATTTTATTTTTAGGTTCAAATGTTTGAAGGACCAATCAGTTTTGATTTTTATGTAGACATTTTTATATCAATAATGAATTTTATTAAACCAACCACTTAAATGGTCTTAATTTTGAAGGAGACATATTTCTCTTGTCAGCAAGAAAGCAGCAGCAGCATTTGATAATAATAATGATTAAATATATTAATTTATTAAATGATGGTCTACATATTCAAAGAGACAACAACTTTGACAACAAAAGGAAATTTTAAAAAAATATAATAATGATATATTTCAGGTATACTGGAAGAATTAAAGGTTTCAGATAAATAAACAGTAATAAACTCATTGAAAGAATAAAAAAAAAAATCAGATAAGTTAATAATTTCAAAAGAGGTTTTTTGTGAAGTAAGTTTATTAATATATAATGAAATGATTAGTTTAATAATCTATTATTAAGTTGATACAATATGATTTATTATATAAACATCCTAAATTATTTGAGAAGATATTTTGATATTACTATACAATACTTTGTTCTAACTTAGAGAAGAGCTTATACCATTAAATAAAGGTTTTATGATGAAATAATTAAAAGAAGAATTACCAGTAAAACTTTGTTAAACAGTATTGGTAAGAGATGTCTTATTAAGGTTATTAGGTTACTTGAAAAACTTTAATGTTTTATAGGTAAATTAAAAATTCACTTTTAATATAGGTATATAAAGTTAATTTTCTTTAAGATCACATAGCGTCTGCATCCTTTGTCTGCATACATTCTCTTTCACCAGCAGTAAACAAACAGGTCTTCAATCAACGCTGTGTGTTTCGAAGTAACATAATATAGCTGTTTTGCATTACAACAAAACAGTTATTATGTGTATGAAGAAACACACAGCGTTGCAGCAAGGTTCTTGCTGGTGAGTTATGAAGACTTCTATGAGTGACAGATGACAGCACGTCGCCACAGATAATAGATGACGTACGTCACTGCAGAAGTGAAAGAGGAAAGTATATCGAGGATTATTCGGTAAGTTGCACAAATTATTTCAACATAAAGGCAAAATTAAGAGACTGCTTCTTCAATCAACGCTGTGTGTTTCTTCATACACATAATAACTGTTTTGTTGTAATGCAAAACAGCTATATTTTATTCAAAACACTTTTAAATAATTCCGCTGTAATGAAAAATGTTGTTAATTTTAATGAAATATATATATGAAATTACATTAAAATATTCTTTTATATTACATATATTTATATATATTTCCATCATTGGAAAATATCTGTATATAATATTTTCGCGTTTCATTTATCAACAGCGCGCATTGCAGAGCTCGCGGTTGCAGGTGGATTACCGGAACTGTTTTTGTTAAAATGATTTACCTATATTTCGTGCCGCAATTTCGCTGACAAGATAAAACAGTGGAATTTACTATGGCGCTAAGGAATTTTAATTTTAAATAGTAATTTTTTATTAATTTTATATTTGATTTCTTTATAAAATATAGATTAGTTACGTGTTGAAAAGTATATGTGAATATCGTGATTCCGCTTTGAACTAGGTGTGTTTTAAATGAAACTATTTAACTAGATTAATCGAGTATATTTAGTATTTTAGATTTTTTAGAAACCCGATATTTTAAAATTTTGCAGTAATCCGTGGTCACGGGTAGACTGAGGTGGCATTCGTCTGTCAGTTGACATAATTATTATATTAAACTAGAGGGCGCGCGCGGCTTCGCCCGCTTATTAGGAGTGAATTCTAAAAAAACCACGAAACACGTGTTCAATAAAATATTTTTAATAGTCTGAATTAAATTTTTTATAAAAATCGGTGGCAATTTAAAGATTTTTCCATATAAACTTTCAACCCCTTATTTGAACCCTTAGGGGGTGAATTCTTAAAAACCATGAAACACGTGTTCAATAAAATATTTTTAAGAGTCAGAATTTCAAATTTTATAAAAATCGGTACAGATTATTTTTTTTTCCCATATAAACTTTCAACGCCTATTTCATCCCTTTAGGGTAAAATTTTTTCAAATTCCCTTCTTAGTGGATGTCCAGAATATGAAAAAAAAACATCTGTCCAAATTTCACGTTTCTACCATCAGCGGTTACGGCTCTGCGTGCGTCTTACCTCAGTCAGTCAGCACAAGTCCTTTTATATATATAGACTACCGCCAACGATTTCTTATTTGTATTGTGTACTGCCCTCGATTCTTGTTGAATGAGCTGACTCTGCATCTTGCCCTCTGGTATGGTGGGTTTGGGACTTAAAACTTTTTATGAGAGTTCCATGTGGTAGAAAGCTTCCAGCGGTCTTCTCTATTGAAATTAGGATGTTTTTGTATTTGCCCCGCAGATTATTCTAGGGATATATCGGTTTTTCTTAGCGAGGATTTGGGGCTTATCATACTAGATATAACGTTTGGGTTTATTCACAGTACGCTGCGCACCTGACTTTAATACATGCCCATTCCTGATATCCTAACACCGATGAGTTCTTGAGACCAGCGAAAAATAGTATTCCTTTACAGTGTGCAGGCGTATACAAACTGTATATGTATATTATGACTGTAGCTTATCATTCATCGGAAAAAGGGAACGGAAGTATCTTAATAAGAACGGACTGTCCTAACATAAGGTTCCCAGGTTCCCTCTGCCTGCCTTGATATATGCGGGATACAGCTTGAAGTTTAGAAAATGCCCTCAGTCAGATATTATACCACAACTCCGCAATGGCGATAAATTAGAACCTAAAATCGAATAATTCATCCATTTTCTAACGATCAGCCAGTATACTTTGTTTATATTTACCTAAGACGCAAACGTTTAGAGGCATCAGATCAAAGTTCTATCGATTGAACGAGATTGTTTGTGAAGTTTCCTCTATACGAGATACCTGAACGCTGCATTGGAACATGAGTATCGGTGCTATATCACGTTACTAGATGTCGAGCTTTCAGTAACGCTTTTGAAGTACGGATTAAATTAACTTAAAGTTAAAAATAGTTCTGAAAATGTTCTAAAGCCTTCTAAGCTATATTATATACATATTAATGAAAAAGAAAATTTACTTCATACTATTTTGTGGTTCTGTATATTTAAAAAACTGATCAAGTACAATTCGGATTTACCCGCCGAGAGTTCCGTACTAATTTCAGGTTTATAGGTCTTGAAGGGTTATAAATGTGAAAAAGTTAAGTTTGTGGGCGTCTGTACTCTTTGTATGAAATAAACTACAATTATAAGTTTGTAATAGTTTTTATCTGTAATAAATTCCACTTTCGGATTTGTTTATACTGCAACTTCTGACTTCTTGCCAAATTTCATAATTACACGAGAAATAAATACCTAAAGGTTTTGATTACAAAGCTTCTGTGAATGTTGTGATTTTTTTCTGTGCTCTAAGGCACTTTGGAATCTCAGCTAAAATTTCAGCTTAACCTCCTTACGACCTCGAGATAAATGGTCTTGACAGACGCACTACAACGTGATCCTATAACGATTACCTTTTTACCTTTTAAAGTACGGAACCCTAAAAATGGTAGATGAATACGCCGCAATTAAATCCTAATTGAAAATCTGCGTTTTGTGACAAAAGTATGAATCTACGTTGTAAGTATCAATATTAATGATTAAGTCTGAAGAAAAAAGTAATTATTAGGAAAAATCGCTTCTCGGCACAGGTATTACACGGTGAGTGGGAAGAGTGTGGGTGTATGTGAGTGAATACTCGTGTATACAGCGAGAAATATAGTAATGCTATATATGTATATTAATTAATAATGCTATTATTATTTTTAGCGAGGCCAGTCGTGGCGCAGCGGCACAAAGCGTGACTGTAAAACCGACTGGTTGTGGGTTCGATGCCCACTCGAGGAGTTGAATTGTTTACTTAAATTTATATTTCCATTTCTTCGCTCTTATGTCGAGGCAAAGCGCGGCGTTGAGTTCTGCCTCTTAACACGCAATGCCTCCAGAATTCGGCAGAAAGTGGGGAACGGAGTGTCTTACACTAGGTTACCTCTGCCTACCCTGCTGTGTGCGGGATACAGCGTGAAGCTGATTAATGGTTAATTTTAGCTGTATTCCGTATAAAACAGTGGTTCCCAACCAGTGGTCCGCGGACCACCAGTGGTCCGCAGAAGCCTAAATGTGGTCCGCGAATGATTTTAATTTTATGATTGGGGATGGTGACGCGAAGATTCTGTTTAATTATCACAGTTAATTTTTATTATACCTACATGCTTAGTGGTCCCTGCTACCAATTATGATATAAAAGTGGTCTTTGCTCAAGAAAAGGTTGGGAACCCCTGGTATAAAACAAGCTAGCCGGAAACGCCTATAGTCAAACTCTCCGCTATTCGTTCGAGTTCTAAACATACCGTATCGTGTCGCGGAACTCAACGCCGTGCTGGTCTTGCTCAGAATATTGAAAGTTATTGTTCGCCCTTTTCAAATCAAATCAAATCAAAAACACTTTATTGCACAAAGATAAAACATAAATACAATAACATTTATAATTTTAATACAGTGCAAAGGCGGCCTTATCACTATAAGTGATCTCTTACAGGCAACCTTTTATTTATAAAAACTAATATTAAGAGAGCATTGTTGGTGGATAGCTTTGCATAAAGATTTTTTTTTTGTTATTTATTATATCCTTAGTAAAAATCGAACCCACAACGTGTGTAAAGTCAGATACGTCTGCGCCACTACCTCACGCTTTTTTGTACAAATAACGTTTCTGATTCTATGAGATTGTGATGAATTGTTTACGATTTAATAAAAAAGCAATGATGCCACCCGTAGCTTTTAGATTATTATTTATGTTAGTTCCACAGTAAGTAGTAATCGATTTTTCTCATATTATATACGTGTGAAGACTAGCATCTGTTATATCAGAGCTTTTAATAAAATAATATAATTTGCTTTTGATGTTATTTATACTTGTTTTCACTCGGTGTATGATTATCATATTTTTTCTCGGTCAAATAAAATAAAGCCAACGCTAATGAGCGGACACTTAACAACGGAGTGTTTAAACACTAAGTTCTCTCTGCCTCCACTACTATAAAAGCTAAAAAAGCAGTAATATATGCTATATGTAATGTTACTGCTTTTTTACATACTTTACAAGAAGTAATATGGTCGGTTGATAAAACGTATTCCTTTACTAATCTTTATCAAAAACGCGAAGGGGTGCGTGATCTGAGTTAAGTAGCTAAGCCTTTTGCCTATCAATGAGATTTTGGTGTGTGAAATAAGTACTTTACGCGTGTATAACACTATATTGTCTTTTTTTATTATAAATAGCGCATAAAAATTATATTATTTGAAGATTTTGTGCATAAGCAATGGTTGTGGGTTCCTTTCCCGTTTGGAGGGAATGAAATATTTTAAATTTCTTGCTATGGTAAACAAAATTGACTTCCGCCATTCAACATTTGCTTGTTGAGTCTTGAATTCGATAGATCGAGCCGTAATAATAAATTAGATAAATAAAAATATATAAATAGTTTAAGTGAAGTTGTTTAACCCTTATTTAAATAAAATATATATTTAAAAATATTCGACGAATTGCTTGTTCAGGTACGCCATTCAATACACAATGTCGGACGAACCAACAAATCAGAAATTATTTTATTCTCTCTTGTTTTACACAATTCAAATCTATTATCTATTATATATTAGTTATATTTTATATATTTTTATTATTCTATTATATATACAATATTTTTATATAATACTAATTCTAATAACAAGTTGTCTCGACAATATTAGAACGTAATGAACACGAGTGCCGTTTCGTTTGTGCTTTTCTTGGAAATACACCAGAAAGGACACAGCACACTACCGCCGCTTAATACAATCGGCAATGGAAACAATATCAAATGACGTCCTCGTAATTACAGTTACACCTAGTAAGGTATTTTTATAAAGGGGATATTTAGAAATAGTGCCATATATCATATAAGTAAATTATGCTAACAACAATGCCTCGAGAATTCAGCGGAAAGTGGGGAACGGAACTGTCATAATAAACTATCATATAACTAGGTTCCCAGGTTCCCTTGGGCTTCCCAAAAAAAAAACAATAACACCACACAGAATGTAGCGTTGAGTTACTTAAAAAACAATCTCCAAAATTCGACCAGAGCGCGGAGTCTAAGAAACATTTATAAATAAGTAAATGATAAATAAAAGATAATCATATTTTATATGTAAGATATTTTTTTACTTATAAACTATAAACAACATAACATGTATATATACAGAATAAATATAGAAAATAAATATGGAAAACGTTGAAAAATTTATCGAATTGTTTGATCGTTAATATCTAAGACCAAACAAAGCTCCATTGGTTTCGATTAAACAAAACAAGTCTTACAAATTTTATATTTAATTTTATTCAGTCATGAACATTCGTTTGTACCTTTGAATAAAAAATATTTTAGAAATGGTTTGAAGTAGATAAGTTATTGAATATGAAAAAAAATCAACTAAAAGTCAGTCAGCTTAGTGTTAAGACACTCCGTTCCCCACTTTCTGCCGAATTCTGGAGGCATTGCGTGTTGAATGGCAGAACTCAACGCCGTTAAAGTCAGTCAAAAGCCATAAAAGAATTAAAGACATAAATCGAAGTGTTTAAGCACTTCCTTGCTATAAATAAACCCATAGTTAAAGAATACATCGACTGAGTTTTTGTATGTTTGTAATGCCATAACTAAAGAACAGAACTGAATTGGGATTTGAAAGGGGAAAACTCTTGAACCGATTTCGGTCACTTTCCTCAAATTCTATTAGGCATACATATCACATATGGTTAATAAGGTTTTTTTTATGTTTTTAGTAGGCTAGGCTGACGGAACGTGGGAATCTAGTATTAAGACAATCCATTCCCATTAAGACACTGCTGTTCTCGACTCTCTCTTGATTTCCCGAGCTGAACTCAATGCCGCGCTTTGCCTAGTTTACAGAGCAAGAAAATAAAAAAATATTCATACCCCGAGGGACCGTTGCGTTTAAAGTCCTTCACTGTGCCTCTTCTTTAATCATTTTGGACTTCTTTCGGACTACTTATTTAACTTATTTTGTAATATATTTTTTGCTTAGGTTTCATTTCTTTCAGTTCTTTCTTATGTTTCCTCATATTTATTGGAAAGATCGAAAGCCCAATGATAAGCAAAAATCTATATTAATATTATAAAACTGAAGATTTTATTTATGAAAGCATTTACCTCAAGAACCATAGTTTCGAAATAAGATTTTTTTTTATTTTAGATACAACTGTAAGAAGTATCCCACCAAAAACATCTTAACTGCGATTTTTTTATGAATATAGTTAAATTTTATGTCATCAAAGATTTATATTCTTTTAACATAAAATACGTGTGTACCAAGTCACATTACACACACACACACACACAGTCACTCATTTAATTCTTAATATATATTAGAGATAATTGAAAAAATAGTTATTTTTTAGATAACTTATATATTTGAAAAACTAGCATGTTACGTACTTCTATTCTACTTTATATTCTACTATACAATTATGCAGAATTTTCCGAGAAACTTGGTCATGGTATAACAATGGGTGCTTAGGACCCACGTTTTGTTTATTTCTAGCAATTGTAGGTCTTTATTTAAATTACTATAATTTTCGTTTTTGCTGGTGAAATAGTACAGAAATTATGGCAAAGAATGACTGATGGTTGCTTGTTTAGTGGTAAGAATAACTAGTTTACATAATTTGAGATTTTATTCGGCCTATTTGTTTGTAATTTTTATGAGTTATGAAAAAAATGACAGATTGAGATGGCAGAGTTCAACGCCGCACCTGAGCCACATGAATCCACTAAGATCGTCATAATTGTATGCAAAGGCAAGATTCTCCCATCTGATCTATAAATTCAAATTCAAAATATTCTTTATTTCAATATACTATTGTAAGCACTTTGCAATTGAATGAACGTATAAAAAAGGCACCACACGTTTCGGAAGACAGTTCTGCTGAGAAGAGCCAGCAAGAAACTCAATACTCTTTTCAATGTAAATCGTATAATTTAATTATTACATAAAGAAATGAAGTTATCCTGCATGACATCTTACATCTTTATTCTGTAAATATTCTTGAACAGTGTAACCTATACTTTACTATAAAAAAAAACCAGCTTCACGCTGTATCCCGCTCACAGCAGGGTAGGCAGAGGCAACCTAGTGTTAAGGCACTCCGTTCCCCACTTTGCGCCGAATTCAGAAGGCATTGCGTGTTTAGTGGCGGAACTCAACGCCGCGCTTTGCCTTGACACCAGTGCGAAGAAACGGAATTATAAATATTAATAAATGTTTCAGCTTCGCGTTGCGCCACAACAGGCTCCAATTATTAAAAATAATATATATAAATACTCGGTCAAGGTACTATATTATAATTTTATAAGTCAAATTAAAGTTTATTCATACAAGAATTATAATTTAATATCGTATCTCATTATGAAAGAAAACAGCAATAAAGAATACTAGAGAAATTATTTTATTAATAGCGTGAGCGAAGCTTCATTAAAATTTTAATAAAGTAGCGAAATAACTTTTAAATTAGAAAAAAAAGACAAGTTGACTTCGTAGCTGCAAATTTAATGATTAATTTTATACAATTGTAGGATCAAGTAGGGGCCAGTCGTGGCGCAGCGGCACGAAGTGTGACTGTAAAACCGATTGGTTGTGGGTTCGATCCCCACTCGAGGAGATGAAATATTTACCTTAATTTATATTTCCACTTATTCGCTCTGGTGTCGAGGCTAAGCGCGGCGTGGAGTTCTGCCACTCAACACGCAATGCCTCCAGAATTCGGCAGAAGGTGGGGAACGGAGTGTCTTAACACTGGGTTCCCTCTGCCTACCCTGCTGTGTGCGGGATACAGCGTCAAGCTGAAAAAAAAAGTGTAGGTTCACTAGACACTATTGTGACGTAGTGGAACAGCGTCCGACTGCAAATATGATTAGCGGGTTCGAACAAACTCGTGAGAAATTTTTCTTTTTCTCATTCTTGTAGACAAAGCGGCGTTTTCTTCTTTTTATAGCTTCACGTTGCATCACGCACATAAGAGAGGTAGGCATCGGTAATCTAGACCGGAATCTTCCACGAATCTTTACTGTGTAATATTTAAAAATAAACTAAATCATAAATCAGCTTCACGCTGTATCACGCACAAAGAAGGTAACCTTAACACTCAGTTCCGTTTGTCTATACTCCTTCGTATACGGCATTATAGTGTGAAGCTGCTGCATCTCCTAATGATATTTACAATTAACATTTATATTAAACATTTATCTATTGTGAAGAAGAGAGTTCTGGCGCAGGGGCGCAAGCCTGTGACTGTAAACGCACAGGTTGTGGGTTCGATTCCCAGCCGGAGAAATTAAATATTTAATATTTGCATATCCTAGCTCTGGTAACGAGGTAAACCTTGCGCTTAGTTACACTACTCAAAATACAATATCTCCAGAGTTCACCAGAATACTGAATTCTGCTATATGCGGGATACAGCGTGAAGCTAATAAAAATAACAAATTCTAAATTCAAAAGTGATATTTCGCTTATTTTTGATTGTAACAGTATTTATGGACAGAATATGTATAAACGAATGCTACGCCCTTATCGTGTTACAAAAGTTAGATGCCAATCAGTTCGTGTTAACCTGACAATTACATTTCGCCTAATCTAAATTACGAATAATAAAATAAAACAGCAGGTGCCACTGGTTTTAATAATATGGGAAAAAATAGATTTATATGTGTTTGTGATTTATTAATAAATGAAATGAAATCAGTTGCACGCTGTATCCCGTAGACAGCAGGGTAGGCAGAGGGAACCTAGTGTTAAGACACACCGTTCCCCACTTTCCGTCTATTTCTGGAGGCATTGCATGTTGAGTAGCGGAACTCAACGCCGCGCTTTGCCTCGACACCAAAGCGAATAAATTAAAATAAATGTTTCATCTCCTCGAGTAGGGATCGGACCCACAAACCAGTCGATATTACAGACACACTTTGTGCCTCTGCGCCACGACTGACCTATTTATTATACCTTATCTTTTTAATTTATATACGATGGCCACATTAGCACAAATGGAGATATTAAATAGCGTTTTAAGTTTATTAAGACTAAGCTCCTTAGTTATACCATTGTAATTAATTTAGCGTTACGCTATATAAATACAGTTAGGGAAGGTAGAGGGAACCTAGTATTAAGACACTCCGTTCCCCATTTTTATTACACCACGGTTTATTTTGACGTCAGAGCGGAGAAATTAAAATATTAAAGTTTAATTTCCTAGAATGGGATCGAACCCACAACCTGTCCCACTTTGTGCCCCTGCGCCACGATTGACTCTTAACTTGATTAACCAATAATTAAAAAAAATAAAATTAAAAACCTTGTTTATTTCAAATCTCGTAAAAGCTAGGAAATTTCAACTATCAATATCCGTCAGAAATGTGTGGATACTCATATCTTAAATGAATTTTAATTAATTTTAATGAAAATTAGACTGTTCACTAAGTTAAAATATTTCATATTTAAAACAAAAAGGAAGATCCCCATACAATGAACAAACATATAAACACTTAACAATTGGTCACGTAATTGAAATCCTAACCTATCCTACGTATCCGGGAACCTAGTGTTAAGACACTCCGTTCCCAAGAAGAGGAATATAATTTATTTAAAAAAAAAAATCGGCTGTGCATTTTCGATCAGTTAGTAGCGTAGCTTCACACTGTATCTCGTATATAACATGATTGTCAAAGGAAACCTAATGCTACGACACTTATTCGTTCTCCACTTCCTCTTTATTATCGGGAAATCGTGTGTATTTACACGCAATATAGGGGCGTTGAACTCAGAGCGAAGAAATAAATATAATCTGATTTCTTAAGTGTGAAAAGATCACACAACCGCCGCGTTCACTATTAGAGGCTGTGCCGCTACATCACAACGGCCTGATTCACTTAAAATATATATAAATTGCCTTAACTGGAAATCGAACTGAGAACGATGCTTGTGGAGCATCGACAGACATAATATCTCAGTCTCATGCTAATACTATGTAAATAGTCTATTTCTGGAGGCATTGCATGTTGAGTAGCGGAACTGTGCCGCTACATCACAACGGCCTGCCTTACTTATAATATATACAAATTGCCTCAACTGGAAATCGAACTGAGAACGATGCTCCACAGACAGACATAACATGCAACTAAACCAAAAACGTCTCATGCTAATACTATGCAAATAGTGGAACAATATTTTTACTTTTGAATTATTCCATTCTTTTCCAAGTTAAAACATTTGTATAACAAATGAACAAAAAGTATAATCCCTTGTAACAACTCGAAGCGTCCACTTAAACCGAAACGTAAATATTTAATATCGCTCCCTTGTTGTACCTACGTACCTATTTTGCCCTTTTTTCCCCATCCCTACTTAATCATATTTCGTCATACAAATATTGTAAATGTGAATGTTAGTTTGTTTGTTACGCTTTCACGCCAAAACTAATCAATCGATTATCATGAAACTTTGTACCCGCTAAAGGTACTAGAAATATATATAGTTTTTTTTGTATAAAAAATATATATATTTATGCGCGTAGCAGCGTTTAATTTTTTAATAATATTATCAATGTGAAAGTTTGTGAAGATGTTATGTTTTTTCCACTTTGAGACAAACTCTCCTAAACGGATTTATATGAAGCTTTACAGTAATATCACATATAGGTACATCTGAATAATATACATTCTACAAGGCTAAAAAAAATCAGCTTCACGCTGTATCCCGTACACAGCAGGATAGACAAAGGGAACGAAAAAAGTGCTAAGACACTCCGTTCTCCACTTTCCACCAAGTTCTGAAGGCATTGTGTGTTGAGTGGCAGAACTCAACGCCGCGCTAAACAAGGCTAAATTATGTAAAAAAAATGTATAATGTGAATATAATGCATATTTTTAAAGCGCGGGAAGCTGTATCCCACATACAGCAGGGCAGTGGAAACCTGGGAACCTAAGGTCTAGACACTGCCGCCTCCTACTTTCCGCCGAAAATAAATTATAACAATAAATTTAAACGTGCGACCCGCGCTCATGGCGCTAGTTCTCATAGCTAGACTATGAGAACCTTACATTGCTTGTGGATGAAATTGAACGATTGGAAATTTCTATTAGATATTTTAAATATTATTTTATTATAAGGTACTTCAATGCAACATGTGAACAATGTAATTGTTCATATGTTGCATTGAATTGAAATTTGTATTGTATTTTTATTTTTCTTATTTTTTTAAGATAAGTTTTGAAATAATATCAAAATTATTACACAGTTAGAAAATATATAAGCAAAATTGTCAATTAGATTTGAAATTTCTATGAATATAATTATTATACAGAGCTGTCATACTTTTTGAAACGAAATTATCAGACGTCTTCTCATATAATATGTATGTGGACGAAGGAGAGAGCAGCCATTTTTCTAATTACGCTTTTCTAATATTTTTTATCAACAAATTAATAAGTTTTAAAAGTTAAATAAATATACGTAAATAATATGCAATTAATAATTTTGTTGTTACCATTAGAAGTTTTTTTCCCTCCATCTCGTTAGAAGTTGATGCTTCCAGTGTTAAATTCTACTTTTTCCGTAACTTTCTGTGAAAGTCAGCTACCTAACATCTTTTTTAATTTTTTTTTAATGTATTTAAAATAAAATACTTATTTTCGTAAAATGAGTGCTTATGTCACATTTTTTTCAGTTTCACGTTACAGTAGTGGTAGGCAGAGAGAGCTTAGTGTTAAGACATTACACTCTTCACACTAAATTCAGAAATTAAAGCGTGTTAAGTGACGGAACTCAACGCCGCACTTTACCTCTACACCAGAGCGAAGAAATGAAAACATTAAATATAAAATTTCCTAGAGTACATATCAAATCCGCAACCTGTATTCACAATCACACGCTATTACCTCTGCGCCACTGGTCTAATTCACATTTATCTATCTATCTATCTTAAAAAGATAACACTTAAACAGCGAAAATACCTTTCGGACAACATTTTGACAAATAGCAATTGCCTCTTGATTGCAATTCTCAATTTGGACGAATTCACCGAAGTTTCAACGTTTCATTTTGTATGTACGTTCGAGCCAAAAATGTTTTGAACCGTCGGTCCGTGCCAAAACAACTGCTGTTTACTGCATACTGGGTGAATTAAAACGTCCGAAATTAGATAAATAGGTCCGCTTTAACTCGGTAATTATATAAAATAGCTAGCTTGTTTATACTTAGATATACGATGTAGAAGCTGTTTAGTTAAAATTATTTATAATATCATTCTTGTATATGGTCATTTTCTTCGTTATTTTATAATATCATTCTTATGTATAGTCATTTTTTATATTTTTTGTGGAGAAATTTATTTTAAGTTATTATTAAGTTTTCGAGTTCGAGTTCTCGTTCTTGTTAGAAATCCTGAGAATCAAAATCTTATATGAGAGACTTTCTAATATTGATCGAGGTTCTCTCTGCCTACTTTACTGTGTGCTGGATACAGCGCGAAGCTTTTTTTTATTTGATTTGATTTTGCTCTTCTAATCACTCATGATTTTAGCTTCATGGTAAGGGCGGCAGGGAGAGCATAGTTTTAAGACTCCGGTCCGCAGTTCCAAATAAATTTCCTAGATATTGCGAGTTGTGCGGCAGAACTTAACACTGCGTTTTGTCTTTTTTTCGTTAATAAGGCGACGAAATAATGCAACCCCTGAGTGAGAATCGAATTCACAACCATCGAGTTTACAATCAGACGTTGCGGCGATGCACCACTAAATGAATATTAAAAGATGATAAACGTACATTTCTATTATATAAATTCTACTTTTTCCGTAACTTTTTATAAAAATCAATTACCTAACACCTTTTTTCATATTTTTTCACAAAATTTTTCAGTTTCACTCTACAGCGTATTGAAAACATTCTGCATATAACAAGGTAGGCAGGGAGAGAGTTTAGTGTTAAGAAATTACACCTCTTACAGCGTGTTAAGTTTTAATTTTATTTTATTTAATTAATACAATACTGCAGTTATAAATATGATTTTTCTTGTTATTTTTTTATTATATAAAATTTCAATATTAATACTATACTACTAGAATACCACTTTAGTCCATCTACATAGTGTAGCTAAAGCGTAAAGCTTTATAATGTATCTCGTGTAAAGTAGGTTAGGCTGAGGTGACAGTGCCTTATTGGGAATATTAAGGTTCCCATTTAAATTAATATGTCAATATCCATCTTCAAGCATATTCAATAGTTTCTAGTCTATTATTAAAATATATTTTTTAATTTAAATGTTTTTGTTTTTGTTACAGATTGGGAGCTTAAAGCATTTTTTCTTATTTTCACATCCACATTTGAGTAAAAGATCTGTAAACGCGAGCAGAGATTTTGAAATTCGTCTGAAAAATGATCCCCAGGTAAGTCAAAAAGAACATTACGTATGTTACTTATTTATATAATATGTTCTTAAACGAGTCCAATCATTCTTTTAAGATGCCAATTTGGCTACTGTGATGTAATTTAAAATTAAATGAATAAATAAAATAAATATATAGATATTTAACTAAAAATATTACAAAGAAACATTTATTATAACATTTTCTCGCTTTGGTAAAGCGCGGCGTTGAGTTTTGCCGTTGAATTTCCGAGTAAGTGGGGAACGGACATGGGTTAATGGAGCGGCGTGTCTTAACACAAGGTTCCCAGGTTCCCTCTGCATAAAAAAAGGTATAAATAAACCTGCCTGCCTTGCTATATATACACAAGGATAAGATAAAAAAAATGATTATATTACATATTGCTTGTTGAGCGTAATAAAAAAATGAATAATTTTATTTCAGAACATCTAAGTTAGAATTATATAAAAAGGAAAATATTTCAATAATAAAAAAACAAAAGAAACGGGCAAAGTGAATGTAATCGCGTAACCGAAATCCTGCTGAGAGTATGAGGATTTCGCTTAATATGTACTGAGTTTCTTATTCATTTCAAATAAGAGTTGGGTTTGAGGAATTGGGGATTTTATTTTAGATTTAATATTCAAATATTAGTATCTGGATACAGAAACCGTTGTGTCGCAGCGATTCACTGTAAACGTGAGTATAGGTTTGAATCCCAGTCGAAGGAATTAATTGTTTTTATTGCCTTGCTCGAGCAATAAGGCAAAGTTCGTAATTGAGTTTATTTACTCAACACAAAGGAATGGAAGGTAACAAAAATTGATTCTTTCTGCCTACCCTACTAGAAGCGTTATACAGTGTGAAGTTAAAACGAAAAGCATTTCTATTCAGTGCTGCATAAGATTTTTAAATTTATTTTGATAAGTTCTGCCACTCAACAAGCAATGCCTCCAGAATTCGGCAGAAAGTGGGGAACGAATTGTCTTAACATTAGGTTCCCTCTGCCTGCCCTGTAGTGTGCGGGATACAGCGTGAAGCTGACTTTTATAAATATTCCAAATTGTTGCACTTTTTGTAACAAGACAACAAATACTCGGATCTATATTATTAGTGGAGGCCGGTCGTGGCGCAGCGGCACGAGGTGTGACTGCAAAATCGACTGGTTGTGGGTTCGATCCCCACTCGAGGAGATGAAATATTTACTTAAATTTATATTTCCATTTCTTCGCTCTGGTATCGAGGTTAAGCGCGGCGTTGAGTTCTGCCACTCAACACGCAATGCCTCCAGAATTCGGCAGAAAGTGGGGAACGGAGTGTCTTAACACTAGGTTCCCTCTGCCTACCCTGCTGTGTGCGGGATACAGCTCACGCTGTATTTTAATTTTTTTTTAATTTTTATATTATTAGTATTTATGTTTTTGGTTTTCGACGGAGTGAAGTGACGAAGAAAATATTTTTTTAGCTTCACTTTTGACTGAATGATGAAGGCATTTACAATTACAATTTAAAATATTTAATTACCTCGAGTGGGAATTGAACCTACAACCTGTAGCGCTTACAATCGTACGCTTGTACCCCTGCGACATGATAGGCCTCTATCTACATATGACTACTATATACAGAGTGTGGCGCTTCTCTGCTCCAGCTCTTGAAAATTATTGAGAAAATTTATCTTCGGCTTATAAAACTTGTAAATAACATGAAAACAAAAATTGTTTTGATTTTTCACGATTTTTGTGTAATTTTTTGAAACATTACATGTATATTTACGTATCAGAATGTGGATCGAAATTACAATCTTCATGTAAGCAACCAGATGGCTTTCTACTGCGCCACCACAACTTAAATATACGAAATTGTAATCTTTTTGTAAAAATTCGAACCTACACTACAGTCGGTTCCGTCCATACTGCGCCACCAAAACTTTTATTAATTGAAAAGCGAAAAAATCTGAATACTTGAAAAGCTAAAGCTATTCAATAAAGATTTATTGAAATCGTTAACGTTTCAGTTTTAATAGCTGTGTCGAAGTTAAATAGATATAAAAAAATGGATTCTCGAAGTTTTTTAATCTCTATATATAATAAGACAGTAAAAATATTTTGTCTGTACATTTAGTAATTTTGACTGAAATGGATAGAGGGACACTTAAAAAGACTAATAGAAAGCAAAAAGATTTTTTTTGAATTTCTTGTCTGTCTGTCTGTCTGTCTGTCTGTCTGTCTGTCTGTCGACATATTGTTGTCCGCATTTTTCTCTGAAACTACTGAACCGATTTACTTGAAAATTTCACCAATTGCTTTGTTTTAACTCAATTTAGGTTCTAAAGTTTGGTTCATCAAAATCGGTTCATTAAAAAAAAAGTTATCGTCATTTGAATGAACAAGGCATTAGCTTGCCAGCGAATGTTATATAGAAATCGCGCTGGTATGACCCTGGCTAAAGAATGACGTTCGAAACGTTAATTTAAACTTTATATTTGTTTGTCATTCTATTATAGGGTGTGAGGCCAGTCGTGGCGCAGCGGCACGAGGTGTGACTGCAAAACCGACTGGTTGTGGGTTCGATCCCCACTCGAGGAGATGAAATATTTACTTAAATTTATATTTCCATTTCTTCGCTCTGGTGTCGAGGTTAAGCGCGGCGTTGAGTTCTGCCACTCAACAAGCAATGCCTCCAGAATTCGGCAGAAAGTGGGGAACGGAATGTCTTAACACTAGGTTCCCTCTGCCTACCCTGCTATGTGCGGGATACAGCGTGAAGCTGATTTATTTATTTTAAGTAAACAAAATTGAATTGTTAGTAGAGATTACCTTCATAAATCATAACAGTGAAGTTTAAATCGTAATTAATTCAACACAGAGATAAAGAACGATTTGATCTTCAAAGAAATATCAAGTAAATACATAGATTTTTTGGTTCGTTCGTTGGTTTGAAATAAATCTATATAAAAATGCCTAAAAACATCCTTTCTACGTGTACTCTGTAATAACGACATATTTACCAATTGTACATTTAGCTAATAAATAATATATGTAACTAATTTAAAAACTGTACAGGAGTTAATATGCAAACATTACAGTTATTTTACAAAGAATATTATGAATCCTTAACCAAATCAATAATTTTACATTTAAGGCTGTTTCTGAAGCAGTACATTAAATTATTAAGTGACATCAGCACATTTAACAGAGCTTTAAAAAACATAACATAGGTAAAAAGAACGTAATGTTACAAATATATATATATATATATATATAATAATTAGCTTTATGTATATTTTATGAATATCAAATATCGACATTGGTCATATTTTTTAGTTCGAAACAATCAAAAATTCTTACAGAAGTTACGATAATGTCGTAAAAAAATCATAATAGAATATTACAGATTAAAGTAACAAAAAATCATATTAGAAGTCATTATAGTTGTCTTTATATTATATATGTTGTTGTATGTTGTCTTTATATTTGTTTGTCATTCTATTATAGGGTGTGAGGCCGGTCGTGGCGCAGCGGCACGAGGTGTGACTGCAAAACCGACTGGTTGTGGGTTCGATCCCCACTCGAGGAGATGAAATATTTACTTAAATTTATATTTCCATTTCTTCGCTCTGGTGTCAAGGTTAAGCGCGGCGTTGAGTTCTGCCACTCAACACGCAATGCCTCCAGAATTCGGCAGAAAGTGGGGAACGGAGTGTCTTAACACTAGGTTCCCTCTGCCTACTCTGCTGTGTGCGGAATACAGCGTGAAGCTGATTTATTTATTTATTTTATTATAGTTGTCAATCAATTCTGCTTATTAAATAATCATGTATTTTAAGCGGGCGAAGCCGTGGGCGGGCCGCTAGTATATAATAAATCTGTGTAATTTCCAATCACTTTCTTAGATATTGTTTTACTTATTTTGTAATATTTTTCCAAAACTAAATGATGTTTTGAAGATATTTTTCTAATTATAGTTAGTATATTTCTTTTGCTTGTTCTAGACAAACATTTCCGTTTTTTATATGTGATCTTCCTACAATATCAAAGATGGTTATCTTTTACAGGTCAATTTAGGACTCTTTCTCTAATTCGGCATACTATTTTTGTTTCTATCTTAATGAATCTAACTCACATAGTATGTTATATATCTCTAGTTTTCGCACAACATCTTCGATTTTCTCCGCTCCCTATTGGCAATCGACCATAAATTTAAAAAAAAACAGCTTTACGCTGTTTCCCGCACACAGCAGGGTAGGCAGAGGGAACCCTGTGTTAAGACACTCCGCTCCCCACTTTCTGCCGAATTCTGGAGGCATTGCGTCTTGAGTAGCAGAACTCAACGCTGCGCTTAGCCTCGACACCAGAGCGAAGAAATGGAAATATAAATTTAAGTAAATATTTCATCTCCTCGAGTGGGGATCGAACCACAACCAGTCGGTTTTACAGTCACACTTCGTGCCGCTGCGCCACGACTGGCCTCAAACTACAATTGCGTTTATAAACAGGACATTGAGTAATTCGTAAAGTACCTATACATAAAGCTATTCGAAGATTCAAAATAGAAACTTTTAAACAAGATAAATTGTTAAATCTAAAATTAATATTAAATTATAAATATCAATAATAAGTATAACCAAACAACAGTACCAGTTTAGAGTGTTTGGCAATCGCTTCCGAAAAGGAAACCTCCGATCAATCTGTAATATTATTTTATTTGAGATCTTCTCAATTTGGCAAATAAAATGAGATTTGCGTGCTACAATTTTATTATAGAAACAAACGCCTTACAAATTTCGTTATCGATGCTTTTCTTTTTTTTTACTTTGCCAAGTATTCAGAATTGGTTGGTTTTCGTTTGCAGATAAGACACAATATAAGGGAGATAAGAGTAATTCAATAATGTTCGTTTATTTTAAAGGTATTGTTTTTACAAATGTATAATTTAAATTATAATAATGATTTGGTTTTTTATTTTCGTTACAATTTAAGAAAAAATGGAATTTATTTTTGATATAAGAAACGGCTTAGTTATATATCACTCGTAAGACGCCGTTCTTATTTTTTTAGCTTCCACGATGGCCATAGTTATAGTAACATCAACAACCTCGGTTGGCCTTTGAGAGTAAACCCACAGTCTCCATGATGAGGAACTCGTGTAAAAATCTTGAGAAGCCCAGAGCAGAGGCAAAAGACATGTGAGATAGAAAGCGTTCGTTATCGTATTCTACCTGGTCACCACGCTAGGCATAAAACGTGAATTAAAGAAAAGGTGATGGTACTACCACAGGTTAACACCCATAATACAACTAATCGATTCTATTACTTAAGAATGTTTATCTGGAACATTCGAAGCGCTTACTAAATCGAGCGATGTGATGTACACTTTGCATTCCATCAGGTAACTCAAATATTCGAACTATTTAAAGTAGATTCTCGTTATCGTTGTCAAAGATGGTACAAACTAGCGTAAAGCGTTTAGTTGTATGCCAATATTGTTAATGATATAGATAATTTTACCATATATTGTTTTATATTTATTTTATTTTCATGTACCAGGATAAGCAGAGGGAACCTGGGAGCCCGGTGTTAAGATACTTCGTTCCCATTATAACACTTCCGTTCCGCACTTTCCGCTGAACTCTTGAAATAATCTTGGATTTCATTCCCTCTAGTGTAATCGAAACCACTCAACACTCAAAATATTGTTAGTGATATGATTGAAATATTTAAATATAATAAACATAAATATTACGTGGTCGGTTACGAATAAAGTTTCAGATAGTAAATTAAATTAAATCAACTTCACGCTGTATCCCGCACACAGTAGGGTAGGCAGAAGGAACCTCGTGTTAAGACATTCCTTTACCCACTTTCCGCCGAATAAATTCAGATAGTAATCTAACATTTAATGCTATCTTACAGTCAGAGGATGAAAATACAAAATAACTGTCTTATATTGCCAAGAACAATTTTCTTATAAATGAACGATAATAGTAGGTAAAACTTCATACGGTTTGTTACACTTTAAAATTACAAATAAGAATGTAATAAAGAAATGCATGGGTCAAATGGTCTATGAAACCAAAAATTATAGCTTATCTGGCAGATACAGCTGTCCGGGACGTTATCAGCCAGTGGTGAAACTGGCGCTAAATATATTAAATATTAGTTGAGTCTGATATTCCTCAGATTAAATCTTATTCAAGGCTAATTAACTCGACGCTTTTGCAGAATAGGCAGAAAAACCCATTACTTAGATACTCCAGTACTAATCCAGTCACTGTGTGTTGAGTGGCGGAATTCAACACCGAACTTTATCCTTTACTATAGCCAGGATATGACAATAATTCTTCACTGTTATTTATTTTTATCGGGAATCGAATCCATAATCGCTTACGGACGGCCTTATAAATTAACTATTTAACATATAAATCTTATTCTACAGCCTAAAATTAAATCGTGTAAAACTAAACAGAGTAATATTTGCTTGGACGCTATTAGTAATTTAATAGAATTAAAATGAAATTAAATCACACACACAGCAGGGTAGGCAAAGGGAACCTAGTGTTAAGACACTCCGTTCCCCACTTTCTGCCGAATTCTGGAGGCATTGCGTGTTGAGTGACAGAACTTAACGCCGTGCTTTTGCCTCGATACCAGAGCGAAGAAATGGAAATATAAATTTAAGTAAATATTTCATCTCCTCGAGTGGGGATCGAACCCACAACCAGTCGGTTTTACAGTCACACTTCGTGCCGCTGCGCCACGACTGGCCTCAGTTTAATAGAACATGTTAGTAATTTATAATTTTGTATCATAATAATGTATATAAAATTAACGAGCTATGTAAAACAAAACACGGATATTGCTGGTGAGAGCTTGTACTTTACACAATATAGGTTTATTTACAAATAGGTTTATTTTGTAATCTTCTCTTATCATTTTGTATAAGAAATAAGCTATGTGTAGAAAGTATATATTTTTAAGTTTATATTTTATTAAGTAATAAAGTGAATGATATAGTTTTAAGTTTATATTTTATTTTTAAGTTTATAGTATATATTTTTAAGTAAGGGAGTTAAGGGGGTAACAACCCTTAACTTTAAAGTTTATATCCTCGGTATCTATTGGAGATATCATTATAAAACTTTATTTATGAACGTGGATACGAACCCAAAGTTCCTAATAGAGCGGAGAAATGAATTATTTTCATAAAATTGCCATATGTACTTAATTTCCTAGAATGAAAGTCAAAGTAATAACCAATGACTTCAAATTTATTCAGATTTTTTACAATCAGTACGTATCTCTTTGCACTGTGATGGTTTCAAAGTGATATATACATAATTATTATTATTAAAAAGATAAATTAAATCAAATCAAACCAACTTCACGCTGTTTCCCGCACACTGCAGGGAAGGCAGAGGGAGCTAGTGTTAAGACACTTCGTTATCCACTTTCCGCGGAGCTCTGGAGGCTTTACGTGCTGAGTGGCAGAACTCAACGACGCGCTTTGCCATGACACCAGAGCGAAGAAATAGAAATATAAATTTAAATAAATATTTCATTTTCTCGAGTGGGGATCGAACTCACAATCAATAACATTTACAGTAACACTTCATGCTCCAGCGCCATGACTGGTCTCCATAATTATTATAAAGAAGATTTTTTTTATTTATTATAAAGAAGAAAATTAATTATTTCTTTTACAGACGACTGTAGAGTACTGGAACTATAACTAATAAGCTCATAAAAACTTGTTATTAAAAAAATCGTTGCATCTAACATATTATAACGACGAAACGTCGAAAATCATTTGCAGAATTTTAATTATTTTTTCTTTCATAAAATGTATGTCTTTTCTTTTTCCTATACACATCCCGAGCTTTTACTTCATGAATAATGTAGTGGGGTTAAGTTGAGACATTTCAAGGGCAGTGGTTTGTCTCGCTGTAACTTGGGTCAAGGTAGAATCTTAGATGTCATATAAATTTTAATTTATACAAGAGTTTATAATATAGAATGAAAGGTTTCAATATTTTTTTTGGCTTCACGCTGTATCCCGCATATAGCAGAGTAAGCAGAGGACCCAGTGTTAAGATACTCTGCACCTGTTATGATACTTTTGTTCATCACTTTCCGCTGAATTCTAAAGGCATTGTGTTGAGCAGTGGAACTCAACTCTGGCCCTCAATTGCCTCGTTATCTCAGCGAGGAAATGAAAAAAAATCTTCTCGGAGGGGAATCGAATCCACAACTTGTCAGGTTTACAGCCACACACTTATGGTTATGTACCTGCCCCACGACTGGCTATTAATATATAATAGTACGAATTGTAGCTCGGTTCAAATTTTATGAGTGTGGACTATAAAACTTAAGATTCAGGTTTTCCCTATCTCAAAGAAATTTCTGAGAAACTTGCCAAGTCTCTGCTATCTATGCCCAGTAGATCGCCTGTGAGTAGTCTGTTAATCACTTAGGTATGACGAAAATATATTTTTAGCTTCACGCTGTATCCCGCATATAACACGGTAGGCAAAGAAAACCTGAGTGAAAACACTTCTGTTCCTCAATTTCCGCCGAATTCTTGCGGCTTTGTGTGTTAAGTGGTGGAACTCAACGCCGCGCCTTGCCCCGTTACCGAAGCGACGAAAACATATTTTTTTCCACCGGGTGGGAATCGAACCCATAACTATCGCGTTTACTGATGTCTTTGTGCCACGGTGACCAACAATATATTCTCTATTCTCTATATATAATAAGACTGTAAAAATATTTTGTCTGTACATTTAGTAATTTTGACTGAAATGGATAGAGGGACACTTAAAAATAATAATAGAAAGCAAAAAAATTTTTTTTAATTTCTTGTCTGTCTGTCTGTCGACATATTTTTGTCCACATTTTTCTCTGTAGGTACTGAACCGATTTACTTAAAAGTTCCACCAATTGCTTTGTTTTAACTCAACTTAATAACTAAAATTTAGTTCATCAAAATCGGTTCATAAAAAAAAAAGTTATCGTCATTTGAAAGAAGTCGTAATTAATTCAACACAGAGATAAAGAACGATCTTGAAAGAAATATCAAGTAAATACAAAGATTTTTTGGTTGGTTCGTTCATATAATATATGTAACTAATTTAAAAACTGTACAGGAGTTAATATGCAATTATTACAGTTATTTTACAAAGAATATTATGAATCCTTCAAATCAATAATTTAACATTTGAGGCTGTTTCTGAATGAGTAAATTAAATTATTCACTGACAACAGCACATTTAACAGAGTATATTATATAGGTAAAAAGAACATAAAGTTACAAAAATATATACGTGTAATAAATAATTAGCTTTATGTATATTTTATAAATATCAAATATCAACAATGGTCGTATTTATTTATTTAAAACAATCAAAAATTCTTTGACGATATGTCGTAAAAAAATCATAATAGAAGTCATTATAGGTGTCAATCAATTCTGCTTATTAAATCAATAATCATGTATTTTAAGCGGGCGAAGCCGTGGGCGAGCCGCTAGTATTATATAAATACAAAGAAATAGATGATATTATCTTATTTTATAATCTTATTATTTATTAAATTATTAAAAAAATTTGCTTCACGCTGTATCCCGCACACAGCTGGGTAGGCAGAGGGAACCTAGTGTTAAGACACTCCGTTCCCCACTTTCTGCCGAATTCTGGAGGCATTGCGTGTTGAGTGGCAGAACTCAACGCCACGCTTAACCTCGACACCAGAGCGAAGAAATGAAAATATAAATTTAAGTAAATATTTCATCTCCTCGAGTGGGGATCGAACTCACAACCAGTCGGTTTTACAGTCACACCTCGTGCCGCTGCGTCACGACCGGCCTCAATCTTATTGGCCTCAAATCTTATTATTCTGCCACAAATCACTAATCACTATTAAGCTCACGATACGTTATTTAATTATTTTGAAGGATGTATTGCTACTATTGTGCGTCTGTAGTAGAGTTATAGCAAACAACTAAAATGGGACATGTAAATTTATATTGGAAAAAAATGTATACGAGCGACGGTTGTGAGTTCAAATCCATTCAAGGGTACAATATTATCCAAAGTACCTTAAAATATATGAATTGAAGTGCCACGTTGAATTCCGTCACTCAACACGCAATGTTTCAAATTCGGATTGAAATTTGAAAAACGGAGAGTGTTTAAACACTAAGTTCTTACTTCTTAGCTAAACAGGTCTCTAAAAATATTATTAATAAAAATCTTACTTATATCTAAAATAATAACATTATTATTTATAGGAACAACGAAGTTCGTTCGTTAGTTCATCATCTTACATTTCAAAGGGAGTATAGTCTTGTGTTTATATAATACTGCACTTTACTAAACTATCACATACTTAATTATGTGAAAAAGTTTCGTTAAATCAGCCTTCGGCGTGCTCGAATCCATATTGAAGGACTGAGTTGAACTACGAGTATGCTAGTCTAAACATTTTTTTAAATATAAATTATAGTTAAATGATCGTAATATGAGGTCAATCGTGGTGCAGGAGCACAAAGTGTGGCTGTAAAACCGACTGGTTGTGGGTTCGATCCCCACTCGAGGAGATGAAATATTTACTTAAATTTATATTTCCATCTCTTCGCTCTGGTGTCGAGGCAAAGCGCGGCGTTGAGTTCTGCCGCTCAACACGCAAAGCCTCCAAAATCCGGCAGAAAGTGGGGAATGGAGTTTCTTAACCTAGGTTCCCTCTGTCTACCCTGCTGTGTGCGGGATACAGCGTGAAGCTGATTTATTTATTTTTTATGATCGTAATATGAAGGTAATCACTCATTTTAAATCAAATAGGCAAAAAACTCAGTAGCTAATTTATTTTCTATATTTTCAGTCCACTTTCCGTCCTTGGATGTCTTACGTATCGGCTGGCGGAGTTTAACTATACTCACAACTGTCATTTACATAATAATCACTGGCACAGTCGAAGGTGCCTTTGACTTTACCTTTGATATATCAGATGATTAATAAAACAATATTTTCATATTTTTTTCTTTTTTTTTCTTCTTTTTGTCACTTTTACATTTTTACTACAAGCTATTTTATTATAATTATTACTATGTGGCCATGTTGGTATGTATGTAAGTTTGTATATAGACATGTAAAAATCTTATGTTCTATTGTATTTATTATTTACACCCCCAAATCCCCTTTTTTCCTACCCTTTACGTCCTATGCCTTAAGATTCCATGGAACAGATCGCTGTTTAAGCGATTATATAGCTGTTATTCTCAGTATCTAAACTTAGTAAATAATTAATTATTTTCATTGTTAACAGGTAAGATGGGTGATGCAGCAGAGAGAGCTCCGGAGGGTGAAACGGGATCACCGTCCCAGGCACGTGTTGCGACAGTCTGTGCCGTCGTTTCCAGATCCGTTATTCAAGGAACAATGGTATTTGGTAAGTTTTTTTATAATCCTGTATTAAAAATAAAATTAAAATAAAGTACAAAAACATTATTATGATAAAGTGAAATAAGTAATATTAAGGTACTAAAAAAAGCAAAAAATGTTACACTATGTTAGTGAAAGACTCACTTTAATTTAAAAATAAATAAGAAACGTCAATTTACAAAAACAAAGTAAGCCTGTGGAAGTTATTTTCCTAATAAGAAATAGAAATATAGTGCCGACGATGCCCTGTATTCGTTTGTGGAATTAGTAGATATATACTAGTCATCACTGTCAACACCGTCGGTTTTATGAATAAATTAAAAAAAAATATCCTTATTTTCTCCGTCTCTGTAGGAATTTTGGGGAAATTCTCCTTTAGTACTCTTCTACACTCCTCAGGAATGTACATTTAAATTTAAACTTTCTAAGTTAAACAATTTTTTTAATTTCTTTTATATGTTTAAGATAAATTTAATGATACTAAATATGAATTTTATAGTTTTAATAAAGTCAATTAGTTTAGTAGTAAGTATTTACAAAACTTATATGGTTAAGTTGTAATTATTTATATTTATAAGCCATAATAATTTTTAGTTTAAGGCGCAGGGGCACAAGCGTGGAGTTCCATTCCCAATAGAGTGTGTCTTAACACTAAGTTCCCAGGTTCCGAATAAAAAATACAAAGCACTAGATTTCGCTTGGACTATCATGAGATTTGCGAGATACAGCGTGAAAGTAAATAAATTATAATAATTATTATTATTATGTCTAAAATAGGCGGAAAATGGGTAATAGGTTAAGTGTGAATGACAACATATATAATATATAGATACTTCCGTTCTCACTTTCCGCCGAATTCTGCTATTGCGTGATAATTGACGGAACTCAACGCCGCGCTTTGTCTCGTTACCAGAGCGAAATAATAAAAACATAAAATATTTTTCTCGAATGAAAATCGAATCCATAGTCGGGTTTACAGTTCCACGCTTTTGCCGCTGCGCCACGACTGGCCTCAATATTGATGTTATTTCATATAACGTTATACAGCTTAAAGAATCCTTTCTTTTCTATTACAACATACCACCCGTTTTAATTTCTTTGTCTGCAACGCGAAGGGTTCGTTCGCCTCAAAATCATGTACGAGCACTGATTGTATCTCTTTATTGCCCTACTCTAAGGAATGAGATACTTTTTATTTAACTTAGTCTTTTGTACTTAAGTATTTTATTAGTTAGTGATTGTAATAAAAATTTCTTTTTGTTTTTTATTTTAAAAGTGGCAATTGTGTTGAAATTTGTTGGGTTATGTTAAAATTGAGGTCTTCATGGCGCTTAGGTACAAGCGTGCATATGTAAGCGCGGCTGTTGTGAGTTCGATCCCACTTGGGGGATTGTTGGCAAAGTTATATTCAGTCCAACATCACTGAATATACAATGCTCCGAAACTTTGCCAGAAAATGGAGATCCACTTATATGCATTACAAAATTAAAGGCCTGTGCTTAAAAATGCAAGCACTTCTATAAATACCCAAAGAAATCGATTTAAAGATTCATTTAAAGATTTAAAGTTCTCATAATAGGAGGCGCAGGGGCACACAGTGCGACTGTAAAATCGGCTGGTTGTGGGTTCGATCCCCACTTGAGGAGATAAAATATTTATTTACATTTATATTTCCATTTCTTCGCTCTGGTGTCGAGGTTAAGCGCGACGCTGTATCCCGCACACAGAAGAGTAGGCAGAGGGAACCTAGGAACCTAGTGTAAATACATCCCATTAAGACGCTATTCCTCACTTTTCACTGAGTTCTGCAAACACTATTGAGTGGCGGAACTCAACACCGCCTTTTGCCTCTTTACCAAAGCATTGAATAAAAATATTCTATGTTCTATTTCCAAGAGTGGTGATCCAACCCACAACCTTTGCGTGTTTACAGTCCCTGCGCCACGACTGGCCTTAAATACGTAATACGTTGAACAACAATTATAGTAATCGATTTCCACTCAGCGTGGAACAGAGGAACCGGCATAAATATAAAATATATTTTTTTATATATTCATTGGTAGAAAAATTAATAAAGCGTGATACTCCTTTATTGTTTAATGGCCTGAAATACAATATAACGCTTATATAGAATATAGAATACAATAATAAAATTGTACTACAATTGAGTTACTAACTTTCGCCCTTTGTATATCTTTCACACGTTTTTTTTTGTTTAGGCACTATATAAAAATTCACAGCTTAACGCTGTATCCCGCACACAGCAGGGTAGGCAGAGGTTAAGTAGGAGCTATTGTTAATTGCATTGCAAGCATTGCGACTTGAGTGAACTTAACGCCGCACTTTGCTTTGATACTAGAGCGAAGGAATAGAAATATACATTTAAATAAATATTTCGTTCCCTCGAATGGTGATTGAACCCACAACCAGTCGCGTTTACAGTCACAATTCGTACCATTGCGCTACGACTGGTAGGTTACCCTTTCCCGCACATAGATGGGTGGGCAGGGGTAACCTGTGAACCTAACGTTAAGATCCCATTAACCACCGGCCGCGGAATTCTCGGCGTATTGCGTGTTGAGAGTAAACTCAACGTCGTGCTTTGCCTCGATACCAATTAAATGAAAATTATAGTATATGAGTTTGATTCCTCCAAGTGAAAATCGAACCCACAACCGTTGCGTTTGTACTAGCGTGCCCCTGCGCCACGGTGACCTCAACATAATAACACAGATATTCATATATGCAAAAAGTAAAAGACATTATCTTAGCGTGTACAAAATAATAATAATATATATAAAAAAATTATAAACTTTCATTTTTATAGAAGATTTATATTTTTGTATTGTATGAAACCATATTATTTTATTATTTTTTACGTATATCTTTTTGTATCTTAATAAATCTTAATGATGATCTACTATAGTTAGAAGGGTAGTCAGGGAGAAATTAGTGCCAGTACACCTCTCTCTAACATTTTGATTCATTTTATAGATACTCCTGCTACGAGAGCGATAAAATAAAGGCAATTTGTGAAACATGAATGAGGCCAGTCGTGGCGCAAAGGCACAATATGTGACTGTAAAATCGACTGGTTGTAGGTTCGATCCCCACTTGAGGAAATGAAATATTTATTTACATTTATATTTTCATTTCTTCGCTCTGGATGTAACGATCCATACCAGAACTAAATTGTGTAGGTAAATAATATAATTAATTAAAAAAAAATATCATTTATACAAAAATATTATAAATGTAATTTATAATATTATTTAATTTATTCCTGAATATAAATACTACTATAATCTTATAAATAATAGTTTAGATCGGTGTTTTCATTATGCATTCTGTTCACAAGTAATATTAAAGTGATGTAATAGACCGTAGGTAAAACACGCAGATATAAAATATATGTATTAAAAATAATTTAATAATTATATTTAATCATTGTGTATTATAATTAAAAATAAATAATAACATAATTAATATTTTAATTATTGTAAAATATCATGTTGACTGAATAAGCTACTGTCAACGTCAAAGACAAGAAAAAAGGAAAGAAAGAGAGGGAAAATGGCGGACGCGTATGGTGAAGGAGTGGTTTAAAATCTTTAGAGAAGTTTTAATTTATAATTAATGTATACTACGTTACATCTTATATGTAAAAAGTATGTTAGTTAGTATATGTAATAGTGATATAAGCATTCGAGGTTGGTAAGATAAGTTATAAGTGCTTATTACGTATTTACGGTTGTTTGTTTTGGAATAATTCGTCGGTAAGTTTTTAATAGATTATTATTAAAGCAAAGAAGAGTAATATTAATGCACGTAATGCTGCAATAATTATTATCTATTTAGTAAATTGAAATAAATACATGAATATATTTTTGTGAGGTATGAAAAATTATAATTATATTAATATGCACAGAATGCCTACCGCCATCTTGTTAGATGCGTGTATGTGAATTGTGAAATGAGAGTTAAATAGATTTGGTGAATTATAATTACTTATAAATGTATAAATAATAAATATATATTTACTAATATAATATATTAGTAAATATTTAACATGTTACTACAAAAGGAAATATAAATATGATAGTATCATTTATAATATGATATAAAACTATTATATCAAAATACTATTAGTATTTCCAATTTATAAATGTTACATAATATGAGTCTATTTAATGTCCTACAATAAAGATAACCTGTCAAGATATTGAAATAATCATAAAGATATTAGACAGTAACAAAATATGAATTATAAACTATTTGTACGATTGTCGGAGTTCATTGACCCTATGTTTTACTAATAACTGATATTGGAGTCACAATCGACTGCTGCTAAGTTTCCCTGTTACTAATATGCTTGGCTTGACAAATTGCAATGGCCTTTTTTTAATAAACTGCGATCGACGCTGTCTCGAGGTGCGGTTACGTTGCATAGGCGATGCTTGTATGGTATTGGACATACATATATGTAAAATAGTTTCTACAGTTGTTCTATAACTTGTTGTATGATGTGTAGGTGTGGTGCTATTTTATGTCCTGGAACTCCGGTGTATGTAGTAGTGCCCGAGACACGACTGCGGAGTGTTTGCCGCGCGTTTATTTAAAATATCGGCCACCTTGCTATAGTGCGTTCGATCCAACGACTTATATTGATCTCACAAATCAAACAACATCACGAATCACCATTCTAATACAATCTTAATATAAACAAGCGTAACCAGTACGTTAAGAAAGATCACACACGAACGTCCCGGAGGGTTCAATAAAGACTGCTGCAACCACGGTCTGGTAGAAATCCACGGTGTAGGGGCGGGGCGGTGCCCTTGCACTCTCTTCCTTTTATTATAACTAACGATTCTATACAGTTATAGTAGAAATGACAAAGGACGTCCTCGATATACTTAAGAAATGTCAGGGAGATTAAAACGGACAGACTATGACATGTTATTTATCATAATATATTTTATTTGTACTTATATTAAATTTATAGTACATTTCATATTGATACTGTTACTTCTAAATCTGTAAAAGATCTTGGATTACTTACGATCACTACGAAAGGTTTATATTAGGCGTATCACGAGCCATACTAAAATATTAAAATTATTATTTAAATATTTTATTGAGTAGAGTGGGTAGTCAGTTACATGGTGTCAAGGCAAAGCGCGGCGCTGAGTTCCGCCACTCAACACACAAGGCTGTGTGCGGAAAACAGCGTGAAGCTGATTATTATTATTATTTATTATTGAAACATACTTAACATTGCGTGAGGCTCGAACTAACAACCACCGCTTTTACAGTCAGACACGCTTTTACAGCGCCAAGGCGGCATCCGAAGAGTTTTCATTTTAACAATTGAGATTTTTTCAAATGAGTCTGGTTTCAGAACGGCGGTGCCGCAGATGGCCTGGACATGAACGTTGGGACCGCGTGGCGTAAAGGATACACCGGAAAGGGCGTCGTTATAACGATACTGGACGATGGCATCCAACCCAATCACCCGGATCTGATACAAAATTATGTAAATAGACTATTTCTATGTATAATTTTTTTTGGAGATTTTATGGTTATTTTTGTTAGAATTATTTTTAGTTTTGGATATTTGGTTTTTGTTAAGTGTTATTTAAGAAAATTTATTTAAGAATTCATTTATATGATTTTATTGGGACAAAAATATTTATTTTTAAATATGAAATGTATTGTTTTATAATAAAGAAATAATTTATAATATAAATAATTTTACAAACTTTTAAAAGTGAAAGCATGTGTGCTAATATTAAAAAACTTTAACGCAAAAATTTGTAGTATCAGAACTAAAAAGTTACAAAAATGACTTTTTAGCTTATTCCAGCATGAAAAGTTTAATAGCGTAATTTTCCTTACAAATTTGCTCTCGCTTCAGAAATAGAAGCCAATTTTATGGGATAGTTAGTTCGTTGGAACAGTACTGGCTTCTTCATTTATATAATGCTCATAGGGTGAGTTAGCTCCCCTCTACTTACTTAAGTTTCATTGCTTTCAAGGGATTTCAGGATACATTTGTGGTTTCACTATCGATTACGACGTATAATGCCATGGGCTCTGTTTACTGCTAACAATTGGAATTATTTATGTAGCATTAAGTAACCTTAATTTACGTTCAAAGTTCAACTACCACTTACTGTGTACTAGATTGTGGTTATACAATTTACTATACGCGATATTTGTTGTAATTTATTTTTACTAAGGGTTTAGCATTTCTGTAAAATGTTTATATAAATATTTCGTATTTTTTTGCGTTAAATAGCCTCATTTTCTGTAAAATATATCGAGTTTATTCAAATGTCCAGGACCCGGCGGCGTCGACCGACATAAATGGAAACGACACGGATCCCACGCCGCAAGACAATGGCGATAATAAACATGGCACCCGCTGCGCCGGCGAAGTCGCTGCGGTCGCCTACAACCTATATTGTGGTGTAGGCATCGCATACAACGCTAGCATTGGAGGCGTAAGAATGCTAGATGGCCTAGTTAACGACGCAGTGGAAGCTAAAGCACTCGGCTTCAACACCCATCACATAGACATCTATAGCGCTTCCTGGGGACCCGAGGACGATGGGAAAACCGTCGACGGACCGGGCCCCTTAGCTAGAAGGTATTGTCTAAATACGATAAAAGGGATGGCTAGAGGCGAGCTCATTAAAAACTACTTTTTATTTCAGGGCTTTCATAAATGGTGTCACGAACGGCAGAGGGGGAAAAGGCTCTATATTTATATGGGCGTCAGGGAACGGCGGTAGGCATACCGATTCCTGCAACTGTGATGGCTATGCAAATAGCATATTTACAATATCGATATCTAGTGCTACACAAGGGGGCTATAAACCTTGGTATTTAGAAGAATGCTCCTCGACATTAGCGTCGACATATAGCTCGGGTACGCCGGGGCGGGATAAAAGCGTCGCGACTGTGGATATGGATGTTCAATTACGACCGGATCATATCTGCACCGTCGATCATACGGGCACGTCCGCCTCCGCCCCATTAGCTGCGGGTATTTGTGCTCTCGCTTTAGAAGCGAATTCGTTATTAACTTGGAGAGACATGCAACATCTCATTGTAATGACGTCGAGGTCGCAACCTTTGGAAAAGGAGGAAGGGTGGATCGTAAACGGTGTGAAACGGAAAGTGAGTCATAAATTTGGTTACGGTCTTATGGACGCTGGTCAAATGGTCTCGCTTGCGGAGCAGTGGGTGAATATACCGCCACAGCACATATGTAAGTCCCAAGAAATAAACGAGGACAGGTCGATAGAAACATCTTTCGGCTACACTATATCCGTTCATATGGACGTTAATGGCTGTAGTGGCACAATGAATGAGGTCAGGTTTTTGGAACACGTTCAATGTAAAATATCACTGAGTTTTTTTCCAAGAGGTAATTTACGAATCCTGCTCACGTCGCCGATGGGCACTACGTCCACTTTATTATTTGAGAGAACCCATGATGCGACTAGTTCAAATTTTGACGACTGGCCGTTCTTAAGCGTACATTTTTGGGGTGAAAATGCGGAAGGTCGATGGACACTTCAAATAATAAACGCAGGAAACAATCACGTTACGCAACCAGGCGTCCTGAAAAAATGGCAACTCATTTTCTACGGAACATCCACAAACCCCATACGATTGCGAAATAAAAGTTATTTCAACTCCAATAACGTTCCACAAGAAGAAAAAACCTATCACGTTAACGATGTCTACGATGCGTCTGAATATTCCCAATTTCTCAATGAAATCGAACTTGGCATTTCGGATAGACGAAACTACCCGAAAAATATTCCATCGGCTCAAAGGAAAAATGTTTTGGCTGATGCTAATGACAAACAAGTGCAAAGAATGTGCGATCCTGAGTGCGATTCGCAAGGATGTTACGGGAAGGGGCCGACACAATGTGTTGCTTGTAAACATTACCGTTTGGATAATTCCTGTGTATCTAGATGTCCACCTAGAAGTTTTGTCAACCAGGGAGGAGTGTGCTGGCCTTGTCACGAGTCATGTGAAACTTGTGCTGGAGCTGGACAGGATTCTTGCCTCACTTGTGCTCCAGCACATTTACTTGTGATCGACTTAGCAGTATGTCTCCAACAGTGCCCTGACGGCTATTACGAGGATCAAGACGCAAACGCTTGTTTCCCTTGCGCGGAGCACTGCGACACATGTTCAGAAAAAGCAGACATGTGCTCCTCGTGTGCCCATAGCTACGTGCTGTATAATGGATCTTGTTTAGCGACCTGTCCGATGGGCACATTTCGAAAAGATAATTTAGGTTGCATGCAATGCCATGAATCGTGTGAATCTTGCAGTGGATCGAGTGAAACGGAGTGTGTATCATGTCGAATCGGCAATTACGCGTTCAAGGGGCGCTGTGTATCCAAATGTCCCGCCGGGTATTATGCGGACGTTCAAAAAAGAGAATGCATACCGTGAGTGTTAATTCAGCTTTACCCTTGTTTTATGTCCGACCATTGCCGCTTCTAAATGGTGGAAATGTATGTTGTTTTAGGTGCGCCATAGGTTGTTCGATTTGCACTTATGCAGTTTGTTCTGTTTGTAAAGAAAAGTGGATGCTCACTAAGAGAGGTCGGTGCCAGCCAGATGGGAACCAGAAGTGCGATACAAGTACGTTTTTCTTTTTATTTGTTTGTTACTTACTTTTAGTTTAGTACTGTAATATATTATGTAAAATTTTAAATTGAATTTCTCTATAACCTATAGGTATACGAGTAGTTCTATTATAGTTACAATTTATTTTATAATATATTTTTGTAACTTAATTCACTAAAAACAATTTATACGTATATTTAGTAAAATAATAATGTCAAATATTTATATATAATATACCTAATATAACTGATAACATGTATCAAAAATATTTATTTAACTATATTATATTATATTCAATATATAAAATAAAACGTACGTATTCACGTATTCTCGTATAGTCCATGTTTCGGTATTTGTTCTCGCATTCCTTTATGTTTTGTAAGAAGAAGTATGAAATGACACACAAAGCTCTACAAAGCATTTTTACATGAGCGCGAACAGGAGTCGAAAAATGTCAATTTAACAGATACCGAAGCTTTTACGTCGCGCCATCACAATCCTTTGTTTAAAATGTCTTTATTTACAGACGAATATTACGAGGGAGGGCGGTGTAAAAATTGTCATTCAACTTGTGAGAAATGTAGCGGACCAAATGAGTGGGACTGTTTATCTTGTTCAAGCCCGCTGTTATTGCAGGGATCGAGGTGAGGGCTCTTTATTAAGGCGGACCCTTATATACCCGTGTCGAGAATTCGCCTAACAAAAGTTTCGTTTTAGGTGCGTTGCGGAATGCGGACAAGGGTACTATCAGACGGCTGGGAGTTGTTCGAAATGTCCACACACGTGCACCAATTGCGTGTCAAGGTTGAACTGTACATCGTGCTCTATTTCGTTACGATTGCAATCTGGCACGTGTAGAGCTACTTGTGCCCCAGGATACTATCCTGATGAAGGGATATGCTCTAAGTGTTACTTGTCCTGTGAAACCTGCACTGGTCCTAGGCGAGATCAGTGTGCAACTTGCCCTATAGATTGGCGACTAGCAGCTGGAGAATGTAGGCCTGAATGCCCTCAAAACTTTTTTCCATGGGGAGATAGCTGTAGACGATGTCATCATTATTGCCAGGACTGCCACGGTGCTGGCCCCCAAAGGTGTACATCATGTCCGCCACATTTTTCCTTAGAAAGTGGTTTATGCGTTGAGTGCCTTAGTTCTCAATATTATGAGCCCAGAACGAGGACCTGCCGTCCATGCCATGACTCGTGTCGGTCTTGCTCCGGACCTGGACCTACTAGTTGTGTTACTTGCGCTCATCCGTTAAGATTAGATAGGTAAGTGGCTTATAAATAATATTTCTAAGATTACATTGTACTTGAGATATTTAATATTAATTATTAGTACAAAAATACTTTAGACCATACGTACGTATGGATTAGTAGTTAGAGAGCGCCTGGTCGGTTTCCAGGAGGCGCGGGTTCGAGTCCCGCTACGTTCAAATTTGAATTTTTATACGTTTTCTAAATTAAATATTTTTCTTTACTAAGTGTGGAATAACGTTTTAAAAATGTTTAAAAATATTTTCAATAATACAAGAGATACCTATTACTACTATTTCGATTAATTTTGTCATCAAATGAAATATTACATTCAAGCAACACACGAGAATGAATGAATATCAAAGTTCGTGATATTTATCTATAAAGTGGTCCCCTGTGAAACTCATTTTAACTTTGCCCTATAAAACTTTAATTCACCTTTGATACCTGTTTTCGAATGAATGGGCGTTTGTTGTAACTAAGTGGATACCAATAAAAGTATTTTTTTTGATAAAGTTATATTTTACGATTACATAATACACAATTCAATTACATTAATATTTTAAATAAATAAATAAATAAATCACACCCCGCAGGGTAGGCAGAGGGAACCTAGTGACCTTAAGACACTCCGTTCCCCACTTTCTGCCGAATTCTGGAGACATTGCGTGTTGAGTGGCAGAACACAACGCCGCGCTTAGCCTCGACACCAGAGCGAAGAAATGGAAGTATAAATTTAAATAAATATCCTCGTAATCTCCTCGAGTGGGGATCGAACCCACAACCAGTCGATTTTACAGTCACACTTCGTGCCGCCGCGCCACGACTGGCCTCTTAATATTTCATTTTTCTAGTTTTTATTTCGTTTATAAATCTATATTTTAATATTATAAAGCTGGAGAGTCTATTTTGTTAAGCACGCTAATCTTAATACATACTGGTTCAATTTGGAAAAATCTTTTTGATTTGTATAATCCTATATTACAAGCCATGAACGTTACGATGTCACCCTTTGTACCCGCACCGCGGTGCGCAAGTAAATATTAAATCTTCACAATACTAATTTTATAATATTTTATATTGCAAAATTATATTTGAGGCCAGTCGTGGCGCAGCGGAAGTGTGACTGTAAAACCGACTGGCTGTGGGTTCGATCCTCACTCGAGGAGATGAAATATTTACTTAAATTTATATTTGCATTTTGTTCGTTGAGTTCTGCCACTCAACATGCAATGCCTCAAGAATTCGGCAGAAAGTGAAAAACGGAGTGTCTTAACACGAGGTTCCCTCTGCCTACCCTGCTGCGTGCGGGATACAGCGTGAAACTGATATGATATACTGTCCCCAAATTTGGTGTTTAAATGAAATATTTTATATAAATCACAATTTACACATAACTTTTCAGTATAAAACCCAGGAAAGCATTTATTTTAATGACTTTGCTGAACATTTCAAATATCCTTTATAATATAATATTCGGTCTTACTGAATGGGCGTTTAAATTTTTTTTAAATAGAATAAAATTATATCATAATTTCGTTTGCATCATCATTTTTAACATTTTATATTGTTGACATATTTTCACAGTTTCTGATATTATTTCCTTTGAAGCACAAATTAAAAATTCTTTTGCATTAAAATGTTAGACGAAGTTTTTGCTAAAGACTTTTTTATTCCAGGGTGAATCATAAATGCCTGCCGTGTTGTACAGAGAGTATGGTTTCTTTTTATTTGAATATGAACCAGACAAGTGATTGTTGTCATTGTGATAAGGATATGGGTAAGATTTGTTAAATAATCCCTTACATTATTCTTGTTTTCTATTTAGCTTTAATTTTCGAAATATTTTGTGTTGAGTGGAAAGTGAAAATAATATATTTATTCGAGTGATAATCGAACCCGCAACCGTCTCGTTCACAGTCAGACGTCATAGCTCTGCGCCTCTACAACCTCTTAATTCTTATTTTGTATAATTGTTTTATTTGTTTTAGTAGTAGTGTTCGAAATTTGACACCCCTTAGTACTAATAGGGTACAAGCTTGTCACGTCTCAGTTTATAAATTTAATCAATAAATTTAATAGAAATGTAATTTTGACATTTTGTACTTTACAGAACTACCGTTTGTAGTCAAACTTAATCATACTTTATCCCAAATTTATATTTCATTAGGTCTTATTATTCCTATATTTAAAATAAATAAATAAAATCCACTTCACACTGTGTCACATACACAGCAGGGTAGGCAAAGGGAACTTAGTGTTAAGATACTTCGTTCTCCACTTTTCGCCGAATTCTAGAGGCATTGCGTGTTCAGTGGCGGAACTCAACGCCGCACCTTACCTCGATACCAGAGCGAAGAAATGAAAATATAAATTTAAATAAATTTCTCATTTCCTCGAGTGGGGATCGAACCCACAACCAGTTGAGTTTACAGCCACAACCTACACTTTGTGCCTCTGTGCCACGAATGGCCTCAATTAATCTTATATTTATATATAGAAAAACAGACTATTTATTTTTTCAGTATTTATTATAAAGCAACTATTTTCAGGCGGCTGTCTAAACGGCTCGTCCGCTGGGAAGCGTCGTATCTCCGACAACATCGGAGCTCATATGACAGCATCATTTTTTGTGAACCACGCGAAGGAGTCGACTAATCTCGACCGTGATTTATTGGTGTTGCTGAGTGCGGGCGCGGCCGTGGTGGCTGTGTGCGTCGTTATAGTGTTATTAAGGGTAAGTTGACCGAAGGGTAAGTTATTTACCTATTTTCCGGGGGTTTTATGAAGTAACAAAAGGGGCCATCGCTTTAACTTGTTGTTATATTATAGCCAAATGGTACTTACTATATTTACGGTAATTGTAGCCTGTGTATTATTCTGCCGTATAAGTTATATTATAGTAAAGTTTCATCTAAATTCGTATAGTAGTTTATGTGTAAAAGTGGAACAAATATTCATGCTTACAGACGTATTATTTATGGAATTAGTAAGATAAGAGAACGATGGATCCCTTTGTAAATGTAGTATCTCCACAAAGTTCTCCACTCGGATAAAATAATTTGGTTTGAAAGTAAAAAGCGGAGTGTCTTAACACTAAGTTATTTCTCAAGATAAAATGGAAATAAAACGATGAGACCAGTTGGTTTGGCCCAAGGGCATAAGCGTACGTGCACAGGTTGTGGGTTCGGTTCCCACTACAGAAAATGAATAAAAAGTAATGAAAATTTAATATTTTCATTTTCTCGTACTGATAACGAGACAAAAGTGTCACTCAACACACAATGCCTCGAGAATCTGCTGGGAAGTGAAAACGAAAGCGAGAGAGAGAAAGAAGATTTGGACATAAATTATAATATACTATACTTATGTCAGTTCATTCATCGACTAGAATAGGATAACTAAATACTTAATAGCTCATCACTAACATGAGAGCATGGTATAGGTCGCTTATGACCAACTTAATTGTTTTAAGCTGTTCACTACTATAGAGGCCAGTCGTGGCGCAGCGGCACAAAGTGTACCTGTAAAACCGATTGGTTGTGGGTTCGATCCCCACTCGAGGAGATGAATTATTTACTTAAATTTATATTTCCATTTCTTCGCTCTGGTGTTGAGGCTAATCGCGGCGTTGAGTTCTGCCACTCAACACGCAATGCCTCCAGAATTCGGCAGAAAGTGGGGAACGGAGTGTCTTAACACTAGGTTCCTTCTGCCTACACTGCTGTGTGCGGGATACAGCGTGAAGCTGATAAAAAAAAGTAATACTATAATAACATCAAGTATAAGAGGCATATTAACAAAATTGTAGTTTTTAACATGTTCACTTGGAGATTGTATGTTGAAATCTTTGACAGCGGATTGCTTTTTTTACCTTCACGCTGTATAATGCATTTAGTGGAGTAGGCAGGGAGGTTAGTGTTAAAATATTCCGCTCTCCACTTTCCGGTGAATTCAGGAGGCGTGTTGAAAGGCGGAACTCAAGGACGTGCTCTGCTTCAACATAAGAGCGACACAACGAAAATATTTAATATTTAATTTCCTCGTGAGGGAATCGAACCCACAACCGTTTACAGTCACGCTTGTATAATCTTAACAAATGAATTTCCTCTTTGTTCACAGTTAACAAAAAGACGAAAGCACCCAACGCCATTCCCCAGAACCGTATATTCTCAGTTAACGTCAATAGACGAAGATTATACTTCTGTCAGTTTGTCCAGCACCACATTGAGAGTAAAGCCGAATGAGATCAGGCCTTCTACTCCTCAACTATCTGAACCAACATAGCTATTTAAACCTTAAGTCAATATACTTTTAGTATTAATTTACACTGCAGACTGATATGTAGATGTGTCTATAGGTTTTATTGTGTATATAAAATAAAGGTTTCGTAAAGGCCATAATTATTTTTGAAATGGTCGGTTAAATCGACCAAGTGAATGGAAGTTATGTGTTTTGCTTAGTAATACGGTTTAAAAGTAAAAAAATGATATTTGCTTAATTTCTTTGTGACTGTCTTATACAATTTTTGTGGATTTTCTTTTTTAGTTGGGGATGACTGTCTATTTAAAATGGATATGTATTTTTTAAATTATTTTCTCAATTTTTGTAACATTTAGATATATAATCTATATATTTGTGTAATTCTATTTATAGCAACGATTATTTCAAAATTTTAAGTTATTAAATAATTTTAATTTAACACAGTTAAGTCACGGTCATTCTGTATAACGTCAATTTATATGATATGTAATTAAACAAAATTCACCGAAATATAATTTACATGAACATTGCTGATGATTAAAAAGTATAATTTATGAAATATTTCATTATCTTTTTTAATTATGTTCCGACTTGAACATAAAAGGGGATGTAAAAAGCTAATATTTTCGGCGGAGGCCGAAATTACGTTTTGAAAGGTGTACCAAAGATTACTTTTATATATAAATTTTTTAGGTCAGTTGTGGCGCAGTGTACACAAAGTGTGATTGTAAACGCGACTGGTTGTGGGTTCGATTCCCAATCGAAGAAATGAAGTATTAATTTAAATTTATATTTCCATTTCTTCGCTCTGATGTCGAGGTTAAGCGCGGCGTTGAGTTTCACGGCTCTACACGCTACGGCTTCAGACTTCGGTGGAAAGGGGGGAACAGAGTGTTTTGTCACTAGGCTTCCCACTGTCCACCCTGATGTGTGGGGGATACAGCGTGAAGCTGATTTAAGTTAGATTTTAATTTATTTTTAACATTATTAGTATTACTTACGATCTCAGTTGTATGTAGTTAATTATTTTAATTTATAAACTTATTGTAATTTCTACAGTTATTTTTAATTATTATAATTTAATTTCTATACCTATAAGAACTTTTTTAAATAGCCGCAAACATTGAGTTCAAGTCATATAACTTTTTAAACCACTATCTTATTATTTAAGTGTAATTGAAAAATATTGTATTTCATCTACAAATATTGACATGAGACGAGTTAAAAAGGAGAAATTATTAATAATAAATAATAATTTCTAATAAATTTAACATTAGTTTATCAACAATTATATTATAATACTTCACACAGTACACTTAACGCAGCGTTGAGTTCCGCCACTGAATGCAATGTCTAGAAATCGTGTGGAAATTGGAGAACATAGTGTTGTAACACTATACTACTTCCCTAGTATTCAGGCAAGCTATTAATTTTGAGTGATATACGAGTCAAAAACATAATTTTACCTTAAATCAATATTGAATATGAGGCCAGTGGTGGCGCAGTGGCACGAGGTGTGACTGTAAAACCGACTGGTTGTGGGTTCGATCCCCACTCGAGGAGATGAAATATTTACTTAAATTTATATTTCCATTTCTTCGCTCTGGTGTCGAGGTTAAACGCGGCGTTGAGTTCTGTCACTCAACACGCAATGCCTCAAGAATTCGGCAGAAAGTGGGGAACGGAGTGTCTTAACACTAGGTTCCCTCTGCCTACCCTGCTGTGTGCGGCTGATTGAAGCTGATTTTTTTTAATCAATATTTGTAGTAACATTTTCATATAAAACTACCCCGCGGTGTATATAGAATAAATAATTTATATTATACTACTACGTATTTAGTTGACATTCTGTATATATGTAAATAAATTACAATGTAAATATATTGATGGTTTTTATGACGAGCACATGTTTGTTTTATTTCGTTCGAAACCAGTTATTTCAATATTTAAGTGTTATTTGAACAGGTGGCGCAGTGGTGGCGCAGTGGTTTGACTGGTAACGCGATGATAATGGTTGTGTTTTGGTTGCTCTGGTGACAAGACAAAGCGCGGCGTTGAGTTTCGCCACTCAACACGCAATATCTCGAAAATTAGGCGGAAAATGGAATGCCCAGTCTCTCTTAATACTGGGTTCCTCTGCTTTCTCTCTGCTGAGCTGAATGCAGGATACAACGTAAAGCTAAAAAAACTGTCTAGCTTATTTATAAATAACGGAATTTCATATAAAGTTTCAAATATATCAAGTAGAATTTGTATCTGCATTATCCATTGTTCAAAATTCGTTAGCTACACAATTGACCATAGGGACTCAGCGGCAAACGATAGGGACTCAATGGGACTCAGTATGACAGTAAGCTAGAGTATTGTAGGTTCGATTTCCGCTTGAAGAATGATATTTAAAATATCTTCATTTTCCCTCTCTGGTATACGAAACGATGCGTTGAGTTCCACCACTTAACACGTAATGGTTCGGCAATAGTCTTATAACATTTAGTTCTCTTTGCCTCTTCAGCTATGCTACTTTACTACTATAAATACATTACAAAATTAAAAGCTATCTTTACGACAACAACATAAATCTATATCCGGAACTCAAAACACACAAAAACATTGAATTTCACACACAAAAAAAAACAACAAAACAAAACAAACTCCTAAGATTGGACACCATAAACTACGGGAAGTTTTGACAGGTGAGTCCTCGAACCGAACATTTGTTCGCTTGGGGGATGATAAATGAAGAACCCCTCGAGACCCCAAGTTATGGTGACAGATGGCCGAACGTAAATATTTGAGTATCTAATCTATTATTATAAGGGATTATTAATTATATTGTTTTCCATCATCAATATCGAAATATAATAGAATCAGGTATTATTATTATTATTATTAATGCAGCATATTACATTGAAAATATGTACATTTGAACTTATCGTAGACTTCGGTGCAGGACAATAAAATATACTTTAAAAGTAATGTAAATACTTTACTAGCAAAATTAAATTTACAAAAGACCCCCGACCTAAATATCACTATCACATTTTAGCAAAGTGCTTGTAACTCTTAAATTACTAATCTGAGTGTTTTAAAATAAAACTAAGAACCATTCCGATAAATAAGGCTTTCAATTAACAAAACTGCACTCAAATCGGTTTATTAATTCAGGAGCTACAGTGCCACAGATAGACATATAGACAGGTAAAACTTATAATAGCCCTCCTTTTGGATCGGCGCTTAAGAATTTAGTACTGTTTTTGTCTGTTTACAAGTTAACTTATATTGCAACACTAGACAAAAATATATTCCAAGGAATTATATTCATATTTTGATTAGTAGTTTAAAATATATTTTTCTAAAATTGCAGTTACTAAGGCTGATGAAATGAAAAAAACACATAAAGATGGTTTTATGGCTAAGTAGCCATTTCTTCCAAATAACGAAAGAAACGATGAGACCTGCGCTACCCCCGTATTGATACAGTTGTAGATTCATTTCACACTAGATAAGATTTTTTTTTATTTTTCACTCTGGTTATACAAATTATGGATTTAAGTTCCGCCTCTAAACTTGCAATGTTTCAAAATTGGGAGAAAAGTGTAGAACGGAGTGATTCAACACTCTCTGTGTACATTTCTTTATAAACGAGATGTGAGATAAAAAGGAAATCGTTATTAAACTTTAAGATTACCTCAACTAATTGGTATATAAGAAATATTTATTACTAGCCTAAAATAAATCGATTTACAAAGATTTTGTAATATAATGGAAGCTTTTTTTGCAAGTTTTTTAAATTATACTTTTTTTGCTTACTGACGTCATCATTATGCATTAAATAATTATGAATTTTAAAGGAAATATAAGAAATTTCGTTGCGTTCTTTTCCGCTACATGTCACATAACACGATAGATGCATGTGAACATACATTTTTGGCTCGTCGAACCAAACAAACTACAGATATACAGGGTGATAGCGTCAGCGCTCCTTTTACGGGAACAGCATATAGGGTATAATATTTTATCTAATGGAATTAATAAAGATACCTCAACAGTTTAGACGTAGTTAAAACTGTGGTTTCATTTAAAGTGGTGCTGACAAAAACACTCTGTATAAAATCAGTATAGATATGGTCAAAAAGTATACAAAAACAACTGAATCTGTACGTCAAATCTAGAACATAACTTAGAAGAAGCCAGTAGGGGCGAAGGGACTGATCGTGGGTTCGATACCCAATATTAAATATCCTCTATATTTAATATTTATTTATAAGTATATATCAATTTATATTTTAATTTCTTCGCTATGTTATCAAGGCAAAGCGCGGCGTTGAATTCCGTTACACGACACGCAATGTTGCCAGAATTCGGCGGAAAGAGGGAACCCTGCTGCGAGACGCTGATTATACGGGAACCTAAGTATCCTATGAAGTAAGTATAATGTACAAACTATTACGAAACCACTTGCATATTATGGTTTGACTAAACGATTTATCGATTATACGTAAATTATGCACGTGACTTTAGTCGTTAAGTAGAAAATGGGCTGTACTGATGTCGGTCGATATCATCGCTGAAATATTTTATTTACGATAATTTCTGGCTTCGGAGTAGAAAATTACATAAGGCTGTATAAATGGAGTTGTAAATAAAAATCAAATATTTTGCCAGTAATAACACCAATGATACTGGCATCTGTAATTATAGAAATAATTATCATTAATTATTTTCTATCATTATAGAGACCAGTCGAGGCGCAAGGGCGTGTGACTGTAAACACGAGAGGTTGCAGGTTCTATTCCTACTCGAGGAAATTAAATATTTAATATTTTAATTTCTTCGCGCTGATGTCTAGGTAAAGAGCTTCGTTGAGTTTCGCTACTCAACACGCAATTCTTCTAGAATTCGGCGGAAAGTGAAGTAGAAAAGAGTGTCTTATAATTTAATAGGTTCTCTCTGCCTACACTGCTATGTGTGGAATACTGCGTGAATATAAAAAATAAAGCATTCTGCATCCACACGCGCTATACAAGCGACTCTCAACTCAACGCTGCATTTCGTATCGTTACCAGAGACAAGTAATTAAAGTAGTATATCTTTGAGTGGAAAATGAACCCATAACCGTCGCGTAAGCCTAAAATATGAACATTTCAAAAAATAACACATTTCGTATAATTTGGTATTTTATACTACTCCACTAAATATAAGAGACGCGAGAAATAAAAAACGAAAACCACCCTCTTTTTTAACTCCAGCTAAAAAGACATTAATTCTGTATACAACTTACAATCTCATATAAGGTGAATACGATATATACAACACTGTTATATGAGATTTAATATTCATTACAGAGTATAATAATATGCCGCGGCACTTAAAAATGAGGGCATTAGCGGCGCTACAATAAAAACAGATTACTGCCGCTCTTGACAATAATACGTAACTTAGAGAACACACGGGCCTTGGAAATGGAAATCTAATACTATATTTTTAGGTGTTTTCGGAATTAGGGAAGAGAATGTAGTGTTGGGACACTCTTTTTTCTGCTTTTGTTGAATATTATTTACAAGATTTTGTTTAACTTGAAGTGGATGTTAGTGTAAATGAAATCATTCAGATTACGACTTCCCGATATACACTACGGTCTTTTTAGGTTTTGAATAAGCGGTTTATTTTATACAAAATATAGAAAAAATGTGCATAAATCTTCATATCATTTGATTGCGTTGACTTCTAGAGATTGGATAGACATATGAAACAATCTAAGATTGACGTTGGAGATAGGTTATTAATATTGGGCGTTAGAGGCTTGATTTTTATCTGTCCTTCGAGGGACCGTAGACCTGAATACTTGATATTAATTTCTGCTTGATACTTCCACGCAGTCTGGAAATATAAATTATCTTGACAGACAGACAGTTTGACAACAAAATGGTTCTTTAAGGGTTCCGCATTTACCATTTGAAATATGGAACCCTAAAAATATAAAAATACTAGAATAATCTTTTGAAGATACGTTTACGCTTTGTACACATTTTCTTTTTAAAAGGTACATAAAAAATTGAAAAGAACTCAGCAATGTCTCACATTTGTACTAACAGTGTGTATAATCCCAGCACTCGAGATAACCATTGTCGCATCCGAAAATACATCTTCTGGAAAGGAACAAACGCCGTGGAGAAAATAAGCCTGTATTTCCTTTGCGTTCCGATGAATGGAGCATATTATGGAGTCACATTTTGCGCCGCTGTGACATTTTGCTGCATTTTGGTTCTCACTGTGGAATATTAGTTTGTTGTTAACAAATATTTTTTGTTGACTTGAGGCCAGCCATGGGTTCGGTTTCCACTCAAAGTAATTGAATATTATATAATATTTTCATTTCCTCCCTGTAGTAAATGAAAATATTCAATATTTTATTTCTTCGAATGGAAATAGAACCCACAACCTCTTGACACTAAATTATTTCCATATATATAAAAAAAAATACGAAATACATAAGTATTTATATAGTAAAAGAATGTATTTGTATTACTTATATTTTTCAAAGTTAGAAAAAAATAACATTAGTATTAGAGTCGAGGCCAGTCGTGGCGCAGGGGTACAGAGCGTCACTGTAAAACCGACTGGTTGTGGTTTCGATCCCCACTCGAGAAGATGAAATATGCCTCCAGAATTCGACAGAAAGTGGGGAACGGAGTGTCTTAACACTAGGTTCCCTCTGCCTACCCTGCTGTGTGCGGGATACAACGTGAAGCTGATTTTTTTTTAATAATATTAGAACTGGCTTCAATGGCGTGCAATGGGCGGTACAAAAAATATTTTCAACTGCGCCACATCGCGTCTATATCATTAGAGTGATTTATGATGTATAATAATGACATGACTTTAAAAGCAATATACAAGCGCAGTCATTTCTTTCCCTTATAACAAAAAAAAAAAAAATTAAATTAGCTTCACGCTGTATCCCGCACACAGCAGGGTAGGCAGAGGGAACCTAGTGTTAAGACACTCCGTTCCCCACTTTCTGCCGGATTCTGGAGGCATTGCGTGTTGAGTGGCAGAACTCAACGCCGCGCTTAGCCTCGATACCAGAGCGAAGAAATGGAAATATAAATTTTAAGTAAATATTTCATCTCCTCGAGTGGGGATCGAACCCACAACCAGTCGGTTTTGCAGTCACACCTCGTGCCACTGCGCCACGACCGGCCTCAACCCCTTATAACTTTTAGTAATAATAACATTTTATTACACTTTTATACGTGATAAATAAAATATTATAGTAAAATTATTGTAATTTCTACAAACAGACTATAAGAATGGACTACGTTCTAGAGGTGTGTATAATAAAATAAATAAGAATAACCTACTAAAAATATATGAATTACTACTATTTAGTAAAACAGAGAACAGGGCAACGTTTTGAACATAAAAATTTCTCGTTATATCCCTTATAGCAGGGTAGACAGAGGTATCCGCGTTTTAAGGGACTCAATTCTTCACTTTCTGCCGAATTTTAATTTCATTGCCTGTTGAGTGACGGAACTCAACGCTGCGCTTTGCCTTCTTACTAGAGTGGAGAAATGAAAATAAATCATTGTACTGCGCCACGAATACATTTTTAAAAGTACGTATGTGAACCTCGAGTAGTTTGCTAGTAACATTTAAAGAGATTCACTATCAGGATCTGGCTCCATCATCAGATCAGCTCAATGATATCACCAAATTGTACCAAAGCTATAATACAACTGAGTTATTTTTTTACAAAGTTATAAGTTAGATTAAGTTTAATGTTAATTAAATACATAAAAGCAAAGCGAAATTAGGACCCGAATTTAAAACAAAATAAAACAATCTGGCTGACTTAGCGTTTTAATTCAACCCAAGGTTAAATATATAACCTTTCGATAAGCCAGTTCCAGGATAACCCGGCCTTCATCAATCTTCATGTGAAATTCTAATGTTTATTTCATATTGTGTTTGTATGTACGTTGTGCCATTTGAAAAACAAAATTGTACAAATGAATCTCGGAGATTTATTCTGAGCGAGCAAATAAACTCGGTATTTCGTCCCTTTTTATTATTTAAAATACGGCTTTGTAGCTACCTACGTGTGTATGGCAAGACGAGACTAATGTAGGAAGGATTTTATTTTTAATTTTTTGTCGTTTCGTTTTTGTTTGCCGTCTACAAAAAAATCAGCTTCACGCTGTATCCCGCACACAGGGCAGGGTAGGCAGAGAAAACCTAGTGGTAAGACACTCCGTTCCCCACTTTCTGCCGAATTCTGGAGGCATTGCTTGTTGAGTGGCAGAACTTAACGCCGCGCTTTGCTTCGAGACCAGAGCGAAGAAATGGAAATATAAATTTAAGTAAATATTTCATCTCCTCGAGTGGGAATCGAACCCGCAACCAGTCGGTTTTACAGTCACATTTTGTGCCCCTGCGCCGCGACTGGCCTCTTCCTACGTCTATAGCATGGTAAGAAATGGGAACATAATTCAAATTAATTAAGTAGTCTAAGTGGAACTCAACGCCGCGCGTTGCCATATCATTAGAGTGAGGAAATGATAATTACTTATTCCCCTGAGTTGGAAGCGAATCCACAATTGTTGTATTTACGGTTATAATCTGCGCCGCTGAACCTGGACGTTTTTCAATACATAATAAAAATTATAGTTAAAAAGTGTGACTGTAAAACCGACTGGTAGTGGGTTCGATCCCCACTCGAGGAGATGAAATATTTACTTAAATTTATATTTCTATTTCTTCGCTCTGGTGTCGAGGTTAAGCGCGGCGTTGAGTTCTGCCACTTTAAGAATGCGGCAGAAAGTGGGGAACGGAGTGACTTACACTAGGTTCCCTCTGCCTACCCTGCTGTGTGCGGGATACAGCGTGAAGCTGATTTATTTTATTTTTATAATTAAAAAGTAAAAAAATATTTTTAAACAACATAATTAATAAAAAAATATTTACAATTAAATAATTAATAATTTAATCATATAAAGTAAACATATCAGTATAAAGTGCGACGGTTTGTGTATACGGTCTAAGCGCCGACTTCCGCACCGACAACCATTTGTCAAAACTTTGCGTTAGTTCTTTGTTTTGAAAGGGGAATGTTTAATCTAAAAATTGTTTTAAAATCTCTATTTATTTCTCAACAAAACAGTTTATTTCGGGATAAAATAAAAAAATTGCTATCTTTTATTAATCATTGATATTACCGTTCCAATGCATTCCCAATCTATACCTATACCTAATAAAATTGTAACGAATCGGTATCGGTACATGGAAAATATAAAGAAAATGTAATTGGGGACCTTTATTAATTTAGTAGAACCCAAAATAATTATTTAAATTTTTTGTCTGTCTGTTTGTCTGTTCGTTTGTAATCGGTAATCTCCAAATTGGCTAAACCAATTTAAATGCGGTTATCACTATTGGATTTTGGTAAGCTACCTTTAACATACAGGGTTTGTTTTATTACAAACGGTTCATAAATAAAAGGTTATGTCTTAAGGTGTGGTGTATTTAGGATTAACCTACGTAAGTTGACACTCTGTCACGCAGCTATGTAGTGTTTGAAATTTTCTCAATGACAGAGATTTGTGTATTTGTATCGTCACATAGTATCTCAAAATATTTTTAATATGACAGTAAACGTGATGATTGTGCATTTTTCTACTGGGTATTTTTTAATTTTTTTCTCTGGCCACAAGACAAACGCGGCATTGAATTCTACACATAAAGTCCCAAATATTGTGCAAAAAATATGAAAATTAGAGTGTTTTAAGGAGTTGCGTTTAGCATCTGATTATAAAGGCGATGGCGTGTATAAACTTAATTATTTCAAACCTGGGAGATTATATTTTTTGTCTTTACGTGCTCTGTGAAAATATAGTGCGGCGTTTAACTCTGTCGGTTGCCTGAATCGAATATTACAAATATTACGTCTAATACCATGGTTTTCATTATTTTAACTCAACCCAGCCAAGCCAACAATTTTTATTACTTTCTTACAAAATTTAAACGACCAGCCTCTTGGTACCAAAGCATTGTTTGAAGGCCATTATTTGAGGCTCACCAAAGTAAAATGTCAGAAATATAAGAACGAACTCGTTATATATTTTAGTGACAAATATTCGAGCCCTCCAATAAATACGGAATTCCCCACATTGTTTCTGAATGTCCTCCATAAATCATTTTTATGTTAGTAATTAATAAAAAATTCTTACCACAATGCAATGGCCGTCGGTTATAGCGTTGAGATATCTGCTATGATCTCGACTATTTGCTGACGTGTTATTCGTTCTGTTTAATATATTACTTGTCCGATGTTGAATGTAGAGAGTGATGTGTTTATTGTATATTTATGTTTACTGATATTATAGTTTTCTTTTGGTTGTATGTGTAAGAAATCGCAGGAACAGCTAGTTTTCTTATACAATGCTCGATTTTTAATTAGTATTCTATAGTTTCCCAAACCTATACGATATATAATAGATATTATATATCGTACACAATATACAAATCAATCTAAATGTTAAATATTATTAACTTAATATTAATAATATTTAATCCGTTCAAGACCTAAAACTATCTCAACAGACAAACTATTGATAAATTAAAATTACCTAATTACTAGTCGTGGCGCAGTGGCATAAAGTGTGACTGTAAAATCCATTGGTCGTGGGTTCAATCCGTACTCGAGGAGATGTAATATTTACTTAACTTCATATTTTCATTTCTGCGCTGTGATGTCGGGGCAAAGCGCGGTGTTGAGTTCTGCCACTCAACACGCAATGCCTCCATAATTCGGCAGAAACTGGGGAACGGAGTGTCTTAACACTAGGTTCCCTTGCCTTGAAGCTAATTACCAGCTAAACGAAAAACTTATAAATATTTCTATTTAATCCATTTAACTGTTCATCTAAAAATAACAACGAAAAATGGCCAATTTCAAAATTAACATTTCAAGAACATAAACAAACAAGTTGAAGTTAGTTCAGTGTATAGTGGATTTAAATTCGGAGGCCCAGTGGGTTGGAAAATTGAGAAGTGGATTAGGCAAATCACTTTTCATCCCGTACCCGACGAAGTTTGCCCTTTTAAATTTTATTATCTTGAATGCGTGTTCGCGTTGTATTGCAACGTCAAAAATGACGTGACACGTTAAATTTCATCTTGGCTTAACTCATTAATTTAGTGTCAAAACACTTTGTACTCTAATCTCTATTAGTTTTAGAGTCGTTATATTATATGTTGAGCGATATTGAAATTGTAAATTAATTATTTACAATCTCATACATAAGGCTTTCGTGGTAGTGTCTGATTGTATTTGCGACGGTTGTAGATTCGATTCCTCCTCAAGGTAATCAATTTTTATCATTTCGTCGCTCTTTAACAAGAAAAAATTTTGACAGTCCATTAGAAACGGAGTATCTCAAAACTAGCAAAATAATAACATAAACTACATTTAAAGTAAATTGGTATGAGCGTTTTTTATAATACACAGATACTTCCATATAGATAGGAAAAAAATGTTTAGCAATATAATATTAAGCTTAGTTAGTCAAACAGCGTTATTCACAAAAAGATAAGAATGAATATATGATTAATAAATGGATTTTATTGTATTCATTTATTCATTTTCTATATAAAGAAAAATGTTGTGAACTTTTTTATGTTATTTATTTTATATAAAAATAACTCAAAATTAAGACTTTTCTCTCATTCGTTTTTCACCCAAAGTATTGTGTGTTGAGTGACGGAACTTAACGCTGCACTTTTTAATTACATATAAGGAATTACTAAAGTTAAGATTGCAGGCGTCTTTGTACTTTTGAATACGTTTACTTAGGATAGCTTAATTTGTTATATTCTCAAAGAGATAGTAGACGTGGATTTTTGATATAAATTTTAACTTAATATATCCAAGAGATGCTGAGGTAATTAATTGGTCTTGACAGAAAGTCAGACATACGTACATCTTGACAGATAGACAACGAGATGATCCTTATAAGGGCACCGGTTTATAAATAAGTAATAAAGGCCAGCCGTAGAGGCACAAAATAGGAATGTAAAATCGACTAGTTGTGGATTCGATTCCTACTCGAGAAGATGAAATATTTATTTCCATTTCTTCGCTCTGGTTGGACGAAAATGGGGAACAGAGTATCTTAACATTAAATTCCCTCTGCCACCTGCTACCACGCTGCGTGCAGGATACAGCGTGAAGCTGATTCCATTTACTACTAGGTTTGATTTATAAATACGTCTTAAAACATTTTACGTCCAACGCGAACACATCCTGGTGCCGTTTGAAGATTATGGTCTCTTTTAGAGCGGATCTAGATTGCCATCTGTTAATATTTTTAAGACTAACAAACTATTTTCCATCACTTCTGCTTTGAAAACTTTAATTTTCAATTCTAGCTCAGTAGTCTGAAAAATCCAGCTCGATTTTATATATCTGCTTTATGTGTCTTTTTCTTACTTTAAATGATTTTAAAGGATTTAAATGATAATTAAGAGATCGATGGGTTTGATTAATTAAGACGTTAAAAGACCAAAAGAATGAAGAAGAGAACTTGAAATGACCGTAGTGTACGAATTAAAAAAGTAGGAAATAAAGAAAATATAAAGTAAAAAATATAACCTTAACAAGAAATAGTTGTTTAGATATTCTTTAACTGTAGAATCGATGGCTAAATACTTGGAATAAAATATTATTGTATGCTGAAATTATTAATAATAGGTCATCGTAGCGCAGTGCAAGCACAAGCGTGTGACTTACAGTCACACGCGGCGGTTTTGGATTCGATTCCGAATTATTATTTATTTATATTTTCAGTTCTTGGCTCTAGTAACAAGGCAAAGCGTGGTGTTGAGTTGCTACTCACCACGCAATGCTTCGAGAATTCGGCGGAAAGTTAGGAGCTTAATTGGGAACAGAATATATCAAAAAACTTTACTTTACTTTGTGCACAGAGGATAAATTGGAGTAAAGCTATATTGCTCAAAATTTTTTTGCGAAGTTTTCTGTTTTATCCGCACACGTTGGGATAAGTTAGTCAAAGTTCAATCTATGCGTGTGAATTCCAAAACGTTTTACAGCTTAAATCTATGGGGCACATTTTGACCATTTACTCAAAAACTACAATTACAATTATCACCAAACTACTTCGCCAGGATCACCGTATTATCCATAACGTTCCTGCAAAATTTTTGAGCTGTAGGTTTAACAGTCTAGGAGGAAAAAAGGAAAAAGAGATCTCTGTTTGTCTCAGGCTCCCTCTCCCTCTGTTATGTGCAGAATAAAACGTGAAGTTAAAAATGGTTTTAGCAAATTGAGTGGAAAACACACAATTGAGAGTACATATTAATATGGTTCTCTCTGCCTATTGTGCTATATTATCAAGTCACGTGAAGCTTTTAAAAAAGAATGCAATATTTACAGGAGATATCGCTAGCAGTAAACAGGTGTTTGTTATAATACATTTATATTTTATTTTCATGATTTTTCAAAAAGTATCCAATTGGTAAAAAAATTATACGAGAGACAATTATCACAAACGATACTCAAAAAAAAAAAGTTGTTAGTAGTAGGTAGTTGATACATAAAAAATACCTCCTCTAGTATTTTTCCCGACTGCTAAGGAAGGGTTATGTTTTTTGCGCGTATCTTGTATGTATGTAATATTCTTTATTACCTCATATCTCCACAACCGCTGAACCAATTTACACAATTGAGGTATCGTTAGATTCTTATTAGCAGCCCAAGTGTTCTTTGATAGGTGACGTTAAAAGAAAACAATCGTGGCGGCTGTGGGACGCCATTGGACTTAGTGAAAAAATATTTTTTCGTTTTGTATACCACAATATGGGAATCAAATTCAAGAGCTTAATACGAGGATTTCAAAAAGGTATATCATGATTATCATTACTATAATGATTTCTAACAAAAACGTGAAAAATAAAAAAATATTTGTAAAAACAAAAACCCCGACTGCATAAAACTAAAAAGAAAATAAACAAGCCCAATAGTTTATTAGGATTGACAGTCGGGACCTATAAGTAATTCTTCAATCAATAAAATCTTTACCAGGAACCTCGCATAATTTAAAGAGGTTTTTTGCCGTGTGATCCCGGCCTAGAATAGGATCATCCTGGTACTGGTGATGTCGTAAGAGGCGACTAAAGTACGTGTGGTAGAGTCACGTCGCCAGCAATGGCAACACGCATGGGCAGACTCGACCGGATCATTACCACCCCCGGCATTTAAAACCGGCGTGAAGTAGTGGCTTTATGCCACTGCGTTTCGCATCAGGTAATGCCGGGCTCCGGAGCCCAACCCACCTTACAGGCAGGCAACGCACCTGCAGCTCCTCTGGTGTTGCACGGGGTCGTGGGCGGCGGTGATCACTTACCATCAGGTGACCCGGACGCTCGTTTGCCTTGTCTTTTCCATAAAAAAAAAAAAAAATGCTATTATTAAGCAAGGGTCCACTGAACATAGCTGTGTAACCCACCATTCCCTATTTTAAAATGTGAAAATTATTTTGATTGCCATCGAGCAGCATCAACTTTCAACAAAATTCACAATTTCTATTTTTTGAAGTTTGGACAAATTAGGCGCTACTACGGTTTGGTTCGCGATTTTCTTTTTAATGAATTCAATTTAAATTGTTACGGACTTTCTGGCGGTAATCCCGAAATAGAAACTGATGAATCTGTACTTTCCATCAAAAAATTAGTAATTCGCGAAAGTTAATAAAGCTTCTTTACTAAAAGGATTTTGGAGATTGGTATTTTGTCACTTGTAAAAAAAAACAAACCACACACACCGGGTTGGGTTGCGGGTTTAAATTTGGTGGATTTGGGCTTCTCTCTATGTTTTCTCTGCCCAACCTGCTTTAAAGTTATTTAGTCAGAAAAATGTTATAGTTAAGCTAAACTTGATTGCATCGAATACGCCATCCTTGAATTCCATATATATGTTTTTTTTTAACTGAGAAGAGCGATTGTTATTTTACTGTTAGTCCCATAAGTGGATTATGAATCAAAATCAGCTTCACGCTGTATCCCGCATACAGCAGGGTAGGCAGAGGGAACCTAGTATTAAGACACTCCGTTCCCGACTTGCTGCCGAATTCTGGAGGCATTGCGTATTGATTGGCAGAACTCAACGCCGACTATGAACTATGAATAATATGATTATATGTGTATATTAGTTCAATTAACTATTTTAAAATCAAAGTATAAAAAATTGTGGATTGGAAACAACTTTTCCTCTCTACTCTCTCTTTTTACTCTCTACCAGAATTGAACCCACTAACCTTTCCAAAAACTACAAACTAAAACTTCATCATATTACCTTCGATATTATTTAATAAGGTTAGACTCCATCCCCAGCTGTCAATAACCGTAACGCTACTATGTCACGCACGAGGATTGGACACCTCAAGTCAATTTATCATACCTCGACGTGGGACTCATTACACGGATGTACCCTTCACGAATCCGTTCCTTTATATATAGAATGGTAATATGAAATGGAAATGGTATTTTTTTTTTCAACCTAAATTGGTTCCAAATAAGCTGGTATTATATACATATTGGTTCCAAGCTGTAGTTATATTGTTAGGTTTTTTTGTAGATATTTTTTAATTTTTTTTATTTAGATATTCTTTTGTATAATTATACATATTATGTATATATCACACACGCACACGCTAGTGTGTGAGAGCCTCCTCGATGTGTGTGTGGGATAATGTCTGTAAACGCGATAATTGTAGGTTCGAATCTTACATGGGGCAATTTGATTTCCTCTCTCTGGTAAGGTAATGTTTTAAAATAGTGTCTATAGGGTACCCTGCTATTTACAGCGTGTATATTTATGTTTTTACGAAAATCAAAACCACGATAGATATGTGTGATATTGAAAGCCAAATGATATATCTTAAGGATGCGAAGCCAGTCGTGTCTGGCGCACAAAGTGTGACTGTAACTTGTGGGTTCGATTTCGGCTTGAGGAAATAAAATATTTAATATTTTCATTTTCTCGCTCTGGTATCGAGGCAAAGCGCGTTAAAAGTTAAAGAAGAGTTTAGTTCCGCCACTCTACAGACAATGCCTCCAGATTTCGGCGGAATATGGGGAACGGAATGTATAAGCACTAGGTTCCCTCTGCTTACTGTGTTGTGTGCGGGATACAGCGTGAAGCTGAAGCTGAACTGATGCAGTACGGTCACATGACTTTGGGCATGGCTTATAATGGCAGAATTTGATTTTTTTGAGTAAAATTTTTATATAAACTCATATTATTTTAAAAAGACTGTCATTTTTATTCTGTTTATTTTTCTAAGGCTTAATATATGGAGGCCGCCGTCACATAAATGGCGACTACAAAAAAGTACGCGGATATATGTATGTATGAAATGCGAAACGATATTTGACCCTTGTCAAAGAAGAGCAGTTCGCGTTATTTGCAAATAAATAGAAAATTTACTCTAGAATTATTTTAGTAATTTTAAAATTAATATTTTTTTTAGTTTCTTACTGTATCCCGCACATAGCAGATAGAGAGGGACGAATTCTAGAGGCATATCGAGGGGTGGAACTCAACACCGTGCTTTGTTTATCATTTATTATTTTATAAAATTCTGTGTTAACACTTATAATAATAGTTTTTTTTTGGTTCACGATGTATGGAGATGAATAAAAAGTCTAGCCACGTTTAACAATGAGTGTATTCAACAATACTTTAAAGCACATATATTTTGAACATAATATTCGCGACATCGCGTGTTGATTGGCGGAACTGAACACAGCGCTTCGTCTTATTACAAGAACGAGTGCCGTGTGGTCCCGCCTAGAATAGGATCATCCTGGTACTGATGGTGTCGAGGAGACTAAAGTACGTGTGGTAGAGTCCAGTCGCCAGCAATGGCAGCACGCATGGGCAGATTCGACCGGATCATTACCGCCCCCGGCATTTAAAACCGGCGTTAAGTAGTGGTTTTATGCCACTGCGTTTCGCATCAGGTAATGCCGGGCTCCGGCGCCCAACCCACCTTACAGGCAGGCAACCTGTAGCTCCTCTGGTGTTGCACGGGGTTGTGGGCGGCGGTGATCACTTACCATTAGGTTACCTGAACGCTCGTTTGCCTTGTCTTTTCCATAAAAAAAAAATAATTATTATTACCTCTTTGTTTAATATACTTTCGTTTATACAAAACAAATATTTTATATTCTAAATTGATGAAAATAAGTCAAACAAAATTTTAAAATTTAATATTTTACTAAAAGCTCAAATTCCATTATCATCAACCAAAAGTAATGACTCAAATACAATTTCGTTAATAAAAAGCTAGACTAACTAGTTTTGGCATAATAAAACACTAGTAAAAGGGAATTGCTGATAGATACAACAACGCCATTTTGACACAATTAAGTACTGAATGCAATTATTATTGTGGGTTTTATTACCACAAGGTGAACTAAATATTTAATATAATATTAGATTTAAAATGTGAGGCCATCGTGGCGCAGGTAATATTCTGTAAAAGCTACGTTACTCCTTGGGGGAAATGTTAAATATTTTCATTTCCTCGCTCTGGTAATGTGTTAAAGCGCGGCGTTAAGTTCCGCAAATCCATACGTAATACACTGAGAATTAATCGGAAAGTGGAGGACGGGATTTTTATTCTTCTTATTCTGCTGGGTATATCCCATATCATGCTTAGACTTAAACGCGATGGCTATATAAATATTTTCAGCAAAGACAGTGTACAGCATTAAGTGCTGCAACTCAATAGGTACTCAATGTCTTAAATTTAGAGATAGATTGAGAGTGCTATACTGTGATCCTGAAAATATATCGATACATTTCTCTCTTTAACATACATTCTTCACTCTATATTTATAGGTGAAAAGAGAAGACAAGACCAATTCTTACAAGAACATTCTTATAAAAGATACCTCAAAACAAAAAATAAAGCATTATAGCAAAGGAAATTCCGTCAATAAAAACTTATCTCAATACTTTACTAATCAAATTTACTATAATATAACACACGTAAAACGAAATTGATATTATGTTATATAAAATAATGGCGTGTGCGGCAACAGTAAACGGTCAAAGGTCATTTAGAGTAGTCATAAAGTTATTAGTGGTGACGTTGGGTTTGTGAAAATGGCGCTGTATATCTCTATACAACTAAATTTCATATTATCATAGCTATCATAATAAAACTGGTTTGGGTGACCTCGGAGAATTGAAAGAATATAGTTATTAAATGTATCTTTTATTATTTTTTTCTTTAGGTTTACATTGTATCCATCGTGTAGCATGGGAGGCAGAGGGAACCTGGGAATCGCATTTTGTGTGGGTGGTGAACTCAACGCCGTGTTTTGCCTAGTTACCAAAGCAAAGAAATGAAAATGTAAAATATTTTATTCCCTCGAGTGGGAATGGAAGTCACAACCGTTTCGATTACAATTGCACGCTTGTGCCACGACAGCTTCAGACATTTTTTTTAAAATTATATAACGGACAAGGCAAAAGAACGTACAAGGCAAGTGATCTATAGGACTATAGCCAACCTTTAGGGTGGAGATAGACGCGCATTTTGAAGGTGTCCATATAGTATCGACCGCTAACACTGACGCAGCTTGGCAAGTCAACAGTTGTATGGCAAGCAAGTTCCCACAAAACCGCACAATAGTGAAGTGCCACGTATCCATTTGACGGTGATGATATTATATATTATATGTGTAAATGATAGAATGATGAACTATTACGTTAACTTGCGTAAATACGCAAGTTAATGAAAAAGTAAAATAAAATATATATATATAAAAAGTTTTAACTAAAACTTTATATTTTTCACCTTTAGCAGGGCAAGCAGAAAGAACGTAGTGTCTAGACACACAGTCTTACGCTTTCCACTTAAGTTCATGATATTACAAGACGATCACAGCTAGTGCAATGATAATCTTTAAATAACTTTTATTTCCTTGTTCTCATTAGACAAAACACAGTGTTGAAGTTTGCCAATCGAAAAAGCAATAGACTAAAAAAATCTTAAAGCTAATAAAAAACAATTTGCAGCTATGTTTAGAGACAAGTAATTTATAATGATAACGTTGCCTTTATCTAAGAATTAGGCACCAAAACAAACCCAACTAAATCGGATTAAGGATTTATCTTCAACTTATGTCTTAAATACGATAATACTTCGAAAAGTTAGACATTCTTATCAAGTTATTGGCAATGTAGCTTAATAATAATAAAAAATAAAACAAAAGAAATCTCTTAATTAGAATGTTACATTTGATTTGAGATTTGACGAATTTGGCGCAAAGTGCTTTACGGAATGATACTCGTTTAGTACTTTATGCCTACCTTGCCTTGAATGCAGAAAAAAACGTGAAACTGTAAAAAAATGCAAATCTTATAGTTGGAACGAAGCATTTTCTATTTTCTAATGAAAGGGTCTCTCTGCTTCAGTCCTTTAAAATAATATTTAAGCCTGTACGCGAGTGAGACAAGAAGTGAAGTTAGAAAACAAAGATGGAGTGGCATACCTTTAGAGTAGAAAACACGAAATGATTTCTTAAAAGCTATTGCTTGTATTTTGTATTGCTATTAGTAAGTGTCTCGACTGAACTGATGAAACAGGAAAACGTCAACATAGATGTGCATTTGGTTTTCCATAATACGCACAACAACTATTACATGGCAGCGAATAGAGGTACTAGAGAGGGTTGTATGTATTGTATATATTTTTTTGTCTTGTGGTGAAGGTGAAGGCAGTATTTCCGGGAACTCTTTTAAACATGCATTTTTTTGTTATGTAATATTATCTTTTTTTACCGTACAACCTCTCTAGTGTGTTCTCCATTCAATGTGACATTGGCGAAGTGATTTTGTGACGAAATATTAAAAGAAACAGAACAGAACAGAGGGTTCTATGAGTGAAGATGAACGTGATCAGGTGGTTTTGGCATGCTGAGAGAATAAGTGACAAAAGAATGACAAAAACAAATTTATAAAGCGATAGTGAGTAAGTAGTCCTGTAAAATGGTGACTACCCGGAATCCCTCCGGAGGGCATGCGGAGGAGGAGTTCAAGACTATGGAAAAGGTGAAAGAAGTATGTAAAAACCATTGTATTTTGCCAGGATTAAAATATAAAGCTCAAAAGAAAAAAAATATTTTATGTACATCAGTGGTATACACTATACATAATTAATAATTTATGCCAAATAATTAATTCCTATACATACTTAGGTATAATATTCTAAATTATATATATAATTTAATTAATTATGTAATTCTAAAGATACCAAATTAATGTTGATGAGCGTCGATTGTTTGCTATTGAATAGAATTAAATTTTGATTATTATCTCGATTTAGTGTAACATTTTTAAGCCGAAACACGATTTCATTATAGAAATTATTGTGTGCTTTCGACTAATTAGTCATTTCCCGAAAGCTGTTTTGATAAAATCCCTAAAACTGTATTGTTAATATTAATTAATGCCAACAATTGGGTAGCTTGTAATTTGTTGGAGGTTTATGTACATTTATTACTAATAAATTTAGTTTATTTTGACTTTAGAGTATTATTAATTATAACCTATACATGGACTTATAGGAATTCCGTTGCAAATGTGCCAAGATTACATATATAACAAATAAATATATCATTATAATGTAACATTTTTGTTTTGCTTTTGAATTTTTTTATTCCATACATAATTTTTACATGTGCATAATATCAAAAAATAAACCTTCCTTCGAATAATAGTGAAATATGTCCATCTAAACCGCTTTAAACGAAAAGAATTCCGTTTCGTCAAGAGCTAAATCCTTTGATATTCCGATTCGTGCGATCCATCGTTCTATCTTAATTGAAATCGTAAAGCTATACACCTTTTTACGTTTGCCCCGTTTTACATTTTCTTGGGAATTTTTAGCACTTGAACAAATTATAGATATAGGAAAATTGATCTGGAGCCTGATCTTAGAGGACAAAGCTAAGCTTCTTTCAATTTGGATTATTTTTGGTTAAATTATTATAAAATCAGTTATTACTGTTCTAAATAATTCTTCTTTACTTTTACATTCAAGTTAATGTTGAATCGAAATAGTATCATATCATTCAGATTTAGATTTTTTTACTGATCAATATAAAGATAGCGTGAAAGATTTTTGCCTTATTTTTAAATGTATTTTCTCGTTTTTCATCTTAAACCATTCTAATAACAAAAAACAATTCAAATACACAAAGTAAACAATCAATCTTACAATTCAACCGTTCAGCGTCATCAAAGGTTATTCAATCGTCAATCAAGTTATTAATTCAACGCGAAGTCGTGAATCTCTTAGCAATCCCGTCAGCAGTCAAATGGCCTGTTTTGTTTTAAACCGTCGTTATTCTCAATGGACTCTATTGTCCGGACAAAAGGCGTAGTCAAATTGGAAAGGATTATTCATTTCTTGAATCCAAAAGGCTTTTAAAGTTCCGAATCTTCGTTTGATGATGCTTAATAAATTTTGTTTTATGAATAGATGGGGAAGGAAACTATTTTGCGTATCTTTTATTTTTAATTTTTTAATCTTAAACCTGACTTTTTTAACATTTTCGATTAGTGTGGTCACGTATCGCAGTAGAATAAGGTGATATTCATCTGTCAATTGATTTCTTAGTTCTCTCGCTGCTGCTGAAACTTCAGGTTTCACAAAACGTATAATACTGAATATATATAATCAATATAGTTTAAGAGAGAAGAGTTACATTATTGCTAGGGACATTTAATAGAAAAAAACCGTCAAGTGCGAATCTGACTTATAATTGTAGTCCATGTCAAACAAAATGAGTATATACGGTGTATTTTCCATTTTTTTTTGTACCAATTTCAGAATACAGTTAGGTTCTAGTTATAACATGTACATTACTGAATTTGGAAAGAAACCCCCTTGAGCGAATTCAACTCGTACTCGTATTCTTAAGCTTAATTGTGAAAGATCGTATTTTTTTTTATGAAAAGTCCTGTGTTAATGCCGAAAAGCATTAAAAGAGGATTTCTTAAAATTACTATGACGGAAAAACAACGGAATTTTACCTTTTATAGTTCACGAAAACTGAGTTGTGAACAATAATTTGCTAAAAATAAATGTTATATTAAAATCACACTCTCCAACAATTTTTGATAATCACTGAAGTTTTCCTATCACCAAAACGAAATTTCACATACTTTATTTCGACACAAACATTAAAAAATGTATAAAATAATTACTTGTACTAAAAAGCAACAGTATTACAACATTCAATTCGAACTTAATCTGTTTTGTTGGAATCATGACTCGAATATCGACGGAATACGGAACAAAGAACACCGGATTTTTGAGGGCCCTAGCTTTGGACGTTGATTAATGAGTGAGGCCTGGATAAGCTTTAAAAGTGAAGCCGCCTGTCAGATATTACGATGTTCTAAATTAGAAAGCTCAGAATCTTATTCTTTTTCCGAGTGCAATAAATGATTTGTGAATTTATTGTCACAATATTTTTGGTTAACTATTATTTTATAGATAGAGATGTAATTACATATTTCAGTTTTTTTAACTTTTGATAAAGTATATAGATGAGATAGTGATGGTTCATTTATTTTTTTATAGTTGTATACCTCTAAATTCTACCTATTGTAGTATGAACCTAGTGTTAAGACACTCTGTTCACCACATTCTACCTAATTAGCAAGACATTTCGTTTAGATGTTGAGTAACGGAACTTAACGCTGCGTTTTGTCTTGTTACCAGAGTAAGAAAATGATGATAGCTCAATCTTAGAGAGGATCGAACCCAGAGCCATCGCGCTTGCTGTCAGATACTGTGCACTCTATTACGACGGCTACTTCTTTGTTTTCTACTCTCATAATTGAGTTATAATATTTAGGCGTGTTAAAATTATTATACACACCAATATATACTTATAATAAATCTGTAGAGAGGTCAATTCTGTACATGAAATATATTTTCAAAATAACTATCATGGGGTGATTAGTGATCGATACTGATGCCAAAAATGCAATCAGTAAGATTTTTGTCTGTCTGTCTGTCTGTCTGTCTGTCTGTCTGTCTGTATATTCTTTATAGAAACAAAAACTACTTGACGGATTTTAACGAAACTTGATACAGTTATTCTTCATACTCCTGGGCAGTAGTATACTTTTCATCACGCTACAATCAGTAGGAGCAGAGCAGTGAAAGGAAATGTTGGGAAAACGGGAGAAGTTACTTGATTTTTTAAGCTCCCGTCGTGTGTGCAGCCTTAATGCTTAAAGCTACAGCGAAACCATGTATAACGGAAATATTCTACATAAAATTATAAAAAAAATATGCCAAGACAGCATATGTCTATCTTTTATGGTTGACTCACAAAATCATATTAGAAGTCATTATAGTTGTCAATCAATTCTTAGCTTATTAAATCAATAATCATGTATTTTAAGCGGGCGAAGCCGTGGGCGGGCCGCTAGTGTGAAATAAAGCTTAATCAATATTCTCTTCTTCGGTATACTACAAGGCCAATTAAAAAAACAAAATAAAACAATAAACATATAATCAGTTGAGGCTATTCGTGGCGCAGAGGCACAAGCCTTGACTGTAAACGCGAAAAGCTGAGGGTTCAATTCCCACTCGAAGAATTGAGGTAAAGCGCTGCGTTGAGGGTTGAGTCTACAGAATTGGGTAAGAAGGGTGGGGTGTACGTAAGCTGCCTCTGCCTACCAAGCGTGATGAGAAGAAAATATAATCGTTTATAATCGATGGTTTTTAGGTTCGTCGAATATTAACATATTTCGAAATCTGACAGACAATAAAGAATCATATCTCAACACTAAATCGCCTATGCTTAACTCTACTAGCCAGGACAAAAGCGTGAAGCTGCACACTGTATTATAAATTCTAACATTCCACAATTATTTTTCTTTCGTATAAAAATTGATATCTATTTTTTTATCCAAATTTGCATTTACCATACAATCTAATGATTGATTTTAACAACTTTCTTAGTAGCCACAGATGAAAAAAAAAACGTCACATTACACAGTTGACCAAAAACAGATATAAATACATTTAGTTTAAATTTATCAGCATATTCTAAAAGAACTCTTTCATTTTCCTACTTAGAGGAACAAAAGGCTAAACAACAATGGATGAACGGCCATTGTACGGACATCTTGTTCTGAAACCTCAACTGGGCCATTACCGACAAAATTTCGTCTTAAATAAACTGCTGGCTTCTTTATTAAACTCGATTTCTTATTTTTATGGCATCGAGATTAAGGATTTTAATGGTCCTTTTCTATGTAGATTTCGAGAAATGAACGGGTTGTAAATAAAAAATTATAATGATTATTTTTTATCTATATCTATAGGTATGTTACTGCGTGACTTATGGACAACGCACAAAATTAAATTTTGTTATGTAGGAAGTGTAGGGTAGGGTTGAGAGAGGAGTTTTTGAGGAAATTTCCGTCAGGAATGGAAAAAAGATTTTTTCCATTTTATGTGTGATATAGTTTTATTAATATAGAGGCCAGTCGTGGCGCAGCGGCACGAAGTGTGACTGTAAAACCGACTGGTTGTGGGTTCGATCCCCACTCGAGGAGATAAAATATTTACTCAAATTTATATTTCCATTTCTTCGCTCTGGTGTCGAGGGTAAGCGCGGCGTTGAGTTTTGCCACTCAGCACGTAATGCCTCCATAATTCGGCAGATAGTGGTGAACGGAGTGTCTTAACATTAGGTTCCCTCTGCCTACCCTGCTGTGTGCGGGATACAGGGTGAAACTGATTTATATATTCTCTAATATTATAATTCAAGTAATGTATTGAGTTACATCTCCAGTGCATTATGTTTTATAAGCATATCAAATATTTCTATCAATTCTAAATTGCTGAAGAACATATAATAACATTACTTTAGACAATATCAAGAATACTTCAAAAATATAAATCAACATGAAACCATATCATAAATAGGAGAAAAATAAACAAAAACACCTACAAAAGTCTACAAATTCAAGGTAAAAATATATATTATAGATGCATTTTAAAGTATCCACGATACTTTGCACTCCTTAGAGGGTGTTTATCGTCGCATCGCACTGTGCTCCCTTTACAGCTCTTCAGGCTCAATTACACGCTTATTCCTGCCATTTCACGTAACACTATCTGTGAACATATTGTAAAGTAAAATTTATTTTATTTAAAATGTGTTTTAGTCGTTATGTTGTTGTTGTAACATGGATCGGATTATATATATACATATTTTATCAGCTTCACGCTGTATGTTAAGACACTCCGTTCCTCACTTTCTGCCAAATTCTGGAGGCATTGCGTGTTGAGTGTGTGTGGCAGAACTCAACGCCGCGCTTAGCCTCGACACCAGAGCGAAGAAATGGAAATATAAATTTAAGTAAATATTTCGTCTCCTCGAGTGCGGATCGAATCCACAACCAGTCGGTTTTATAGTCACACTTCGTGCCGCTGCGCCACGTCTGGCCTCAATGGGTTATATTTCAATACAATTTATCTTGTTAAGGTTCCGTACCTCTAAACAAAAAAAATTAACCCTTATAGGATCACTTTGTTCTTTAGCTTCACTTTATATACTTCGTAGCAGGGTAGGCATAGGGAACCTAAAAGTAGATAGGACGGAGATTGTCAAGTATAACACTATTCCACTATTGAAATTCATATTTTTCTAATATAAACATTTCCAGTTAAAGAAATGCTCACAAATTTGTTTGGAATTTTAAAGATTAATTATACTGTAACAGCAAAATTTATATGAGCTTAGAAATCTAAGGAACGTCTTTTGATTCAAAACAAAGAGAATAATTAATTAAAATACCAGTTAACGTTATTTTAGCCAAACATGCCGTACAAAGTTTAGAAATACGTAAAATTACATAGCGCAAATAGAAAAAGGAAGTTTTCGTTTCATTTCAAAAATAATAGCATAAATAATAATTAATATAATTATTATATTTTTAGAGGCCGTAGCCTGGTGGAGGGGCATACGCCAGTGATGTACACACGACGATTGTGGGTTCGATTTCCAGTCTAGAAATCAAATATTTTAGTAACGAGGCAAATGATTGTGTTAAGTTCCGCCAATGAACACTCGTTACCTCAAGAATTCGGCGGAATGTGGGGAGCAGGGTAGCTAGAAGGAACCTGGGAACCTAGTAGTAATATATTCTGTTTCCATTAAGATAATTCGATTTTCCACTTTCCGCCGTTAAATGGTAGAACTCGGCGCCGTGTTAAAAAACATAAACTATTATGTAAAACGCTTCCAGTACTGACTGACAGGTATCGGAAACCACACAGTTTAGAAAGATGAAATTTGGCATGTAGTGTCCTTGAGCAGTACGAGCACTTAGAGTGGACTTCCAGAAACTCCTACCGGAACGGTCTATTCTAAAGTAACCGCTGCTCTCCATTTATTTGACTTTTTCCTTCAGGTTATATATTGGACATAACTTATATTAGCATGTCTGGCGACATGCCAGGATGTTGTATCAAGCTTTCAAATTTTCGGCTACCAACAAGAAAAGTGTGTTCGTGGTTAACGCAAACATTTGAATTTGTATAATGCATGATTTATGGTTTTAAAGTGTTCATCTGGAAAGAGATTTAGTCTGGTGAATATAAAGATGGATTTTTCGGCTTAAACTTTATAAATGAAATGGAAAACCATATCAATTTTTATTTTTAGTACAAACATGAGAAATATCATGTTATTTTAGAGGCAAAATCCAATGTCTTTTAATATTATATTGTGGAGACTAGGAAAATAAAAACATTTATTGGAGTGGTAACTGCTAGTAGCATTTAACTGCTACGATAGCAACAAAATTTGAGCGGTGAATGAACTAAGTTGAATTTTGGTCTCTATTTTTTGTATAATATATATAAAAGACATAAAGCATTTTACAAGCGAAAGAAAAATAAAAAAATCTAATTACCAAAAATAAAAGTATATTTTATATACAGGCATAGAGAAGTATTATCTCAAGGCGGCCTTTATCACTATTAGTCATCTCTTTCAGGTTTTAAAGTATTAGACAACTTGTTAGTGTATAGAAAAATATAGCATAAAAAAATGAAAATTAAAACAATAAATTTGACATTGCTATTTCTATTTTTTAATATTATAAATTTGAAGTGTTAATTTAGTTGAATGCGATGATCTCAGATATTAGTGATTTGAATTCAAAAAATCCATTTATCAAAAAAGGCTATATTCCATGTCGCTTTGATCAAACGGAGTTAAGTAAAAATAAAAAAAAATATATTGCTTATTCTTACTTCAATAGTTGCAAATAGACGCAGTTTCACAGTAACTTGAACAATAATGTATTAAAAATAATATAAAAATGCAAACTAATTACCAATAACTCACAACCTATCCGTTCTCTACCACAGTCGGATAAAATAAAAAAAATGTACCAGACATGCAAATATCAAGTGGCTTTGTAATTTAAATATTTAAGATGACTTACGATGTCAGTGAACTTGGTTTACCAGTAGGGGAGAGCGGGGCTACAAGTCAACGATGTAAGTTGTTCCGATTGTAATAACTTCAGGAGGAAACAATATAAGAATATTGAGTATACATACGGTGAAAAACAGTGCCACCTGAAATATTGGAATAGCAGCACGTGTGTCGGTGGTGCATGTTTGTAAATATTTTCGTATTAAGATATTTTGATGTATCTCACGATTTTCTGCGATTAGATTTCTTTAATTATATTATATACTATTTCGAAACACTATTTGTAAATCATGTATGTTTCATAATTTAAACTATACCTTGCTTTTTTTCAACATTTGTATTTGAGGCTAGATGTTCCTTCGTTTGGAGGGAAGTTATAACCTCGGAACAGCTTACTGTAATCCATTTAATATAACGGAGTGTAAATATTGTATTTTTTCTTTAGCAGAAAACGGATTTATGCCCGAAAATCAACTCCAGGCTATGTGTCACAAGAGTTGATTCAAAAAGCAGTGGATACAGTTATCAAAGATGCCAGGGATAGGATTAAAACTGTTGCCAAAGAATTATATATTGAGCGCTTTTAGAAGCTAGTATTTGGCTAGTATCTTATGATACTATTGATTATTATTTAAATAAACAGGCTTCGTTTTATTATTTATAGTAATTTATTTCACAATAATTTTAACAAATATAGTAAAAATTTACCCCGGCTTGTTTAAAACTTGCACCGAAGCGGGGTAAGTTGTTACTTTCCGACTTAAGGCATGAAAAAATTGATAAAAAAAAATCTTACAAGGAATGCCCCAAATCACTGTCTTAATAACACATCTAGATTTATAAGTTGAATTGGATCATATTGTATAAATACTGAAATTATATCGTATTCGTAACAATATTTGAGGTCCGTTAAAATTGGAACTTGTAGCCCCGCTCTCCCCTGCTTTTGTGTACCCTGGTATTGTATTCATCGGTATATATTTCTTTTGTAATAATATTTAAGCTTTGAAATTTAAAATAAGAACTTATTTTAAAAAAATATACCTAACACTGAATGGAAATTTTGATATACGAGTATATTTTTTTGTTTTATTGTTTTATTAATATTAATAAAACAATTTTGTATTTGTTTTTTTTATTTACTTGTAACATACTATATTTTTTATATTTATAAAAAATATTAATGTTATTTACGAAAAAAAACACTACAGGATTTTTTTCAAAAGAAACCAAAGGTAACCCTTTTATCTGGTAGAAAAATAGGCTAAAATGCCACAAGTTAGATTAAACAAGTTTTCAAAGTCGTGGCTGTTAGATGTTCTACGTAATTTCCTTGCGAGTGCTTTTCATTTTAGGCAGGAGCATTCTCGGAAATAGAATTTGAATTTTTTCCTCATAATTTGTGCATGAGACCAACGTGGCACTGTTTTTTTTATATTTGACTAAGTTTTTATTCTGGAAGTTAGGAGTTCAAATTTAGCTCTAATTTCTCAATTTTCTAGAAATCATATTTTACAATTCCACAATTTTTATCTATTATTCAAATAAATACGTACATGATCATCACTCTCTGATCGATTTCGATTTTTGAGGCTACTTCAAATCATAATCTTTGCCTGAAATATCTACAATATTGCATTTAATATTCTACAGTCGTGAAATTTGATGATTTCCAAACCAAATACTTGCTAGCTGAGTTTCTATGGAATGGTTCTTCACGCTATGTGTCCCGCTGATTGTCCCTTTACCAATTCTTCGAGCAATATCAGTGTCACAAGCATTTTATAATTTTAAAATATCAATACTTTATTCAAACAAAACAAGCATTTTCAAGAATCTTAAAACTAAAAAAAAAGAACAGAAAGCCACACAGCTATTTGCAGAAGCATAATCTACTAGACTAACTTTAGGGTAACATTTTATAGGTCCATATAAAAGTTTTATACATTTTATTGGTTGATAGACGCGAGTTCCGTACATAACCCAATCAACGTTATAACAACGGTTCCTATAAATCCTGAAAAAAAGTTTTGGTAACAATATTTGCTCACTCCCGTTACATGTACCTCATTTTACTGCAAACCGTTGGTCAGCCGCACTCGTGGGAAATCTTGGTACATACTGTTGCCTCAATAGATTTTTTTGCTTCCTCGCCCTTTCGTGCAAACAATAAAAATGAAAAAGAAGCTGAAGCAAAAATTTTTTATATGAAACTTTGCTAAGGAAATGTGTCTTTTGAATAAAGAGTTGAAACATTGTTTTTAGTGTAAACGTGGTTGTGAATTCTATTCTTGATTTTAAAGTGATTTAATTTTCATCTTTTAGCTCCACGTTTTGTTCCATATAGCATGGTAGCCAAAAGCAACTTAGTGTGAAAATATTCCGTTCTCCTCCCACCATCGACCAGTCAGTCATTGTGTTTGTGTTACTGTGCCAAGGTAATTAAATTATCTCAGTTTTCAAAAAGGAGAAAATTATATTATTATTTTGGAGGCTAGTCGAGGCGTAGGGGCACAGGTGTGTGACTGAAAATGTGACTGGTTATTGGTTCGATTTATTTAAATTTATATTTTAATTTCTTTACTCAGATGCCGTGGCAAAGTAAGACGTTAAGTTCCGCCACTGAATAAGCAATGCCTCGAAAAATAAGCTGGAAAATGGAGAACGAAGTGTCTCAATTAGGTTCTACTACTACTAACTAGGCACTAGGTTCCCTCTGCTGTAAGCGGGATACAGCGTGAAACTGATTAATTTATTTATATTATTTATTACATTATAATATAAAACTGAAAATAAACAACTGGAGCAAGAAACCAACAAAGTTTTATGTCTAAAGCCTAAAAAACGGCAGAGAAGAAAACAATAGCATTTAAGGAATTGAAACTATATTTCGAGATTCAAAACTGTATAAAATGATAGTATAATTTTCTTTGTTTCGCTTTGCCGAATTACTGTCCTAATTTCTTTGGATGTTTATGATGAAATATAAACCTTAATGTTTTGAATAAATTAAATGTTTGACGATTCCGATTAGAATATTAAATTTTTATTTTTATACGTTTCTTGCGTAGTTGAACCAAATCTGTATTTTTGACACAGGAAATTATTAAATCAAAGGTACACTGTGGTCTTGCGTCATTTAGGCCTGCACTTATAAATCGCTCTCAAGTCAGAGATCGATCATGAGATGCCGTATTCATTGAAAACAGCATCTCAACACTGATATCAGACTTGAGAGCCGTTTATGAATATGGGCAATGATTCTGAAACCACCGGAAGTAGAGAACAGAGTGATATGTTAATTTATACTGAGCAATAAAAAACGGAGCAAGCAAGAGGCCGGTCGTGGCGCAGCGGCACGAGGTGTGACTGCAAAACCGACTGGTTGTGGGTTCGATCCCCACTCGAGGAGATGAAATATTTACTTAAATTTATATTTCCATTTCTTCGCTCTGGTGTCGAGGTTAAGCGCGGCGTTGAGTTCTGCCACTCAACACGCAATGCCTCCAGAATTCAGCAGAAAGTGGGGAACGGAGTGTCTTAACACTAGGTTCCCTCTGCCTACCCTGCTGTGTGCGGGATACAGCGTGAAGCTAATTTTTTTTTTAATAATAAAAAACAAGCTTAAAAGTCTAGGAAAGAAAAACCAACTCAAAAGTAAGTGTAAATTTATAAAGCAAATATAAATTATTTATTATACAAATATAATTACTTATAGTAATTATTAGTTTAATAAATAATGTAAAAACTTTAATAAGAATATTTAAAATAATTCTTTATTTAAGCCGGCGACGCACTGATGTTCCTCTGGTGCCGCAAATATTCATGGGCCGTTGCCTATAATAATCACTGAATATCTGGTCACCCGCTAGCTCGTTTGTCTGGGTTTAATATATTTATATATAAAAATAAAATGAAAAATATTGTACACAAGTAATAATTATACTATCGATATATTATATACTATGGAAGTTAACGTATTAGATTTTATTTACAATTTTGGTAGAATATTTATATGTATAGATATTATCGACGTTATTTTTTTTATATTTTATCCTTGTAGCAAGATAGGTAAAGGTCTGTTGAGTAAAGAAATTTCCCTGATCGCAATATCTTTATTTGAACTGAAAGTGAAGAACAAAAAGATTCTCCTCTCAACTCTCTTACTCGCCTCAGGAAAAACAAAAATAAAGAAAAAATACCACTACAAAACTAAAAAACGTTAAACAATCCAACACAAACAAACGCACAGACGAATAAACAAAATCATTCCAACAAAGCCCATGTGGCGTAAATGGAATGCAGCCATTAATTAATTTTAAGCAGAAGTTTACTCAGCTGAATTATGGTGTAAACCTGAGTGTTATTCCCACAGGCGTTGACTGATAAAGTCTGTTGTTTGGCCCGCTTGGATTAAGCGGACACACGGACGGTACGTTCGTCTGAATTTGTGAGAGAAATAATTTTTACATTTTTAAATATAAATTGTTATAAATAATTAAATAAAAAAAAATCCTACTTGGACCCTTGTGCCACCCTAGGAGAAGTATTTTTTAAAATTATTATTATTATTATAGAGGCCTATCCTGCCTGTGTAACTATAGACACGGCAGGTTTTGGGTTCAAATTCCTTTCGAAGAAATGAAATATTTAATATTTGAATTGGTTCAAGGTTTAGATGATGGTGACGATACAAAGCGCGGCTTCGAGTTCGCAATGCCTCCAGATTTCAAAAAATTGGATAGGGTAGTGTCTTTACTAGGCTCCTTCTGCCTACTCTGCTTCTTGATACATACACGGGATACAGTGTAAAAATAAATAAAAAGTTATTATTATTTGTTATTTTATATTTTTTTGAGGTATTTGTAGTTTATTAAATAAATAATCGTCTGTCAACAATTGTTCAAGTCTATTTGAAACATGTTAAAATGTGGAGATCGGTATCTCAACACTATCCTGCTATATGATGTGTAACGTATATTGGGCAAAATCATATGTAAATGATAAACAAATGTTATAAAAGAGAAATTTTCAATTACTTTTAGCCAAAGTATAATACAATAGAGCTTCCTGTTTCGTTTTTTTCAGCAGACAGTAGTGCTAAGATACTCCGTTCTCCAGTTATGAAAAATATCATCATGAAAAATATAACAAAATAACCTATTAACTTATAATCTGAGTTCACATAATGTAACACACTTTATAGTAAGCGATTCACAGAAGATTTTTTTATTTTTTTTTGATTCACAGAAGTCGTTTAATAGGCCGTAGTAATATACTTTTTGTTATAAAGTCTTCAAGGTTAGTTTTAGAAATGCCTTTAATAAGATCCGTTTTTACTTAGCTTTAAATATAATTATATTGTATTTGTTATAATACTACTGAATGGATTTAGGTGAATATATCAATGTAAAGATTTTGTATAATTTGCTTATAATAATATTATAATCATATTATGATTATTAGTTTCGGCAGGCGAAGCCGCGTGTGTTGTATATTATACCTATAATTGATATATTAAAAAAAATAGTATCTAAAAGTAATATAGACAAAAATATAAAAAAAGTCGGTAAAAATAGAATAATAAACATAATATACGTTTTTATCGTTTCTCACACTTTTAGATTGTAAAATTTTGTAACGAAATTCAACGCAGCACTTTGCTGAGCACTCCTGCGCCCGCGCATTGGTCTATGAGGCCAAATACTATTTTTTATTACTTCATATATCTCGAAATACCAGTTAATGGCATTTTTAGCAATTTCCACATTTGTTAACAATTTTATGTTAGTACATATTTTGTTTCGGCCCGAGACGCATGGGGTTGGCGAATTCCACTGATTGGTCTATAAGAAAAAGAGACTGGTCTTTGGGATTTTTCATTCTATTAGATTCATAAAAATCGTATAAATAACATTATTTACGCATTTATTCTGAAATTATTATTTCATCATCTTCAATTTCACGGCTCGTGTCATCACACATGGATATAGTTGTAGTAAAAATTTTCAGGTCAATCATCTTCAGGGACATTAGCAGTTGGCTCGTGTAGGCTTGACGTTTTCTGACTGGAATGATGTGAAAGCTGGTGTCCCTCAAGGCAGTATTCTATCTCCTCTTCTTTTTTCAATATTCACTAACTCCATCAAATCTATTATAACCTCTCGATACCATCTTTTTGCTGATGACTCACAGCTGAATATGCTAGTGTAGACAATATTGTTAGTGTTATTAATTCTCTTAACAATAGTCTCCGTAACATTTCAATTTGGTCGTCCAAACACAGAATACATGTTAATCCTAACAAATGTCAGGCTATAATTATAAGCAGCTCACGACAACTTGCTAAACTCGATTATAACAAATTGCCCAACTTAACTTATAATGGCACAATCATCAATTTTACCACTAATGTGAAAGACTTAGGTAAAATAATTGACAATATGTCAACTTGGAACAATTATATTGCAGATATGTACCGCAAAATCTACGCCTCTTTGATGTGCCTTAAGATTTTTCTTAGCTCTGCTGATTGAACAACAATTGGTTAATGCTTTGTTACTTTTTATTATTGGTTACGGTGATGCTTGCTGTTTGGATACAATAAGGATCAAAAATAAAGATCAAGAGAAACATAAAGATCTGTTAAACAAGCTTGATTTTATTTGTATAAAAATATATTTATAGGATGTAAATGTAAGTATATTATACTTCTGCACACCTGCACACTTATTATCACACATGACAAGGTTGACTGGGAGGAAATGTTCTTAAGCGTTAAGCCCGCCTTTCGTACATAAAATAAAGGATATATAAATAAATCAAATAAAAGAAGAACATATTTTTAATAAAGACAGTTTGAAATTATAAGATCACATTTCAAATTCTTAATTAACATTGATAAATTGAATATTCTCTTATAGGAGGCCTACGCAGTAGACGGCGATAGGTTAAAAAGCACACATTATTTTTAATTTCAGGTGTATCTCGTACCTAGCCGGCTAGGTAGAGGAAACCTAGGAACCTAGTGTTAAGACATGTTGCCCACTTTCCACCGAATTCTATAGGCATTGTGTATTGAGTAACGGACCTCAACACCTACCTTTAGCTCATTACAAGAGCGAGGAAGGTTCTATTGATATTTTTTGTTAAATATACTGCCGAGTTCCTTAAGTAGATTAATGTTACCCACAGAAATATTGTGTCTTAAAGATTTCTTTCAACAAAAAATATTTTTTGCATATTAATTACTTTTTTCAATAAAATTACATATAAATAGTACCTAATATATAATAGTAACCTTTATTAAAATTACCTAATGAAAACAAAATAATCTAACTAAAAATATGAAACTTTTCATTAACTTTTGTTTCGTCAACTTTGTAAACCTGTGTATTAGATTTTAGACTCACAATTTAATTCACCCTGTAATGAAAGGCAAAATTGAAAATTACTGAACATGTTGCATGTACTATAATCTTAATATGCCTAAGGTTTTAATTAGCATTTCTAATGTTACAATAGTTTCTAAGTAATTTAGTTAATATATGTACGTTTGTAATATTTAGTTTATAAGTAGATTTAATAATTTATTTGATATTCTACATCAACTAAGAAATATTAATTACTAAATTAAAAATAAGGCCGTGGTGGCCTGGTGTAAACGCTTCGTTTGTGAGTTGGATTTCTAATCAGGGAAATAAAATATTTATTTTTTTACTTTCCTTGCTCTAGTAAAGAGGCAACACGCTGCGTTGAGTTCCGCCACTCAACACCCAATACCTCGAGAATTCGGTGGATAGTAGTGAATGGCAGCGTCTTAACAATAGCTACATTTAGTGCATATCTGGTCTGATTGTGAACATAATCATTGTGTGTTCGACTCCCGCTCAAGTAAATTAACTAAAGTTACTTTGGTAACTAATATTATTAGATATAATTTAAATAATTTCATTTTCTGAATAATTAATTCTGTTAAATTGACTTTAACATTGTTATTAAATTATCTTAACAGAGATTTTCTAGATTATTTTGTTAAAATTTTTCGATTAAAAAAAAAATCCTAATTATTCCACAATAGAATAAAAAGTGTGGGAAAAGAATAAATTTGTACAAAGGATATATTACTTGAACGGCTGACATGGCGCAGTCGGACAGCATCTGACTATAAATCTGATAGTTATGGGTTCTATCCCCGTTCTGGGGTATTAATTAACTTTTTCATTTTCTCGCTCTGGTAGACTGAGCGCGGCATTCAGTTACGGCACTCAACATACAATATCTCGAAAGTGGTATTTTTTGAAACGAAGTTTAAGCGAGAGAGAGAGAGAGAAGAATGCAAGAGAGATCTGAAAGGTTGTTGTGGTAGGCCTAAGGATGCTTTAGACCTGGAAGAGGGTGTATGAATCAGATCTTCTCCCTCCATATATGAAGAGGTTCATGATAGTGGAGGAGGCGAAAGAGGTATGTAGAGACCGTTGCGTTTAGCGCTCCGTTCTCTCTGACTACCCCGCTAGGGATAAAGCGTGAAGTTAGTTTAGCTTAGTTCCTCAGCCTACCCTACTTTGTGGGAAAAATCATAAAACTGATAAAATATATTTGCTTTTTTATCAGTTTTATGATTTTTCCCACAAAGTAGGGTAGGCTGAGGAGGAATTTGGATAAATTAATATACACCAACCTGCCGTTAAAAACGGCGCCATTACGACGTTATTTATTCATTTCAAAATGAAACATTATAAAAAAAGCTATCATAATATAATTAACGATGTATTTGCAGAAACGAGAGGCCAGTCGTGGCGCAGCGGCACGAGGTGTGACTGTAAAACCGACTGGTTGTGGGTTCGATCCCCACTCGAGAAGATGAAATATTTATTTAAATTTATATTTCCATTTCTTCGCTCTGATGTCGAGGTTAAGCGCGGCGTTGAGTTCTGCCACTCAACACGCAATGCCTCCAGAATTCGGCAGCAAATGGGGAACGGGGAGTTCGAAACAATCAAAAATTCTTATAGAAATTACGATATACGACGTCATTACAGTTGTCAATCAATTCTGCTTTTTAAATTAATAATCATATATTTCAAGCGGGCGAAGCCGTAAGCGGACCGCTAGTATTAAATAAAATATCTGAATATTAATTGCCACGATAAAACAAAAGATATGTTAACGAATTAATGTAATAAAACCTTACCTAAATTTAAATGTAAATTTGTCATAAATTTAAATATGCTAAGTAACTTAACTTACTGAATTCTCAATACATTTTGTCTAATTTGTAAAGGCCAATTAAGTTAAGAGCGTTCGATCTATCAGGTGTAAAGTGGAGGCCGGAGTACAAACTTGCCAAGGATAGAAATACAAGAACTCTTACTAGATTAATCAACTTCCTTATAATGAATATTCAAATTTACTCCCCGAGAGGAGTTGAGTTGAGTTTTTTGAATTGCTTATTGCCTACTTTTTTGTATGGAATCAATTTGTTTGTAATTACCCAACTGTCTTTAGCTGTTTTTGCAAATAAATAAATAAAATAAATAAATCAGCTTCACGCTGTATCCCGCACACAGGAGGGTAGGCAGTGGGAACCAAGTGTTAAGACACTCCGTGTCCCAATTTCCACCGAGTTCTGGAGGTATTGCGTGTGGAGTGGCGGAACTCAACGCCGCGCTTTGTTTGGACACCAGAGCAAAGAAATGAAAATATAAATGTAAATAAATATTTCATTTCCTCGAGTTGGGATCGAATTCACCACCAGTCGATATTACAGTCACACATTGTGCCCCTGCGCCAAGGCTATTAAAAATCACAGCTTTTCTGTGCCTAAAAGATACAAACGTATAGCAGTATATACAATATAATACATACATATATTTATTATACACTTAACAGGCCAACCTTCAATAAAACATGGAAAAATTATCATTAAAGTAATTAAAAAAGAGAATGTTGAAAAAAATATCGTTATTTCAGAGAAACCACCAGCTTCATTATGCTTCATTTTGAACACGCTTCGCACATTTAATTTCGCCTATTTAAACACGTATCTTTTATAAATTTTTCTATCTTCTTTTATTTTTTTTCCATAAATGATATAAAATATGTCAAGAGCTCTTTCGTTCGTGGTAACGACACTGTCACAGCTAGGTATCTAGGTATGGATCATAGAAGAAATAATTAAAGGTAAATGGTATGGATGTGGGGGACGGAGTGTCTTGTCACTATACTGCAAAGTTAACTTATTATTCGAGAAAATAGCATGAGATGCTAACAAATAATGAGTAATTACATTAAGGATAAAAATATAAATAAAAAAATGAGAATATATGCCAGAGCAAGAATACAATCTTTAATAATTTAATTAAAACTACTTTAAAGAAAACTGTTTTCTTGTTGCATAAGTTCTTGCAAAGTACTGCATGGGCTTAGATTTTTTTTATCATTTTAATTATAAAATTTTTACCATTTTTTTTTGCCTTATAAAATACTTTTCTGTTCTTTGCACGAACCGAGTCCTAGTCAGGTTTAATAACTCGAGCTTAATCTCACTCGAAAATACCTACTACTCAGCTCATATACGTTGTGATTTAGCGAGACGCTGCTAAGAGGGATTAGCCTTTAAGTTTTCGAATAATTAGATTTTTCTTAGAATTATATTCATATCACGAACATATAACATATGTATATATCACACATGAACATTATAAATAAAAAAAATAAATAAATCAGCTTCACGCTGTATTCCGCACACAGCAGGGTAGGCAGAGGGAACCTAGTGTTAAGACACTCCGTTCCCCACTTTCTGCCGATTTTTGTAGGCATTGTGTGTTGAGTGGCAGAACTCAACGCAGTGCTTTCCCTCGACACCAGAGCGAAGATTATGTTTGGTGATAATAAATCGTAGAAACAAATTAATGACACAACCAGACCTAATAAAGGATGTGAATTTCTGAAAACCCAGGAAGACATCGAAATTATAGCTTATTTTCAGCATAAACAAGAATTATCAATATTGAATGTGAATAAAATTGATTTAAAAACTCAATTACACTATAGTAGTGTATTTAATTTAAACGACTTACTCAAAATAGGTCATCTTTTCGCCCACAGCGTTAACAATACATTGCCAAAAATTTATAATCTGATGGGACCATTCACAAATTAATCTTTGAAATGGCACAAGGACCTGTTTTAAGCCGCTATACGCCAATTATTTTTGCCAAATAGCGCTAAATTGGCCGTTTGTGGTGCAAATTTCTTCCGTTTGCATAGTTTTATGTTGCCCGTGTTTTATTTAAGCACGTCTCGCCAAATATGAGGAAACGTAATTGCTGTAATTAACCGTAATAGCCTCTTGGTTAATATTCATGGATATGGAATCCGGGGTAGTAGGTTGAGTAACGGCTCCACTGTCGAAGTGGTTTTTGCATAAATAAGTGGTATATTATATTATATGACGTGGTACAGTTCAGGCCAGAATGTAGATCTAAAAAATATTTTGTTTCGTCAGTTTGATTTGACAAGATCGGAGTTGCCGAATGAGACAAGATTCAAGATTTTGTAAACATTATTTAACTATACATAAATTATTATATGGCTATGATATGGTAACGAGGCAAAGCGCGGCGTTGAATTCCGCCACTCCATATACAATACCTCCAGAATTTAAAGAAAAATGGGGAAACGAAGTGTCTTAATGAGACAATCTTCAAATATAAAGTGGATTTCATGTAAAATAACTTAAATATAATAAGGCAAAAATATTCATAATAACAATACATTTAGCTTAAACTTTGTTTTATATTGGATCGTTCAATATCATATTACTAACTAGAGGGCAAGTTGTTATAGCTAAAGATAGATATCAATACTGTATTAATTAAATTGGGACGGAAGTTCCGTCTGTAATTAATGAAAGCTTCGATGGGCACAACGATGATGATACTTCAAGAGATCTTGAAATATCTTGTTAGTTCAACAGTATTTAAAAAAAATGAGTATCTTTGGAAAAAACTTTCTAAGCTGCATTCTTTAATAGAATTGCTTTACTCTGAAGTAAGAAATTATGTTAAGTTTAAGTGTAATTTTTTTCCATTATAATATTGTAGGTTGAAATATTAAAGTAATACTGTTGAACTATAAATAGAGTTCAATAGTATTAATTTAACATTTCAGTATATTATTTTATAATATTAATGTTTTAAAGTATTACTTTATGTTAGTTGTTTAGTTGTATATGTACGAGTTAGTGCAAATAACGGAGATTTTTTGAGAAAGTAGGCAGAGGGAAAAAAAGACGGAAACGTAGTGTTAGAACACTTCGTTTCCTCATTAACACAGTTTAATTTTTCTTTTCGACGTATTCTGGAGGTATTGCGTGTTCAACGTCGGACTGCCTGGTTACCAGAGCGAAGGAAGTAAATAATTCATTTAATTGAGTTGGAATCGAACCCACAACACACGCTTGTATCCCTGTGCAACAAAACAAAACAAGAAATCTAATAAAAACAATAAAATTAACTACGCAACCACAACAGTACTGTCTTATCAACAGGTTGACCGATAGTAAAAATGGCAGATATAATCTGGCCGATGATAAAACATCTCATTTTAAAGTAAAACGTTCGCAGTAGCTGTGATCTATAATTTATTATAGTAGTTTATATATAAAATGCATCTCAACTTGGAGACGAAGTTGGCTTTTGGTTATTTTTACATGTCAAATATTTAAGCATTATTTTTAAAAATTAAGAAAATAATTTATGGTATTTATGACACCGCAAAAATGTGGCGAATTATGTTTCTGGTTTAAATATGAAAAAATCTTTATTTTTGATTATTATATATTCGTCATTTTTCACTTTAAATTTTCTAAAATTGCAACATGTACAATGTGATAATTGGAAATATACTTATAAATTTTAATCATAATTATTATTAACAAATAAGTTCTGTAGACATCGTTTAAAAATATTATTTACATCCATAAGACCATTGATATTTTTTTATTCAATATATATAGTAAGTTCATCAATTGTGCTCTATAATATAACCTGTTTTGATTTATTTAACTTTTATTTTATGAGTGTTAATTTATAAAAAATCGAAATGAGGATGTAATGTCAACTTTATTATAATTTTTTTATACATTACAATATATTTACAATTTATAAAAAAAATAACGAAAGTTGAGTCTTAGTTATAACAAAAACCTATAAATCTCGAATAGGATCCGTAACTAATATATAAAAGTTAGAACTGAAAACTGACCCCTGAGGGAACCCTGAGAAACTCTTATAAAGTACTAGTTAAATAATACGCCTCTCATACATCATACTCCGGAAAAGGGTCGCGCTATCAATTTTGAGTTGGGTCTGGGTTCGGAACATTTTTGTCTAACTGCAGAGGGTTACTATCAAACTTTAAATCTGTTTAATTAAATGGTTAAAGCGAATGTTGTAAATTGTCAATTTGGATATTATATTTTCATTATTGCTGTACTTTTCAGTAGTATATTTTGCAACAACATTCGAAATGTTTCATTTCAATGACAACTGATAAACGTGTATTTATTTAAGTATTGAAGCAATCTGCTTCATGCTGTATCGCACAGCATGGTAGGCAAAGGGAACCTAGTGTTAAGACACTCCGTTCCCCACTTTCTGCCGAATTCTGGAGGCATTGCGTGTTGAGTGACAGAACTCAACGCCGCGCTTAACCTCGATACCAGAGCGAAGAAATGGAAATATAAATTTAAGTAAATATTTCATCTCCTCGAGTGGGAATCGAACCCACAACCAGTCGGTTTTGCAGTCACACCTTGTGCCGCTGCGCCACGACCGGCCTCAATATATAGATTCAAAATCATTATAAATCTTAAATCTCTTATAATTAAATCGTTTCCTTAATAAGAATTTAATATCCATCTATTATAATTAATCTACTGTTAACATCATTCGTCTATTGATTAATACTTAGCGAATTTTATAGAAATATTTTTTATTTCTTTTGTATTGGTCATTTATTATCAAGGACCAAGTATAGTATTTCTTATTCTCCTATCGTGGCGTGATGGTGCAGAATGTGATTGTAAACGCGATGGTTGTGGGTTCGATTTCCACTCAGAGAAATGAATTGTTTTAATTTCTTCGCATTAGAAACAAGGCGTTAACTTCCGCCAACACTCAATGATTCGAAAATTGTATAGCAAGCGGGAAACGTGTCTTGGGACGCGAGGTTTTCAGGGCCTATCCTGCTTTATACGGAATACAGTAATACAGTGAAGCTAAAAAAGACAAATTCATACCGAAATTTCGTTTATAATTTCTGGCATTTATCACCTTTAACATAATAATTAGAGGACCAATTTACGATACTCTGTCATAAATTTTCGCGGCGTTGAGTTCCTCCACTCAACACACATTCCTTTAAAAAAAATTACGAACACTAGATTCCCTCTGCCTACTTTACTAAATACGGGATACAGCGTGAAATTGAAAAAAAAAACGAATTAGCCAAATATCTTTAACAATATACATTTTTACAGTGATTACCAAATACCAATACAACGTTGCGCGATTTTAACATAGGTATAATCGATACCATTAGATCTCTAAATTGCGGTGTTGAATCCTCTTCGACAGATAATCTCTTTCCTGCCGTGATCTGGTGATTACTACGAATTAATTATACATACTTAATACCCATTTATTATTCAAATAAAAAGGCCGAAATTTATAGGCCTCTTTATTGGATTAGAGAGATCTGTTTAGCTCCTTCTAAATGGTTTTTCCTTGAATAATTTTTGTAAACGATTTATTAGTGTATAATTTCAAACATTACGTCTAATAGCAATGCGATATGTCTCATTTCTTTTTTTTTCAGCTTTACGTAGTATTTCGCTTGTAACAGGATAGGTAGATGGAGCCTAGTGTTAGAACACTCCGCTCCCTGCTTTCCGCCAAAATTTGGCGGCATTGCGTGATGGGTCGCGAAATCCTACGCCGTGCGTTGTCTCGATAGAAGAGCGCGTCTATTTCCACCATAAAGGCCGGCAACGCACCTGTAGCTGCTCTGGTGTTGGCCGGGGTCGTAGACGGCGGTAATTACTTACCATCAGGTGACTCGAACGCTCGTGCCTTGTCCTTTTCCATAAAAAAAAAACAAACCCATACCAGAGCGTAAAAATGAAAACATTTAATATTTTATTTCATCGAGTGGGGATCAAACCCACAACCTGTCATTCCTCCTGTACTGTAAACGTGACGGTTGTGGGTTCGATTCACACACAGGGAATGAAAAAAATTTTTTTTTTGTCGCTCTGGTACCGAAGCAAAAGCGTAGCGTTGAGTTCCACCATTCAGCAAAACAAAAATATTCAACTAACGATAATTTGTCGGAAAATGGGGAACGGAGTGTCTTAATAATTCCCTCCGTTTACTACTACTACTACACGCGGGATAAAGCTGAAGAAAAAAAATCTATATTGAACAACACGAAAATAAAGCATCAAGTAAAAAACATTGTATTGAATCGCTGTAGGTATTTTCAGGCATTCAAGATTTTTTCTAGGGCTATTGTCCTTTTTACGACGAACGCTCATAACTTTCGCAATATAAATAAAATTCAACAGACATTTCCTTTCTGTTTACGCTGACATTACAATTGTATGATTGAAATGTTAAGTGTTCGGAATATTTGTAACAAAATAACTTTAAACTTGATATAACGTTCGACTATAAATTAGATGGTTGTGAGTTCGATTCCATCCTGCAAAAAATAATTATTTCAATATATTGATTTCTTCGCTCTCGGCAACATATATAACAAGGCCAAAAGCAGCATTATGCCTCAAGAATTTGGCGGAAAGTGGTAAACGGAGTGTCCTAACACTAGGTTCCCTCTGCCTCCCATGCTAAAACTAGAGGCAAAACTCAACACATACCCCACACACAAAAGAAAATAACCCTTAACGCCGCTAACTTAATTTAAGCTTAATTCTTCACTAAAACCCGACATGATTGATGGGTCCAGGACTCTTTATATAAACGGGGGTATTCATAATTTATCAAGGACAAATTGCTAACAACTCTGTAACAATTGGAGTTTTAACGGACATCCTCAGCCATTAATCATGTCAATCCTTTGATACTAGCTTGTAATAGAATTTTATACGTAGATTGCTATCAATCATTGGTGATATAAAATCAATTTTGTTCGAAATTTCATCTTAAAATGCTGAAAAGCTGAAGATACTGAAAAATCTCTCTTATCGAGTAATGAAAGATTTTGATAAGTAAATATTGACGTTTGATTTACGTTTCTTTTGGGCTCTTAGGGCTTTTTACTTATTGGTTATTTATTCTTAGTGCTTTTTGGGTTGCTGAATTTTTGAAGATTTTTATTTTATTACTTTAGAATTAGGCGGAAAGCGTGGAACAAAAGTGTCTTAAGGGAAAGGGAGTGTCTTAACATTAGGTTCCCTTTACCTACTCTGCTATTTGTGGGATACGGCGTCAAGCTGAAAAAAATGCTTTGGTAATATTTTTGTAGCTCGACGATGCTCGAGAGAAAACCTAGTGTCAAAGCACTCTGTGAACCACTTTCAGCTCGAATTCAAGACCCGCTGTGTTTTGTCTTATGAGCAGAAATGAAAATAATCCATTTCTCCGAGTAGAAATCGAATCCACAATCGTCGCTTTTACAATCAGAGACTGTGCCACTGCATCGCAAAATTTTAATTAATTGAGAAATTCGATATAAATTACACATTATATTCCCAAGTACTTTAACCGAGGCCATACATATTTATATAAATAAAAAATGAAGCGAAATAACTACAGATAAATTTCATATTCACAGTGTCATTTTACATAATTAAATTTTACTCGTTCAGTTCATACGCACTCACTTTAATAATGGAACATTAAAATTAAGCTTTCGCCGCTCGAATGTGATGATAAAAATTTTATTGTAATTATCTGAATCCCAATTTCTCAAGTGCTTATTATAATTCCTCAAATTCTTATTTACATAACTAAATTAAAATGAAGAATTTGAAAAATAAACTATCTTGTCAAATGTCAATTTCATATTTAGAGATGATTTGTTTCTGAAACGTAGATCTTCTAAGTTACCATGTCCATTTCGTTAACCACAAAAAGTTATAGACAGTAGTTTCATCTAATAACTATGTTTTGCCCTAAACAAATCACCAAAGTTTATATTAGAAATAATAAAATAAAATAAAACTCGATGTTTCCCCGAAAGTAGCTATTTAAGGACAATCCAACTCGGACAATTCTTACAAAGCCCAATAGATCTGTGGAAAAGAAAAGTCTGATACAGATATAAAGCCAATAAAAGTTACAGCCGGCATTGGAATCGACATACGTGTAGTGTCGTTACAGAACTTTTTGTTCCATTTTATTTCAACACAATGGTATTCAAGTTAAAATATTATATTACTATTATTTCTGTATCTCTCAAAGTTTGGACTTCGGAACTGCCCCGGTAGATGCTTACATCGTTTTAACAGCTATATCAACGGACCGGATTTGCCAAAGTTGTTTCATGTCTTATTGTACTTCTTTTTTATATTTTCTTAAATAAATCTAATGAATCAGCTTCACGCTGTATCCTGCACACTGCAGGGTAAGCAGAGGCTACATAGAGTTACGACACTCCGTTTCTGTCGAATTCTGGAGCGTGTTGAGTGGCAGAACTCACCGCCGCGCTTTGACTCGACACCAGAGCGAAGAAATGGAAATATAAATTTAAATAAATATTTCACCTCCTCAAGTGGAGATCGAACCCACAACCCGTTCGTTTTACACTCACACTTCTGGTCACGCCACGACTGGTCTCTATCTCTGGTCACGAATGGTCTGTAAAAAAACCAGTTAAGTGTGAATCAGACTCCCCCACGAGGGATCTGTTCCAATTTCAGGATGCACTATCAGGAAGTACAATTTAGAAAATTAGTCAAACTTAAATTTGTGGGCTTATTTTGTATGGAATGAACTACAAATGTATGAAATGTCTGTAAGTTTTTAATATTCAGATTTTTCCTTTATTTGTGTAGTAAGTTCTCACTTCCTGACAAATTTCCTAACTGTAGGTGCACGGGTTCCCTATAGATGATGATTTCGCGTTGAATTGCATACAAAATGCAGAAAATCGATACATTAATAACCGTATCTTTGGATTTATGGATTAGTTGGCGTAGACTAAGAAGCTTGATTTTCTCTGTGCTTCAATAGATCATAACTTGAATATTTGATATTAATTTTAGCTTGACCAGTTTAACTAGTAGTTTAAAACCTAGAGGGGCACACATTTTAGTAATTTGAAAGTGTCTTTGGAACGACTTTGACTTGAAAATGATTTTAGAAATTTCTATGAGTCATTTCTAAAGACCTATCTATAAACATTTTACACGTATATGTTTGATGGAAATTAATAATTTAAGTTTCATGAATGAGAAGCCCACACACATTTTTTTATTGTTATATAAAAATCGTAAAGTACGAGTAGTTAATAGAATACTATAATCTATATACTATGTTTCAATTATGTAGTCCTAATAGTTTCGGAATAGAAGTTTCGGCTGTGACATACAGACAGACGGACGGATAAATATGACGAATTTATAATGGTTTCATTTTTCGCCATTCGGCTGCGCAACCCTAAAATGGACTATTCATGTAAACTACTAGTTAATTAATTTAGCTTCACATTGTACCATACATTGCAGGCGTGATGAGTGGCGGAACTCAACGCCAACGTCGCGTTTATAGTCACATGCTTATGCCCATGCACCACGACTGGCCTAAAATAAAAAAATAATAATTTAAATTTTTCTTTTCTAAATGTGGAATAACACTACAAAAATATTTAAAAATCAAATATTTCACCATTATAGCAATATTCAAGATAACCTCTCAAAATATTTTATAAAAAGTCATAGTTAAAAAGAGTATACACTTACTAGAAACATACACAACACTATATAAAAATATAGTATGTTACAATTAAAAAATGTCAAGTACATACAGACAGCATTCATTAATTTCTGTACTGGGCCGTACTATTTTTAATGATTGATCGATGCGAGTCAAAATAATGAATATTTCCTAACTTTGATGTTATAAAGGTGTCATAGTAATATGCAGAATACTTGACTTCCCCTCGTCCTGGTTTCGTTTGAATATGAGAAAAAAACTTTGTTTCTTTATTGTACAAATTTTATGATTAAAATGAGAACAGTATAATTATACAGTAGTATTTTTTATGATATATAGATATAGAATAAATAGAATAGAAGAACATTATTATATAAATACTAACAATAAAAAGCCCAAAGAAAAGAATATGAGGAAAATATTATAGAATTACTTGAAATAATAAATTTGACGTCGTGGCGTAGTCAGCGTGGTCGGGTTCGATTCTCGATCGTGGAAGTGATTATATTTCGATTATTTTTATTTATCCGCTCTGGTAATTATATTGTTATTAATATAGAACGTAAAAAAAAACATATTTTTTGTTATTATTGCTTAAGATTGTTAATTTATTTTGTATTTTATATTAAAAAATATATATTTTGTTTGTGTAATGACGAAAGTCGTTCGTGTGTAGATCGAGTGTCGCGATCATTGTTTTATAAATAACTAATGGGCCCGCTTATTTGGACCCTCAGGGTTGAATTCTAAAAAAATCACGAAACACGTTTTTCAATAAAATATTTTTAACAGTCTGAATTTAATATTTTATAAAAATCGGTGGCGATTTAAAGATTTTTCCATATAAACTCCCCCCCAACAACCTCAACCCCTTATTTGAACCCTTAGGGGGTGAATTCTAAAAAATCATGAAACACGTATTTAATGAAATATTTTAAGTCTGAATTTCAAATTTTATAAAAATCGGTGCCGATTTAAAAAATTCCATACAAACTTTCAACCCCTATTTCATCCCTTTAGGGTTAAAATTTTTCAAAATCCCTTCTTAGTGGATGTGCAGATTATGAAAATAAACATCTGCCCAAATGTCACGTTTCTACATACAGCGGTTACGGCTGTGCGTGCGTCTTACCTCAGTCAGTCAGGTACATGTCCTTATATATATATATATATATATATATATATATATATATATATATATATATATATATATATATATATATATATATATATATATGGCATGGCATTACACATAATTAGCATTGCTAATTATGTATAATACAATCCACATATTTTTAATATAATATTAATCTAGAGTAGTTCATTGATTGATATTGTCACCCGAGTGTCGCAACCGCCATCTCATAGCAGTAGCAGTAGTGGGAAGGCAGCGTTAAAATCAAACTCTTAACTACTATGGTACTAATAAACATGATGCACTGAAATACTTATACCAAATTTATATGAATATAATATAACTAGTGGGCGCGCGCAGCTTCGCTTGCTTATTTGGACCCTTAGGGGTAAATTCTAAAAAAACCAAGAAATACGTATAATATCCTTATTAAAATATTTATAACAATCTAAATTTCTAAAAAAACCAAGAAATACGTATAATATCCTTATTAAAATATTTATAACAATCTGAATTTCAAATTTTATAAAAATCGGTGCCGATTTAATTTTTTTTCCATACAAACTTTCAACCCCTATTTCATTTCTTTAGGGCTAAAACTTCTTAGTGGATGTCCAGAATATGAAAATAAACATCTGCCCAAATTTCATGTTTCTACCATCAGAGGTAACGGCTCTGCGTGCGTCTTACCTCAGTCAGCACAAGTCCTTTTATATATATAGATAGATAGATAGATGATGAAGATGAAGATTGAACTAAGACAAACTGTGACTTTCTTTTAACTTAACATCGTCAAATATTATGTGTATTTAAATGAGTAGATACATATTTAATCTGTAATACGTTTTCTTCTGATTCTCTAAAAAATCTTGGATCATTTTCGAACACAACGAATAAGAGCTCTAACTACAAGACGTATCACGGGCCATACCAAAAAAAATATGTTATTCCATATTCTTTAATTTATATATTTTAAAAGTGTTGTGTATATTTTTTTAACTCCAAGTTGTACCTGGAATATAGCAAAGTAGAAAGAGGAAATTGTAACTGATATCCAAAACTAAAAAATACTACATACACCAGAGTTCCAGGACATAAAATAGCACCACACACCCGTATTAGGGCGGACACTACTACATACACCGGAGCTGGGACATAAAATAGCACCACACACCTACTAGTCGTATATCAAGTCGTAGAAGTGGTATAAAATATATCAATGACCAACGCCATACAAGCATAGCTTACGTATCGCGAGCGTACTGCGGGACGGCATCAGCCACGACATAGTTAATGTCGCTATAACAGTTCGCATAAGCCCATCACGTTAGCTTCCGCGACGTCAAGCAACATTTAATATTATAATATGTCAAAAATTACTTGGATCCACAATATGTGTCGCCCCTACAAATATATCATAGGCATCATAGGCTTTGAACTATCATATTATATTTATTATACATTTGGTACGAGTCTTTATGTGCATCATATTTATTTGTACCGTAGTACTTTAGAGTTCGACTCGACCGCTGCCTTCCAACCACTACACCCACCTATATAGACGGAACGACGGTCGCGACACTCGAGACGACAATACACGAACTCGTCTCAATTAATATGGTGTTAAAATATATAGTTTGTATTATTCATAATTAACTATGTTATTTATGTGTATTGCCATGCATATTTTATTTTATTTATTTATTTATTTTTAACTTATACCCAAGGTACATACTGTTACAAAATGAAACCATTATATATTGCATATCCTTGAGAGAAAATCGAACCTACAATCTGATGAGTTTATATTCGTGCACTTGTACTCTCGCATATATATATATATATATATATATATATATATATATATATATATATATATATATATATATATATATATATATATATATATATATATATATATATAGCTTCACGCTATATCTCGCACGAAGCAGGGAACAGAGGCAGTGCTAAGACGCTTCGTTCCCCACTTTCCGCCAAGTTCCAGAAGCATTGCGTGTTGTTGAGTGGCGGAACTTAACGCCGCTGTTTGCCTCGACACTAGAGCGAAGAAATGGAAATTTAAATAAATATTTCATTTCCTCGAGTGTGGATCGAACCCACAACCGTCGCGTTACAGTCACTACCCTGCCCCTGGGCCACGACGGCCTCACAATATAATATAATAAACATTATTATGGATAAGGAAGTAAATAGAAAAAAATAGTATAAACATCATACATTTTCATTAACAACTATATTTTAGACGTACATTTTCATAATTCAGATAAATTCATGTAAATGTTTCCAGCGTCGATGTTGCCAAATAGAACGGGCTAATGTAGGGGCTAGGCCACAATAAATATTACTATATTTCAGTTTTTGTCGCGCTATTAACTGTCTACGGCTGGGTCTGGCCTACCTAGCCTTAATTTGTTATTTTTTATTGTCTTTTTGTCTTGTGTTTGATAAAATATTGTCAAAAAAAAGAATTTATAAAATTATTATACATTATATCAAAACTATTATAATATGTGATATAAGGAAAAGGTTTAATAATAAAGATAAATCCACTTACAATTTTTGTCGGGCATAATTTTTCTTTTTAAATCTTATTTAAGTTTTTATAATTACACTTTCGTCGTTTCTTTAGCATATTGCGACAGGTACAGAGAATTGATTAATTATTTCAATTGGTTTTGATAACATCTTTTATTACAAAAAAAATCTGCCGAAAAGTGCGATAAACAAGGATTCCGTATCATTATGTTTACAAACGTAAAAAAAATAATGGCTATTGTACGAGAATCCTCTTTAATGTTTATTTTATTTTAATTTAATAATTTATTTTTAAAGTGAATATTTATCTAAATATTCTGTAAGTATTTCTGTTGTCTGAATATTCTGTAAATATTTCTGTCTGTTGTCGTTAGCAATATTGAGCAAAAAATCCCGTTTGTTTTATGGAAGCACCTTACATATTTATTTTATTCTGTGTTTTAGTATTTATTGTTTCAGCTGCACTAGAAAAAGATAATCTGTGAAAATTTCAAATGTCTATCACGATTTATGAGATGTAATTTTCTGGTGACAGATGGGCAGACACACGGACACACTGATAGCGAAATTTTAGTAATATTGGTCCCGTTTTATCAATTGGGTACAGAATCCTAAAATATGAAAAATCTGATAGGATTCTATAGGCAGGCACATTGAGACATTGCGTGTTGAGAGGCGGTACTTAACACCGCGCTTTGATTTGTTTACCAGAGAAAATAAAGAAAATATTAATATAAATAAAGGAAATATTTCATTCCCCCGAGAAAACATCCAAGCCACAACCTATATTATATATACATAATTATTGTATATATAACATAAATTGGTAAAAATATAACAATTTAACTTTAATTTTCCCTTTGTGAATGTAATATTCGTTGGTTTACAGTCTTTAATATGTAAATGCAATATTTCATAGTCAATTTCGTAAAGGAGTATAATATTCTTATTTTTTATTGAACAAACATCTGTTAGCTTATTGGCACTGAATACATAGCATTATTATTGAAACGAGTGTTGTGCTTATATTTCTTTTTACGTCAGTTTATTAACGTTTGACACTTTAAGTTTGTTAGAAAACTTTGAGTTTTTTTTATTAGATTACAATTATATATAAGGTGTTTTATATAAAAAGGTGTCGTTAGGAATTCGATTCCCACTCAGGGAAATAAATTATTATTAATTAATACTTAGATTTCTTCGCTCTGGTAACAAGACAAAGCGCTCAACACGCAATGAGGAACGGAGTGTATTAGCACTAGGTTCCCTCTGCCTATCTTGTATGTGCGGAATACTGCGTGAAGCTGAAAAAAAATAATGTAGGATGCTAACTAAGAAAGTGTAAAACGAAATTACCTGCCATCCGTGGAGATCTTGACTAGGGCGCTACAAATAGTAATATTTCGTTATGTATTTTTTTAATTTAGGCGGAAAACGGACTACGAACAGTGGAATATCTTAGATTTAGGTTCGTACGTAGTACGTCTTAGTATAAAATAGGACAAAATGTGAAGCTAAAATATATATATAAATATCTAATTTAAAATAAGTAAAAATATTAAACGAGAGACGACGACGGCGGTAGTTAGGTCCAAAATAAACTATTGCTGTACTAATGTGGATTATCTTATCTCATATACATAATGTCCTCTCGACCAATATTTACAAGTTGGCAAGGGAGCCGCCATTATCTATACCGCGAACAAACTGCAAAGTAATGAGAACCAAGATAGAGGGTATAAAATATATAAAATTATATTTTTACTGAGGCCATTCGTGGCGCAGGGACACAAAGTGTGACTGTAAAATCGACTGTTCGTGGATTCGATCCCCACTCGAGGAAATGAAATATTTATTTACATTTATATTTTCATTTCTTCGCTATGGTGTAGAGTTGAGTTTTGCCACTCAACACGCATTGCCTCCAGAAGTCGGTGGAAAGTGGGGAAAGGAGTGTCTGAACACTAGGTTCCCTCTGCCTCCTCTTTTGTGTGCGGGATATAGAGTGAAGCTGTTTTTTTATATTCTTATTTTATGTAATTTTACAGTGTATCCTGCATCTTGCAGGGTAGGTAGAGGGAGGCTAGTGTCAAACAAACTGAATGTTCTTCTCACTTTCTCCCCAATTTTTAAGACATTGTGTGTAAAGTAGTAGAACTCAATGCTGCGCTTAGTCTTGATATTGTTCTATCTGATATCAGACAAGAAATTCAAAAAAAATATTTTTGCTTTCTATTATTCTTTTTAAGTGTCCATCTATCCATTTCAGTCAAAATTACTAAATGCACAGACAAAATATTTTTACTGTCTTATTATATATAGAGATTACTTGAAATTAACTATTATAGTATTATTTGAAGCCAGTCATGGCGCAGCGGCACAAAGTGTGACTGTAAAACTGACTGGTTGTGGGTTCGATCCCCAATCGAGGAGATGAAATATTTACTTAAATTTTTCCATTTCTTCGCTCTTGTGTCGAGGCAAAGAGTGGCGTTGAGTTCTGCCACTCAACACGCAATGCCTCCAGAATTCGGCAGAAAGTGGGGCACGGAGTCTCTTAGCACTAGGTTTTCTCTGCCTACCCTGCTGTGTGCGGGATACAGCGATGAAGTTGATTTTATGTCTTGAAATAATAAATTTGACGTCGTGCCATAGTCAGCGTGGTCAGGTTCGATTCTCGATCGTGGAAGTGATAAAATTTCAATTATTTTTATTTATCCGCTTTGGTAACTATATTGTTATTAATATAAAACGTAAAACAACATATGTTTTGTTATTATTGCTTAATATTGTTAATTCATTTTGTATTTTTTATTAAAAAAAAATATTTTGTTTGTGTAATGACGAAAGTCGTTCGTGTATTGATCGAGTGTCGCGATCATTGTTTTATAAATAAAGACTGACTGACTGACGGTTGTGGGTTCGGTCACCACTCGAGTATATTAAATAAATATTTCATTTCCTCGAGTGGTGACCGAACCCACAGTCGTCGTGTTACAGTCACATCCTTGTGCCCCTGGGCTAGGACGGCCTTACAATATAATATAATAAACATTATTATGGATAAGGAAGTAAATAGAAAAAAATAGTATGAACATCATACATTTTCATTAACAACTACATTTTAGACGTACATTTTCATAATTCAGATAAATTCATGTAAATGTTTCTAGCGTCGATGTTGCCAAATAGAACGGGCTAATGTAGGGGCTAGGCCACAATAAATATTACTATATTTCAGTTTTTGTCGCGCTATTAACTGTCTACGGCTGGGTCTGGCCTACCTAGCCTTAATTTGTTATTTTTTATGGTCTTTTTGTCTTGTTTTTGATAAAATATTGTCAAAAAAAAAAGAATTTATAAAATTATTATACATTATATCAAAACTATTATAATATGTGATATAAGGAAAAGGTTTAATAATAAAGATAGATCCACCTACAATTTTTGTAGGGCATAAAAAATTTTTTAAAAATCTTATTAAAATTTTTATAATTACACTTTCGTCGTTTCTTCAGCATATTGCGATAGGTACAGAGAATTGATTAGTTATTACAATTGGTTTTGATAACATTTTATATTACAAAAAAAATCTGCCGAAAAGTGCGAGTTGGGGATAAGCAAGGATTCCGTATCATGTTAAAAAATATAATGGCTATTGTATGAAAATTCTCTTTAATGTTTATTTTATTTTAATTGAATAATTTATTTTTAAAGTGAATATATATCTAAATATTCTGTAAGTATTTCTGATGTCTGAATATTCTGTAAATATTTCTGTCTGTTGTCTTTAGCAATATTGAGCTAAAAATTCCGTTTGTTTTATGGAAGCACCTTACATATTTATTTTATTCTGTGTTTTACTATTTATTGTTTCAGCTGTACTAGAAAAAGATAATCTGTGAAAATTTCAAATGTCTATCACGGTTCATGAGATGTAATTTTCTGGTGACAGATGGACAGACACATGGACTCACGGACAGCGAAATCTTAGTAATAGATATTGGTTCCGTTTTATCAATTGGGTACAGAATCCTAAAATATGAAAAATCTGATAGGATTCTATAGGCAGGCACATTGAGACATGTCCGTTCCTCACGCCCCGCCGAATTCTCGAGACATTGCGTGTTGAGAGGCGGTACTCAACACCGCGCTTTGACTTGTTTACCAGAGAAAATAAAGAAAATATTAATATAAATAAAGGAAATATTTCATTCTCCCGAGTGGACATCCAAGCCACAACCATGCTATATATATACATAATTATTCTATAATAATAATAATAATAAAGCCTTTATTAACAATCTAAATAATCATAATACATTTTTTTTTTTTTTTATAATATTGACACCGGTAAAGATTGTTTTGCCTTAGCATAGGCCTCCCCCAAAGCTTTCCACATGTTTCTATCGTGGGTTTTCCTCACCCACAATGTACCCGCAGCCACTTTTAGATCCTCATCCCATCTTTTGGGAGGTCTTCCTCTTCTTCTTTTACCCTATCTTGGATACCATTCTGCCACCTGTTTTGCCCATTTGTTGGTTTTGCTTCTCATTAGATGCCCTGCCCATTTCAATTTTAGTTTTTTAATTTTGTAAGATACTTCTACAATCTTTGTTTTTTGGCGAATATCATTCAATTTGGCTCTGTCCTTTCTCTTAATATTAAGCATGCTCCTTTCCATGTTACGCTGACATACTTGAAGTTTTTTAACATTTTGTAAATTCAAAGCCCATGTCTGACAACCGTAAGTCATGGTAGGAAGTATGCACGAGTTAAATAATTTGGTTTTAAAATTAATTGGTATCAATTTGTTTTTTATTATATCCTTTAGAGCCCAATATCGTTTCCAAGCTACCGTTACTCTATTTTGTATTTCTTTTAAGGTGTTATGTGTTGGAGATATGATCTGCCCAAGATATGTGTATTGGTCCACGTATTCGATTGGGTCATTGTCGACAATTATGGGTGTTTTTAAATGATTCGTCATTAGTTTAGTTTTCGCCATATTGATTTGTAGGCCCACTTCTCTACTCTCAGACACTAGTTGATTGAGCATGGTTTGTAATTGATCTGGATTGTCAGAAATTATTATAAGGTCATCAGCAAATCGAAGATGGTTTAGCTTTTCTCCGTTTATCCTTATTCCGTAGTTGGACCACTCTAGTTTTCGAAAAACCATTTCTAGTGTCGCTGAGAACAATTTTGGGGATAAGGGATCCCCCTGCCTTACACCTCGCTTGATAGGAAAGGTTTGCCCTATTCTTTCAGTTTTTATTTTTGCAGTCATGTTTTCATAAATTTTCATAATGAGACGGATATATTTCTCGTGTACCCCTTGGCATGACAAAGCTTCCCAGATTTTCTTGTGCTTAAGTGAGTCAAATGCTTTATGATAGTCAACAAACGCCAGATAGTAGGTCAATCTGTATTCTTTGTATTTCTCCGTTATTTGTTTAATTGTAAAAATGTGATCTAACGTTGAAAAGCCCGCTCGAAATCCTGCCTGCTCTTTTGGCTGATTCTCATCTAAGATTCCTGTGATTCGATCCAGTAACACTTTTGAAAATATCTTATATAAGTTGGACATTAGACTGATGGGCCTGTAATTATTGATGTCATCTTTTTTGCCTTTTTTATGGAGTAATATTATTGTTGATGTAGTCCATTGGAATGGTATTGTCTCTTGTTCCATAATGTCATTGAATATGTGGTACAATGTATTTATTATACAGTCTGAGGTGCCGTTTAGAAGTTCGTTCGAGATCCCATCTTCCCCTGGAGATTTCCTATTTTTTTGTGACTGAATTGCTCTAGTTATTTCGGTTTTAGTAATAAATGGTATTTCTTCCTCTATGGTTATATGGTTAAGGTATTCTAATTGTGTTGAGTATTCATCATTGTAGAGTTCTCGATAAAAATCTGTAGCTATGCCTAATATTTCAGTGCGTTTTGTATTGCTCTTTTGTTGTTTTGGCTTCTTCATGTCTATTATCCAATTTCTACAATCTTGTATCTCTTTCTGTGCTTTTTTAACTCCACCAGTAGTTTCTAAGTGAAACATTATTCGATTGAGCCTGGTTTCTTGTCTGTGATTTCTTATACATGAATTAATTTGTTTGCTTATTTTTGTTATTTCATTCCTATCGATTGGTTTTTGTTGCCTCATACTATGTCTCAGTAATATTAAATCTCTTGCTTTCCCTCCTATTTTATCTTTTGCAGATTTTGTTATATGAACATTACTTTCAACTGACTTTAATTGGGTTTCCAAAATATCATATTTTTCTTGTATTGTATGAATTTGTTGAATTTTGTCCTGTAGTGTAAGTTTCAAAGAAGACGAGACCGTGTCTGGTAGTTTTACTATTCCTCTAGTGCTCGTCAAAAATTTTCTAGATTTCTTTACATAGGTAGTTGATAATGTTCCACGAAGCATTCGGTGATCTGTGTTAAATTCCAGTTGGTTTATTGCACCTACATCAGTAAATAGCTTTGGTTTATTTGTAATTATGAAGTCTATTTCGTTTTTAACTTTTCCGTTTGGTGATATCCAAGTCCATTTCCTGCTGCTTTTTTTATTGAAATAACTATTCATGACTCTTAAGTTGAACTCCTGGACAAATTCTATTAGCCGATGACCGTTGTTATTTCGCTTTCCAAATGAATAAGGTCCTAAATAGTAGTCTTCATTTTTATTCCTTTTACCTATTTGGGCGTTTAGGTCTCCCATTATTATTACTGTTTTGCTTACTTGTTCCATTGCTTGATTCAATTCTTGATAGAATAGGTCTTTTTGTTCCTCATCAGCATGTTCTGTTGGAGCGTATACCTGAATTATTGAAATAGGTTTCTCATTTTCAGATAGCTTAATATTTAAAATTGCTATTCTATCTGAAATACCGATAATATCCTGGATATTATCTTTAAGATGCTTTTTAATTATGAAACCAACTCCATACAGTCCTGGAGTAATGTTTTTAAAGTAAAATATATAGTTATCGTATTCCTCTATTTGTTCTCCTGATCTTCGTATTTCAGATAAGCCTATAATATCCCACTTTATCTGTTGTAATGCAAAGTCTAACTCATATAATCTTTCTTGTGTTTTTAATGACCTTGTGTTTAATGTTGCAATAAAAATATTGTTATATTTACAGTTATTTTTTTTAGTTTTAATTTCCTGCGAGGGGTTTTTTGGGGGGTTATGGTCTCTGACCCCACGGTGACCAACCGTCTTGGGGAGATTTTCTTTCAATTGGAGTTTATTGTTATTTATTTTTGCTTGATTACCGGTGTCTAGTGATTCCTATAGATTAGTTGTTTTTTCAGTCAGGGAGTGCGATCGGGAACGCATATATGCGAATGGATCTGTTCGTAGTAGCTTAGCTGGAGCTACTATAGTTTTTGGTTTTTCTTGTTGTTGTAGGTTCCTACCAGGAGATGTTGAATTGTCTCTTTTCCTTTTCTCATTTTCCCTAGGTTTTACTATCAGTTTGTTATTCCATATATAGGCCACATTTCCCTTCTTCCTTTCCTCCTTTAATTGTGGTAGTAATTCTTTGCGCTTCTGTATGGTTTCTTTCGAAAAATCTTCTGTTATATAAATGTCCTCAGTAACTTTTTTCTTGTTTCTCATTACTTCAGCTTTCTTGTTGTAACTAGTAAAAGAGATCAGCACTGGTCTCACTTTTTCTATTTTATTTTTTCCAATTCTATGCATTTTATTAATATCGTAATTTTCAATATTTACATCTACTTTTTGAAAAAACTGCTTAATATTATTGTATAATTGTAAATAATTCGTTTCGGATTCCTTCATCCCATGTATTATAATATTATTCTTTTTGTTCATATCTTCCAATGTAGTAATTTTTTTATTGAGTACTTCAATTTCTATTTTAAGATTTTTATTTTCTTCTATTAATGGTTTTATTTTCTCATCAATAGATAACATAATTTTTTCTGTATTAGCAGTAATAAGATTAGCTTGTTTCTCCATTTCTTGCTTCATCATGCTATATAATGTTGACATTGACATTTCCTCCGACATATTACGTATTTATTTTTATCAATGCAAAAACAAAACGTTTTAGATCCGGCAAACGGAACGTATGTTGTTAACTTTGACGTTGACAATTATTAATTTGAGGTTATAACTTTGGATCTTTAAACACTGTATTATGTTGAGTTTTTAGCTCAAAACACAAATTTTTTACTGTGATTACACCTGTTCTATCGTAATTTATAGTGTCTTTCGCGAGTTTCTTAATATCTTACTAGTTTAACTATACTTTTGATCACTTTTAAACGGGAGCACTGATTGAGGACGTAACCGTACGATCACCGGAACCGGAATCTTATTCATTCTATTATTAATCTTTATTCTATATATAACATAAATTGGTAAAAATATAACAATTTAACTTTAATTTTCCCTTTGTGAATGTATTGTTCGTTGGTTTACAGTCTTTAATATGTAAATGCAATATTTCATAGTCAATTTCGTAAAGGAGTATAATATTCGTATTATTTATTCAACAAACATCTGTTAGCTTATTGGCACTGAATACATAGCATTATTATTGAAACGAGTGTTGTGCTTATATTTCTTTTTACGTCAGTTTATTAACGTTTGACACTTTAAGTTTGTTAGAAAACTTTGAGTTTTTTTTATTAGATTACAATTATATATAAGGTGTTTTATATAAAAAGGTGTCGTTAGGAATTCGATTCCCACTCAGGGAAATAAATTATTATTAATTAATACTTAGATTTCTTCGCTCTGGTAACAAGACAAAGCGCTCAAAACGCAATGAGGAACGGAGTGTATTAGCACTAGGTTCCCTCTGCCTATCTTGTATGTGCGGAATACTGCGTGAAGCTGAAAAAAAATAATGTAGGATGCTAACTAAGAAAGTGTAAAACGAAATTACCTGCCATCCGTGGAGATCTTGACTAGGGCGCTACAAATAGTAATATTTCGTTATGTATTTTTTTAATTTAGGCGGAAAACGGACTACGAACAGTGGAATATCTTAGATTTAGGTTCGTACGTAGTACGTCTTAGTATAAAATAGGACAAAATGTAAAGCTAAAATATATATATAAATATCTAATTTAAAATAAGTAAAAATATTAAACGAGAGACGACGACGGGGGTAGTTAGGTCCAAAATAAACTATTGCTGTACTAATGTGGATTATCTTATCTCATATACATAATGTCCTCTCGACCAATATTTACAAGTTGGCAAGGGAGCCGCCATTATCTATACCGCGAACAAACTGCAAAGTAATGAGAACCAAGATAGAGGGTATAAAATATATAAAATTATATTTTTACTGAGGCCTTTCGTGGCGCAGGGACACAAAGTGTGACTGTAAAATCGACCGGTTGTGGGTTCGATCCCCACTCGAGGAAATGAAATATTTATTTACATTTATATTTTCATTTCTTTGCTCTGGTGTCGAGGCAAAGCGCGGCTCTGAGCTCCGCCAGTTCATATTTTTAATATTAGGTATATTAGTTTTGTTAATAATTAAAAAAAAACTGTAATTTAATTTTTCTTTAGGTCTTGTAACAATGAGAACAAAAGAAGTATCATAAAATTTTCTAGTAATAGTTTGAAAATTGTTTCCATTTCCTGTTCTGTAAAGACAAAACCTGGCGTTTGAGTCCACGCACCCAACACGCAATATCTCGAAATTTAATTAGAAAGTAGGGAGTACAGTGTTTGGACACTAGATTTCCTTTATATAAAAAAGTGAAGCTAAAAATCCTTTCATATTTATGTATCACTCACTAGGTATCGGAATAGATATTTTTTTTTTCATTTTAGGCTTTAGGCCGTTGGGAAGAAAAAACTACAAGCTTAGTTTTATTCTGTGCCCTCATACTGGCGTAGTCGAACCAGCTGTGAGCAAATATGGAACGATGTTAGAATTGTAAAAAGGGTTTCTTTTCAAGAATTTCGCCCATCTAGCAACAAAAATGAGAAAACATATATTTCATCAATATTTCAAAATTTGAAGATATGCTTTGATATCATTCGAAATTTGGATATTTCTAGACTTTTGCTGTAATAACTGTTTTCGTCTTTTTTAACAAGGCTTAGGCTGTACTCAGCATAGCATTGCCAAAGACCATCTCCAAAATATCAAAAATGTGTTTTTGCAATATGGACATATCAAAGCAAAGTTTGTAAAAAAATCGGATTCAAATTTAGCTTTGTTAAAAAGTATGAGTACGTTTGGACAAAAATGATATTGGATAAGGTATGGTAGTCCACTGGTAATATTTATTTATTTATTTATTTATTTATTTAGAGGCCGGTCGTGGCGCAGCGGCACGAGGTGTGACTGCAAAACCGACAGGTTGTGGGTTCGATCCCCACTCGAGGAGATGAAATATTTACTTAAATTTATATTTCCATTTCTTCGCTCTGGTGTCGAGGTTAAGCGCGGCGTTGAGTTCTGCCACTCAACACGCAATGCCTCCAGAATTCGGCAGAAAGTGAGGAACGCGAGTGTCTTAACATTAGGTTCCCTCTGCCTACCCTGCTGTGTGCGGGATACAGCGTGAAGCTGATTTATTTATTTAGATTCACCAGTGGTAAATTACATTAATTTTACAAAAATATTAATATTTTAATTCTATATTACTAATATTAATATGTTGTCTTCATTTTTTTAAGTAGATCTCGTAAACCATAATAATTTTATAAGAAAATCAACGCTTCTGGTCTATCATGATTAGTATTGTAGTAGTATATAAACTAAAATAAAAGTAATATATAATTTCAATTTTTAACTTTAATATATAAATTATTGTGACGCAGTGGTACAGTGTCTTAATGTAAAAAATAAAATTGTGAGTTCAATTCTCAATCACAGGATTATTCTCAATTATATTTATGTTCATTTCGCAATATCTCGAAAAAATGGGAGGGGTGTCTTACCAAAAAAAAGCAAAAAATTATTTCTTTTTTTTTTTCAGCCTCACGCTGTATTCCGCACACAACAGGGTAGGCAGAGGGAACACTAGGTTCCTCACTTAAGACGCTCCGTTCCCCACTTTCCGCCAATTTCTGGAGGCATTGCGTGTTGAGTGACGGAACTCAACGCCGCGCTTTCCCCTCGGCACCAGAGCGAAGAAATGAAAATATAAACGTAAACAAATATTTCATCTCCTCGAGTGGGGATCGAACCCACAACCAGCCACGACTGGCCTCTATTTCTTTTTAACAAAAAAAATATGAATCCTCATATTCTACATACCATCCACAATTGACAAACGTAAAAAACACTAGGCAACTCGCAGGTTCCAGCCAGGTCGCTTATCGCGTTTGATGTCTATACAGAGTAATACGGTTTGCGACGTGTGGCGTTATCGAATAGAGACAACAAAATTGTGTTGATACGATGTTGCCAAATGAAATTTTCGATTTCCTGTACTCTACTATGAATGTTTAAGCTTTACTGGTGAGAAGAGAGTCTATTTGGCAGTCAGGTATTGACTATTAGGTAGATTGGTGTGGGTTCGATTCCATTTTGTGGTAATATTTGTGTAACTTGTTGCCTGTTTGGATGTGAAGTGAATTTTCTGATTGTTTTAATTTTTTGTCTTAATTATGATTGAGGCCAGTCATGGCGCAGGGGCACAAATGTGCCTGTAAATCGACTGGTTCTATCTGCACTCGAGGAGATGAAATATTTATTTCATTTATTCGCTATGGTGTTGAGGGGAAAGCGCGGCCTTGAGTTCCGCCACTCAACACGCAAGTGCCTCCAAGAATTGGCGGAAAGTGGAGAACGGAGTGTCTTAACCCTAGGTTCCCTCTGCCTACCCTTCTGTGTGCGGGATATAGCGTGAAGATGAAAAAAAATATGATAGTGACAGTATAGATATATTAAAACGTTATTTAAATTTGAAAACACATGATTTTAAATTAGATAATTTATATTAAAATCATGATAATTATACATAATATATTGTGTTTTGATGTTTACGCTTTATAGCTTCACGTTGTACTTAGGCAAAGGGAACCTAGTGGTAAGACTCCCCGTTACCCAGGCACCGTCCTATTTTTCTAGGCAAAGAACGAAAAAATAAAAAAAAAAATCCCAAGCGAACCAAAAAATCGAATCCACAACCGTTGCGTTTAAAGTCACTGCCTCGCTATAAAGTTAAATAAAAGAAAAACCATTTTCAGACAAATAGCCCGAAAATCACATTGTTATTGATACTCTTCAAAAGATTTTATTATTCGCCATCAAAATTTATATCCCACTATCCCATTTATATCAGCTGTGACAATATTTCGATATAATGCCGCTTTGTTTCCTATAATAAGGTTTATCTTCCATCGATATTCAGAATAAGTCCCATTTCTCAACAATTTTCACATGTTTTATGCGACGTCACGTTGTAAAGTGACATATTCTGGAATATACAGAAACTAATGTTTTGAATGTAGATACGAGTGGAGTATTCTTTTGTATCATTCTTTTGATGTGAAATGAAATAAAATTTGTATGTACGTTGTTTCTTTGAATATGTTTGATCTGAAATGGTATACTTTTTTTTTTCATATTAGAACTAGTTTTCGCCTGCGGCTCCGTCCGCATAGTTAAATGGCAATAAATAAAAATTATGTCATAACATGACGATATTTTATGCTAGAATACGTATAGAAACTTATAATAGAATTAAAGAAACACGTATATAAGATTATCCATTTTCTAAGTTTTTTTTTTAAATTTGAACCATTTAAGCTTTAAAATATTAGTATAAACATATTTAAAATAAAATTTTATATTTGAAGACTCATGATTGTAGTAGTCAGATGAGGCCAGTCGTGGCGCAGCGGCATGAGGTGTGACTGTAAAACCGACTGGTTGTGGGTTCGATCCCCACTCGAGGAGATGTAATATTTACTTAAATTTATATTTCCATTTCTTCGCTCTGGTGTCGAGGTTAAGCGCAGCGTTGAGTTCTGCCACTCAACACGCAATGCCTCACACACCACCACACTAGGTTCCCTCTGCCTACCCTGCTGTGTGCGGGATACAGCGTGAAGCTGATTTATTTATTTTATTTATGATTGTAGTCATTAATGTCCTAAATCAAAAAATTAAATCACCTTTACGCTGTATCCGGCACACAGCAGGGTAGGCAGACTGTAAAACCGATTAGTTGTGGGTTCGATCCCCACTCGCGGAAATGAAATATTTACTTAAATTTATATTTCCATTTCTTCGCTCTGGTGCCGAGGCAAAGCGCGGTGTTGAGTTGTGCCATTCAACACGCAATACCTCCAGAATTTAGTAGAAAGTGGGGAACGGAATATCTTAACACTAGGTTCCCTCTGCCTACCCTGCTGTGTGCGGAATACAGCGTGAAGCTGATTTAATTTATTTTTTTTATAAAATAGTATTACATAATTAGAATTTCCCCACCATCAACCACCTAAGCAGTAACACCAGCCCTAAAATAAACTTAGTTACAATACTATATTAAGTCCATAGAGTAGCGGAGTCAAAGCGCAAAAGTTGCTAACTTTGACCAAGTTTGACCAAGCACAGTCAACAAAAGGAGATGACCTAACGCTTTATTGCTTCACGTTGAACGTGATGGTTAAATTGTTTGATTTTAAACTAAAATTTAGTAAAATTACTATTTGAAAAATGTTGTTATGTTTTTTTGTTAAAGTAAAACGGTGGTTTTTATTGTAACTAAACATATTTTTCGTATCTTTTTGGGAATTTTACGTGATATTTATTACATTTTCATATAATTCCTTCCACAATAAGAGGTCTTTGTAGCGCAGTAACTATAAACAAAACGTTTGTGGGTTCGATCTCACTCGGGGAAAGAAATCCTTTTATTTTATTTACTTCTCAGGCAAGAAGACAAAGCGCAGCATATATTACCTACTGTAAAAATACCTACTTTTTGTACATACAAACAGTATGTATTTAGTTTATTAAAGCTTTCATTTTCATTTTTTTTTCTGGTAAGGCCGCGGCCGTGGCCAGATGGGGCGCAGGGGCACAAAGTGTGACTGAAAAACCGACTGGTTGTAGGTTCGCTTCCCACTCGAGGAGATGAAATATTTATTTAAATTTATATTTCCATTTCTTCGCTCTGGTGTCGAGCAAAGCACGGCGTTGAGTTCTGCCACTCAACACGCAATGCCTCCAGAATTCGGCAGAAAGTGGGTAACGGTCTTAATACTATGTTCCCTCTGCCTACCCTGCTGTGTGCGGGATACAGCGTAAAGCTGATTTATTTTTTATTTTTTTAAATATCAACCAAAAATTACTGAAAAAAATAAACAACAGAATATAAGAGTAACAGCTGATACAGTTTTGTGATAGAAAGTTATAGATCTAACCATAATACAAAAAATCAACTTACCTCATCACCAATTTTTTTGTAAAGGAAAAATAAATATAAAACAGATTCAACGAAACACGTACAATATACTTCAACACGTTTTATAGTCGTCATATTCATATTATGTTTCAAATAAAATCGACGTCGGTAGTAGGAAATAAAATGTTTTACATACATACATACATATTTTTTACATAAATATATTATAAATATTTTTTCTGTCTTTTTTTTCTTTATGAATATCCACTTTCAGCACGATATAGTATTAAAACACAGTGTTCCCTTATTTCAGAGCATTTAAAAGCAATTGCCAGATCGTCTCAAAATTGATTGCCTCAAGCGGGAATCGAACCCTTAAAGATAGTGGCTAAAGATAGATACATAATGTATCTAATGACTACTAGACATGTAATATATCTAATGTTAAGAAAATCCGGTCCCTACGCACTGCATATTCAACGCCGCGCGTTGTCTTGTTATCAGAGCAACAAAATGAAAATAATTAATTCCCTTCAAAAGGACTCGAACCCACAGCCATCGTGCTTAACTATCAGTCAGACGCTATGTCGCTGCACCACGATGCTCTTGGATGCATTATATTCTTCATATTAGGTATATTTAACCAAATATTGCTACATACACGGGGAGGTCCAAAAGTTCGTGGAATGAGAGGGTTCTAAATTAAAATTAAAGGTAAATCATTTTTTTCTTATCAATATAATCACTCTTAAGCTGAATACATTTATTGGATCTATGAATTATTTTTCTAAGCCGTCGAAATATTTTTTTTTTGAAAATGGGCCAAAATTGCCTCCTTCACTTCATTGTAGTCGGAAAATTTCCTTCCTCTTAAGGCTTTTTTTAAATTAGGGAACAAATAAAAATCACTGGAGGCCAGGTCTGGACTGTAAGGTGGGTGGACTAGTGATTCGAAGCCGTGCGTGTGCAGAGCAGCCATTGCAACTCTGCTCTTGTGAACTGGTGCGTTGTTTTGCAAGAGCAACACACCCTTAGCCAATTTTCCTCGACGTTTTTCTTTAATGGCCTCCTTTAATTGGTTTAGTATCGATGCGTAGTATTCTCCGGTTATGTTTCTTTACTTTTCTTTGTAATCAATCAATATTATCCCCTCACAATCCCAAAAACAGTAGCCATCAACTTTCCAGCCGATTGTGACACCTTGAATTTCTTTGGGGGTGGTGTACCCTTTTTATTCCATTGCATTGACTCCTGTTTCGACTCAGGCTCAAAGTGATTGACCCATGTTTCATCTCTAGTAACAATCCGTTCCAAAATCTGTGCCGGTTCATCTCCACACAACTTCAAAAATTGCTTTGAAGCATCGACGCGCTGCCGTTTCTGAAGCGATGTGAGCATTTTTGGTACCCATCTTGCACTGACTTTTGTCATACTCAGATAGTCATGTAGGATCCACAGAATGGTGTTATCTGATACTTCAACTAATGCAGATAACTATTTTTCTTCAAACAGGCGATCTCCAGTACAAGTTTTTCCACTTTTTCGATGATGTCTGATGTGGTGGCCTCAATTGGCCGCCCAGAGCGGGGGTCGTCTTCAATCGGCTCTCGACCATATTTAAAAAGACCATACCACTTATAAATAATGGATTTGCCAAGGCAATCTAATAAAACGCATGGACATTGGATAGTAGTTTATTAGAGAATGAATATGACTTTGACAGATGGTAAGGAAGTACACATATAGCTAAATGTCGCCACTAGTAATATTTTAATCATTTAGTTACAATTAATAACAATACCACCACTTAACTAAATAATCTAAAATATGTTTATTAAACAATATCAAACAAAACAATGTTATGAGTATATTACTTGTGTAATGCCACCACACCCATCTTATTCATAAAATAATAATGTTTAATTTTAGACAGACTTTTAGTCAATAAATCAGCTGGCATTTCAGAACTCTTTAAATATTCTAATTTAACAAATTTATTACATACTGCTTCCCGTATAAAATGAAATTTTATATCAATATGTTTGCTACGTCTATGATATACAGAATTTTCAGTAAGTTTTAAAGCACTTTGGCTGTCATTATACATCAAAATAGGCATATTATCTGGTCTGTTAGTTAATTCACATAATAAATTCTTTAAGAAAATTGCCTCTTTACTAGCTTCACATACAGCCATGTATTCAGCTTCGGTGCTTGACAAAGCCACCGTCTGTTGCTTTCTACTTTCATGAGATACTAGACAACCTGAATATACAAAACAATATCCTGTATAAGATCTTCTATCTAAATTATCAGATGCCCAATCAGCATCAGCGAAACCAATTAAATCTAATTTATTTTTAACATATTTTAAGCCAAATGACTTTGTACAACTTAAATATTTTAAAACTCTTTTAGCATGTTTCCAATGTGTTTCTGTATTACAGTTATTAAATTGACTTAAATAACTAATACAATATGAGATGTCAGGTCTAGTCAAAACTGACAGATACATTAAGCTCCCTATTAGTTGTTGATAAGGAAAATTTGAATTTAATTTCTTTTCTTTTTTCAATTTCAAATTAATTTCCATAGGAGTTTCTACATTTTTACATTTTTCCAGGCAAAATTTATACAATAATTTATCAATAAACTTCTCTTGATCAATAGAAATACAATCTTTCTGTATCTTAATAGTCATACCCAGACACTGTCTTAACTGACCTAGATCTTTTAACTTAAATCTTTTGCTTAATTGACCCTTCAAATATTCTACTTCTTTATTACAGTTATAAAATATGAAGAAATCATCAACAAACAAAGCCACTAATGTTTTAACATTTTCAGATAATTTTACAAACAAACAATGTTCATACAATGACTTTTGATACCCCAACTTTTGTAAATAATCATCAACCTGCTTATACCAGGCCCTAGCTGACTGCTTTAACCCATATATGGCCCTTTTTAATTTTAAAACTTTATTCTGAACCATATCACATTTAAAATTCTGAGGTAACTGCATATAAACAGTCTCATCTAAGTGGCCATTTAAAAAAGCTGTAATTACATCTAAATGGCATATATTAAGGTCTAATTTAACACTCAAAGCAAATAACAATTTTAAAGTGGAAAATTTAAGCACTGGTGAAAAAGTTTCTTTATAATCTATGCCTTCACGTTGTGTGAAACCTTTTGCCACTAATCTTGCTCTATATCGCACTGTGTTATTAACATTTAATTTCTTTTTATACACCCACTTGCACTGCACCACCTTAGCATCACTTGGTTTGCTCACTAACTCCCAAGCTTCGTTTTCTTCAAAGGATTTTAGCTCTTCCTCCATGGCACTGCACCACTGCTCTCGTTCAGGTCCACTCATAACCTCCTCATATGTGAAATTGTTCTCATCCAAGCCTTCATCAATTTTACATATATTACCATATCCATACCTGTCTGGTTTTCTTTTTTCTCTCTTCCCAATGTCAGCAAACTCTTGTTCTAAGCTTTCAGCTTCATCACACAGAGACTTGCTATCACAGAATTCTTCCGAGCTAGACGAGCTAGTAGTCGCATATGGTATATATGTATCATCCCGTTCAGAGATTAAGCTATCTTTTTCTGGACTCAAAGTGGTATCATTTTCCACTTCTTTATCTTCAATAATAGGTTCAATGTCTTTATTATCTTTTACCACTGCTTGTACTATATCTGAGTTTGTTTCCTCCATAATGAAAACATCTCTACTAGTAGTAATACTCTTTGACCTTGGATTATATAATCTATAGCCCTTGGTATTTTCTGCGTAACCAATCATGATATATACTTCAGATTTTTTATCCCATTTGGTTCTCTTTGCTTTAGGAACATGGACCATTGCACGACTTCCAAATATCCGAACGTGGCTGAGATCTGGTTTTTTATTACTCCATAACTCATATGGTGTTTTTTGTAGACCCGAAGCTAGCGTTCTATTCCGTAAATAGACAGCAGTATTGACTGCTTCTGCCCAAAATCTTTTATCAAGATTCGCTTCAAACAAAAGACATCGAGCTCTCTCCACAACTGTTCTATTTAGTCGTTCACAAAGACCATTTTGTTCTGGTGTATACGGGTTTGTTGTTTGATGAACTATTCCATTTGTCTTTAAATAGTCATCAAATTCCACAGAACAGAACTCCCTACCATTATCTGTTCTTAAAACTTTCAGTTTATTTCCTGTTTGTGTTTCAACAAGAACTTTAAACTCCTTGAAATACTTTAAAGCTTGATTTTTGGCCTTGAGGAAGTAGACAAAAGCCATTCTACTGAAGTCATCAACAAAAAGCAAAAAATATCTTGCTTGGCCCAAAGAGACCTGTTCCATCGGCCCACAAAGGTCCGCATGAACAATTTCAAGCACATTTTCACACCTCTTGCCTTTGTGTGAAAAAGGTAATCTTGCCTGCTTACCTTCACAGCATGTGATGCAGTTAGATTTATCAATTTCTGCTTTATCAATGTACGAAATTCCTTCTACAGCGCCATTCCTCATAGCATTCAGGTCCTTGCTATTAATGTGTCCCAGTCTACGGTGCCATATCTCACTTGTCATTGTTGTAGCTGAGCATGCCGCCAAACTTCCTGACTTTATATTCAACCTGTATACTCCATTCAACAAATTTGCTTTTCCAATCAGTACATTCTGTCTATTGCGTATATAGCAAACTTCTTTTTCAAAATTAACTTTGTTTCCATTTCGAATAAGTTGACTTACCGATAACAAATTGGTTGACAGGTTAGGAACACACAACACATCCTTGACTGTAATGTCGAATTCTGAATTATCAACTATGGTTCTAATCATTGTATTTCCTGAGCATATAACTGGTACTATTTCCTTGTTTGCAACTACTATCTCCTTTACTTTGTGGCCGAGTGTGACATTTTCTAAACAATTCTTATCTGTAATCATATGCGAGCTTGCCCCGGAATCTATATACCAATCAGTTTTTTGAAAAGTACTGTGCATAAATATCGCACTAAAAGCATTTATTTCACTTTTATTTTTATTATTCGGGCATTTATTCATATAATGACCGAGTTGTTTACATTTGTAACAGCGTAACGCTTTGACAGATTTCGAAGACGCCATTTTCTTTTTTTGTGTATCTGCTATGTTGGCTTTCTTGCTACAGTGTTGCCAACCTTTCGACAAAAAAGCGTTGTTTGTTACGTTGGTATCAACTTCCGAACTCATGTCTAATAATTTTGACTTGATAATGTCCGTACTGATAATCATGCCAGAATGTTCTATAGCCATTATCATGGGAGCAAACCTTTCTGTTAGCCCCGCCAATAGCATCGAACCAATCCACTCTTCAGTGATCTGGAAACCGGTACCTTTTAATTTCTGGGCAGTATCCACCATTTGTGTAACGTATGTCCCCATTGATTCGCAATCTTCCAATCGAATAGAAATTAGCTGACGAAGTAAGCTGATGCGACGCGTAAAACCAGAGTCGTCATAAAGACACTTCAAACGTTTCCACACACCTTGAACTGTTTGCTCGTTTTTGATGTGAACATAAATAGATGAATCAATTGTCATGATGAGTTTCGCTTTTGCCTTTTTTTCATCAACGGAAAAGGCATCAGTAGATTCCTGTTTATGGATATCCACACCATCTAACATTAGAAAATTTTCCGCTGCAAACGCCCATTCATCATAATTTTCTCGTCCTTTTAGTTTAGGCACATTCACTATGTAACTTCCAGCCATTTTGCAAAAAATTTACTACGCCACGAGGTAGCCGACAGTCAATCTGGATATAGGTCCACAAAGGAGCGATTTCCACCGCGATTTTATATTTTAATATCAAACGGTACACTGATAGTCCACGAAAAGTAAATATTTACGAAATATAAACTGCAATTTTATCGCGAATTATGGTCTGGGCCCATAACCTAATAAAACGCATGGACATTGGATAGTAGTTTATTAGAGAATGAATATGACTTTGACAGATGGTAAGGAAGTACACATATAGCTAAATGTCGCCACTAGTAATATTTTAATCATTTAGTTACAATTAATAACAATACAATCCTCCCCATAAACAGTTTGCATTTCATTTTAAATGATTTGGCCATTCTTTCTTTGCTTGGTGAGGAATTTTATTACGGCACGGTGTTCAATTTTCTCCATAGTTTCAGTTTTCTTCCGGATTGACTTGTTTAGCAGGCGAGTGTTTGTAAACGAATGACGCAACAGGGCTGAAACTTTATTTATATATTAATGATGAGTCCCCAAGTAGTATAAAATTAAGCGAGTGCCCCTATCCCCACTCCATCCCGTCCATTCCACGAACTTTTGGACCTCCCCTCGTACATTGTATATTTAAAAAATATATATTTTTCTTTTTTGATTTATGTATATCCTTTTTTTATAGAAATAAAATTAAGAAAAAAACGTAATAATTTTTATTGAGACAAACCAAAGTGTTTATATATATTCTTATGATAGCCGAACACTGCCCTCGAGCAGAAATCGAACCAACAACCATTGCCTGTACAATCAATAATTTGGTACCGTGTCACATTGGCGTCTACATACAAATAGTAGTAAATATACTTTATCTTCTCCTATTACATTTCAAATAAAATTGACATAAATGTATGGAAATAAAATGTTTCTTCATACATACATATGTATATATAGATAAAAAAAATATTTTTATTTTATAACTATGGATGATAAAGCAACAAAGACATCTATTGGCATCATAAATCTATGATATGAATGTGACATATCACGTCCGCGTTGACGCCACTACAAGCTTAACGATATAGCTACCTTCGTAAAAGTTTGTATTGAGGTTCATTTATAAGAGATAACGATTTTGTACATACTCGTACATTTAAAAAGCAGACGCGGCGTTGAGTTACGTCGTTAAACATGCAATGTCTTGAGAAATTTGGTGGAAAGGGGCGAATGTGCGTGTTTTAATACTAGAATTCATTATGTTTACCTTGCTTTACGGGAAGAAAGTAAATCTGCCAAAAAACATTTTTTTCTTTTTAATAATATAGATTTTAAAATATATATTTAACCTAAATCGAGCTTCACTACTACAATTGTATAGTGATCGAAGGCTTTACTATAATGTAAATATTTATGTGATATGATAGCATTTTTTTAATTTTCAGTTGATATTTCCCTAAATAAGTTCGTATGTAGAATAAGAACAGTCTTTTTTTTTGTTAAAATTTAAATTATTATAATTACAGTCGAATTTATTTAAGATAAAATATCATTTTTAACATAATTTTTTTTTTCTATTATTTTATTCATAGAAATTGTTTCAGAAAAATACTTCTCACATCTTGGACCAAATCCTTAATGCCTTCAACGAGGCGTATCGAGGGACGTTATGCCAGCTCACGTCTCCCGTATGTTTGTATGACTCTCGAAATATCTTAGTTACGACCAGCTATTTAGCTATTGTAGCTAAACCTTTAGTGGGTTAGATCTTATGTCATCTAAGAAATACAGCGTTGTTTGTATATACTTAATATAATAAAATATAATAATAATAATAGTAATAGTAATTAAACAATAAAACTCACTTTTTCTTATAAACTCCTCCAATTTATTCCTTCACCAGTGGTACTATTTCTAGCCTCGATGCCGTTTCGGGAATCATCCAATACGATGTGTACCGCTTTTATACATTATTTATTTATTTAACTACCCTCTTTATTTGTACAAGACCTAACACTGGTCGATTTTATAACATTATTTATTTATCAAAAACCCTCTTTTTTCAAAACCTAACACTCGACCATCCTGACTTCGTGCATGTCCTCATGCACGTAGTTAAACCTAACACTCGGCATGGAGGCTAGATTTACAATAATTATTTATAACTATTTACATGTGTTTACAAATAAACTTTAAAAACTTTGAATCAATTATCATTTATAAATGTTCCAATAATAAATTCATCCATTCTTATCATTTACTCATAAATCTATACGATTGTGAATCGATCAATTGTTACAATCAAAACTTATTACGATCGTCATTTGTAACTTCATCAATTGTTACAATCAAAACTTATTACGACCATCAATTGTTACAATCAAAACTTATTACGATCGTCATTTGTAACTTCATCAATTGTTACAATCAAAACTTATTACGACCATCAATTGTTACAATCAAAACTTATTACGATCGTCATTTGTAACTTCATCAATTGTTACAATCAAAACTTATTACGACCATCAATTGTTACAATCAAAACTTATTACGATCGTCATTTGTAACTTCATCAATTGTTACAATCAAAACTTATTACGACCATCAATTGTTACAATCAAAACTTATTACGATCGTCATTTGTAACTTCATTAATTGTTACAATCAAAACTTATTACGACCATCAATTGTTACAATCAAAACTTATTACGATCGATCAATTGTTACAATCAAAACTTATTACGACCATCAATTGTTACAATCAAAACTTATTACTAAGTTTTAGTGATATGTGAACCCATCCATTCTCACAAACACGCATTTCAGCTTATTTTATAATGGTTACTTATATAAATAAATATTTAATATATTTACACTTATTCATAAACTTGATATCAATTATAATTATTATAAATTCACGCAAGCACTTCTTCACTAATTTTCACAATATATTAACTTTTAAAACTATTATTTAATACAATTATCTCAATATTAACATTAAATGTTTCATCAATTCAATCATTTATTACATCATATTCAATCATTTATTACATCATATTCAATCATTTATTACATCATATTCAATCATTTATTACATCATATTCAATCATTTATTACATCTAGTACAGTTTTAGTGATTAAATAAAAAAAAAATATAAAAAAAATGTATAAATTTTCAATTGACTGGTTCAATGATTAGTAATTTATATAAGGAATACTCTAGATACATTTTATAGTACTTACATTTTATTAAAATTACTCATCAGTGTCACAATCATCAGTATTACTGTCATTGTCTGTTTCGTCATTGTTTACTTCTAAAGCAGCTATATGAACCCACGGTGACATTCGATCAGCGGCTTGCGTAGGACTGCGCGAACCCTGTTGGCCGCTGCGTTGAAAACGCGCGCCGCCGGCGATGGTGCCCAGCAGTGGGCTTCGCTCCCTGCAATTTCCATCTGTAGTACCCCTGAAGCGACGATCGCCAACCCCTTCAGCAGCGTGTAGGCTACGCCAGCTGCTGGGGCTGTGACTGCGACTTTCGCGCCGAGTGCCGTCACAGGTCGGTCTGCGTCTGCATCTGGCCGCATCTTGACTCGATTTGCGCCCCTGGCGCTTCGGTGTCACCAGGCACCGTTGCTCTGCTGATCTGCCTCCTCGTTGCATCTCGAACATGAACATACATGCATTGTCATAAATTAGTTTTATAATTAAATAATATGTGTGTAAGAAGGTATAATAAAGATAAAATGGAATAATGGAATAACAAGAGGGTAGGTAGAGTAGGGTAGTCTAAAAAAAAAAAATAAATCTAATACTCGTCATGATACAATCTAATATTTTAGAAATAGATATAATTATTAATTAATAATAAATAAATATTAGTACATAAAAATTCAAATAACTTAATATTTTCGATTAATAATATCAGCAGATATTCCAACATAAAAAAAAATATGATAACAAAAATTACGCCATATTTACAAAACAATCTCTGCCTAGCCTGTGTTACACGGTCAGAGAGTAGCCCTAACCACGCGTTTCACAGGCTAAGTTACTTTGAAATTGCTTGGCAAATTGTATACTCGTTTATTAAAATTATTTCAATACATAATCATTCTACGTGTCACATTGTCAGAGAGTGGCCCTGACCAAACGTTTCACGAATCATGATTACATTTGCAGCAAATATAAAATGCAAGTAAAACTCAAAGAATAGAAAAACATGCAAATATTTTTACAGAGTTACATACCCACTTCTGAAATATAATAAAATATAATAATAATAATAGTAATAGTAATTAAACAATAAAACTCACTTTTTCTTATAAACTCCTCCAATTTATTCCTTCACCAGTGGTACTATTTCTAGCCTCGATGCCGTTTCGGGAATCATCCAATACGATGTGTACCGCTTTTATACATTATTTATTTATTTAACTACCCTCTTTATTTGTACAAGACCTAACACTGGTCGATTTTATAACATTATTTATTTATCAAAAACCCTCTTTTTTCAAAACCTAACATTACTATATTCTATTCATAGTTATTTTAATTAAACAATAATATTAAGTATGAAGCCGTCGTGGGGTAGTTGCACAAATGTGTAAATGCGGCGATTGTGGATTCGATTCCCACTCGGAGAAGTGATTTATTATTTTTAATGTTTTTCATTTTCTCGAGTGGGGATCGAACCCAGAACTAGTCGGTTTAACAGTCACACTTTGTGCCACTGTGCCACGACTGGCCTCGGATATTATTTCAATTAATACTTTATACCAGTGCACCACGACAACCTCAATTTAAATTTTGAACCTAGATAGATAAATTGCCTCCCTGCCTCCCTGTTGTGTTCATTATACAGCGTGATGCTGAATTTAAAACATAAGTTAAGCTAAATAAGAATTAAAAAAAAAATTAAATCAGGTTCACGCTGTATCCCGCACACTGCAGGGTAGGCAGAGGGAACCCAGTGTTCAGTAAGACACTCCGTTCCCCACTTTCTGCCGAATTCTGGAGACGTTGCGAGTTGAGTGGCAGAACTCAACGCCGCGCTTGTCCTCGACACCAGAGCGAAGAAATGGAAATATACATTTAAGTAAATATTTCATCTCCTCGAGTGGGGATCGAACCCACAACCAGTCGGTTTTACAGTCACACTTTGTGCCCCTGCGCCACGATTGGCCTCTAAATAAAGAATATGAAAAAAAAATCATATAATATACCATATAAGATATAAAATCATATATATAAATTACAAAAACTAGAATAGCATCACAAATATAAATTTTATTCAGATATTATATCGATAACAGTATCAAAAACTTTCACAATTTCCGTTGAGTTCTCATCTTTCATATAGCAATTGTTAAAACTACTGCGTTGAGTGTAACCCGACAGGCCAAGAATCTTGGCAGGCGTCCTACAAATGTTCTAGAGAACGGAAACTGGCGTTCATAAAGTAAAAGTAATGCATTAATTCATAGTTAAATTTGTTAAATAAAATTTGTGTTGCTTTTTTTATTTATTAAAAAAAGGCCTAAATTGTAGTTTCTAAATGAAATTCTGATATAATGTTGGATTTTTAATGTAGCTGGATTTATACCTAATTTATTATTTTTCTATACAAGATATAATCAGTCTTTACGTCTATAGTTTCTGAGATAAGCTCGTTTTACCAAATAAACTTCAGCTTACTTGTGTCCCGTACACAGCGGGTAGACAAAGAGAATCTAGTGTTAAGACACTCCATTCCCCACTTTCCGCTTAATTTTTCGAAGTATTGTGTGTTGAGTTGCAGAGCTCAACGTCGGACTTTTGCCTTGGTGCCAGAGAGAGGAAAGAAAAAAATTGTAATAATAATTCATTCTTTCGAGTTGGGATCGAACCCACAACTATTGCGTTACAGTCACATCATTAAAATATATTTTACCAAAAAAAAAATCTGGATATAATAATTTTGAATTTTTAATGTAGCTGAATTTGTTGCTGCTCTATTCTTTGTGTCTATAGTTCCTGAGATTAACTCGTTTTACCAAACAAACTCTTCTAATACATAGATTACACAAAAAACCCAACATACATGTCTAACACTGTGAAAATATTTGCCTTAAAAATCATATATTTTGGTACTACTTGGTAAGAGCAACGTACGCTAAGTACGCTTTTTGATAACTATTGTACGGCGGTGCGTAGTGCTCACCTTTTATGTAGTAACGTGTACGTTTCAACGTAAAAAGGCAAAAAGTGGAACTTAGTGCACATTTCGTCCGTATTTTAGACTAGAGATTGTATTGTTTTTGAAGATTTTGCAGCATCTTTACTTCATCTTTTCAAATTTTGTGCTTATTTTCAAGCAGTGGATAATATGACGAATTTCTTTTATTTAAAATGTTATTATTCAATTTATCTGCTATTAAATAAGAATTAAAATATTAGCTTTAGTGTTGGTTGCGTATAGTCTATTTAAAAAAATTACAGCAAAGAAAGGAGTGCGTTGACACTAGTTTATCTTTGCCACGTAGAAACTGCTGTTAAAACACTCCTACATGTAGGGCAAGATGTGAAATTATTAAAACCCGAGCGGGTATCAAACGCACACCCAATAGAGCAAGTACAATCAGAATGCCAACAATGTCATCCAAATGTAATAACGATGTTTACACCATAATCAATGCTATATGCTATCATTATGTATATTTAAAAAAAGGTTTTATTACTACACAGAAATGATATAAAAACTACAATTTATCACATTAAATAACTAAAGATAATAGATAACAGAAAAAAAACACAATGAATGACCAAAAGAAATACAAAACAAGAAACATAATGGCTCCAACCCCTTTATTTCTATCGAAAACATATAATTTTCAACACGCAAATAGCAAATTATAGAACTAGGGGTCGACCCCTTGATTGGCATTGCGATGGTCCCCGAAGTCCATTGATTCGGGAAATCTGATCTGTCCCCCTGTTAATTTGCAACGTTTGCGGACCCCTTAACGTAGTTTACCATTTCATTCTATTAGCCCTTAACACGCTATGTCTTTTATGGAATTTATAAATACGTTTATGGCGATTCGATTGGTTTTAATTTTTCGTTTGGTTTTCGCTTTTATTCATTTTATCGTAACTAGGTCAAGTGCGGCGTTAAGTTACGACAATCAATATGCAATGCTAACTTCAGAATTTGGCAGAAAGTAAGGAAGGGTATGCCCATTTTGCATTAGAATTTTAAGTAAGTAGCTATTTGATATGAAATTTAAACAAAATATCCAAATATAATATATTTAAGGAAAAAAAAAACATTTTCTCTACAAAATTAGATTGTTTTCTGCCACAACGACGTGAGTTGCTATGCAGCAATCATGCAAATGCCACTCCGGCGTTCGTCCAACGTACTTTTTCTGACTATCTCATCTCAACACAGACAGTGACAAAGAAATGAAATATTTTCTTTAAAACGAGAATAGTTGTAACTTTGCTACATTTGGAAGTATTCGAAATATGTATGTATATATTTGTCCTTTTACATATGCAAATAAAATGAAGAATATATTTTTAGAGGCCAGTGGTGGCGCAGCGGCACGAGGTGTGACTGTAAAACCGACTGGTTGTGGGTTCGATCCCCACTCGAGGAAATGAAATATTTATTTAAATTTATATTTCCATTTACTTCGCTCAGGGTAGTATGAGGGGATCCTAATTTTAAAACAATCCGATTGCCACTTTTAGCTGAATCTTCAGGTATTGCGTGTTGAGTGGAACTCAACGCCGCATTTTGCCTCGTTACGAGAGCTTGGAAATTAAAATATGTAATATTCTTCTCATCACTCAATACCTTAAAAAATCCGCGGAAATTGATAGTCGGAGTGTCTTAACACTAACCTTTCCTTGCCTACCCTTCTACATGCGGGAAACGACGTCAAAATAAAAAAATATATTAACTACAACATAAAAACTAGATACTTTAAAAAAAAAAACCTACAATAGTGATCACCTGAATTTGTTTACAGAAACATTTCTGGGCGGACCTATTCGGCCACGTTTACGGCCTTTGCGGCAAAGTGACATCAAAAACCGCTTAGCGGGCCTAAAATACTACCTCGGGGACCGCGTTTTACGTTACAAACGTTGGCGTAGGTTTTGTTCAAAAATGGATATATTAGTGTAAGAGCTACTTGTTTGTATGGAAGTAAAATATGTTATGTATTCTTATATTTTGTGTTTACGAATAGAGGAGTGGCTGTGCTGTATTGTTATAGTGGATTCGATTTCCGCTTCGTCGATTTTTCTTATTAAAAATATTTAACCGGCCTGGTAAGTCTAAATTTAAGCATTTTTTTTTCAGTTATTTTGATATTGTTAAAGAGTTGAGATCGAATTCATCACTTGTTAAAATGGATATTCCATCTCGGTACATCCCATCCTTTTTAGTTCTGACTGACTCCTGACTGAATAAAAATGAAATCTTAAATTTATTATTTTATTTTATTTATATATGTAAAAGGACAAATACATACATATATATTTCGAATACTTCCAAATGAAGCAAAGTTACAACTATTCTCGTTTTAAAGAAAATATTTCATTTCTTTGTCACTGTCTGTGTTGAAATGAGATAGTCAGAAAAAGTACGTTGGACGAACGTCGGAGTGGCATTTGCATAGCAACTCACGTCGCTGTGGCAGAAAACAATGTTATTTTGTAGAGAAAATATTTTTTTTAAATAAATTATATATATTTGGATATTTACTTTATTTTTTTTTATCAGCTTCACGCAGTATCCCGCACACAGCAGGGTAGGCAGAAGGAGCAGACACACCGTTCCCCACTTTCCGCCGAATTTTGGAGGCATTGCGTGTTGAATGGCGGAACTCAACGCCGCTCTTTGCCTCGACACTAGAGCGAAAAAATCGAAATATAAATTTAACTAAATATTTCACGTCCTCGAGTGGGGATCGAACCCACAACCAGTCGGTTTTACAGTCACACCCCGTGCCGCTGCGCCACGACTGTTCTCCTATATGGAGGCCAGTCGTGCTAAAGTATAACACAGTATGTATTGTATTCTTTTAAATAGGCAATTCCTAATTTACCTTAAACAAAAAATCCATTTACAAGCCAAATTAATATGAATAATACAACACTATTTATTCCATCAGCCAACAACGGGGTCTTCAACTAATGTTTAAAATGAACATAAAACAGAAGCTCCCGGCGGGCCGGCGAGGGACGGAGCGGGTTTTAATGCCGTGCCGCTAAGCCGTCATAAACGTGTTTCGAATATGGTCGACGGTGATGTTTTGTAGCTTAGGAATTTTTGATAAAAATTGTTGATCATTTTGTTCTTTGGTTATCTTTGGTGGTAGTGGATAATATGTAATTGTAAGTGGTGGTTGGTCATAGGTTTGATGCCAATCGAAAAAATATATTCCTGCTTTGTTAAGGCAAATTGATGCGTTGAGTTCCACCGGTTTTGGTGAAAGCTTGTTATAGGCAGGCGCGTGAAGGTGAAGAAAAATAGAATATTATTTTTATAGTTTCTACGCTGTATTACGTATATTATATGCGTAATACAGCGTAGAAACTATAAAAATCCAGCCGCCAGAATTCAGCAGAAAGTGGGGCACGGAGTGTCTTAAGGCTAGGTTACCTTTGCCTACCCTGCTGTGTGCGGGATACAGCTCGAAGCTGATTTGATACAGCGTGAAGCTGATTTGATTTTTATTTTTTTGTATATAAGTAGTAGGTAAATTTTATATAAAGTACAAATTGTGTACTTTTGTAAATTGACTACTATATTCCTTCATGATAACTACTTTTTGTGGCGCAGTTGGACATCGTCTGACCGGAAATGTGTATGTTGCGAGTTCGATCTCAGTTTGTGAAGTTTATTTCTTTTATTTCGTCGTTCTATTAAGAAAAATTGCAGCGTTGCATTTCAGCACTCACGCGATGTCTGACACCAGAATTTAACTCTAGACAATAAACATACAATTGAATTTAACCTAACAAGGCATAACTAATTTTCTTCTTTAGAAATACATCTAATATTTAATTGAAATTGTAAAATGACCTTGTTATTAAATCATTTTGTTTCATAAATCAAAATAAATGTTAACTGACCTTCGGGCAAGGCCTCAACAGCTTTATTATTAAGAGTTATTAAATTAGATGCCGTCTTTCAGTAAAGAAGATTAAATGACGATGAAAATTGCGTCAATAATAAATTTTTCAGTTAAAATTTAACTACATCGGCTTAATTTTAATTCTTAACAAGACCTTTCAGGTTTTTATTTGTTATTGTAAGCCTTAATATAATTAATATTCTCGTATTTATATCGAATCTCGAGTTTTACAAGTAACACATCAGTAACATCGTGAAGAAAGATTATAAATCTCCTTTGACCATTAATACCATTAATATTATGGTACAGCAGGGTACGTAGAGGGAACCTAGTGTTAAGACACTCCGTTCCCCATTTTCCGCCAAATTCTGAGAGCATTGCGTGTTGAGTGCCGCGCTTTACCTCGGCACCAGAACAAAGAAATGGAAATAGAAATTTAAATAAATATTCCATTTAGAGGTTCGAACCTACAACTAGTCGATTTTACAGTCACACCTTGTGCCCCCTGCGCCACGACTAAAATTGAAATTCCTGAAATATTTGAAATTACTTTCATATTTTGACAGCGAAAGTGGATATAACTAAAACAATCGGTCAAGTGCGAGTTGAACTTTTCTTCTGAGGAATGGAACCTTAAAGGGCTGGCCTTTTGGCTAGTTAAATTTACATCAATTAAATCCTGGTTATTTTGGGACGTTTATGATAGGGAATATCGATGCGGCGTCATGAATGTGGAGCACCTGTATGTACCTTATATTATACTGATATGACTCTTTGCATAGGACACAAGTACATACGTCCTATCGTCCCAGCGTAGACTTACTACTACTTTAGTTTTTACATTGGATAGTAAGATACTATCCACTGTAAACACTAAAGTCCAGAAGATGATATGATATAAAAAGGGCCAGCAAAGGGCCAAGGGCCATACATGAAAATTTGCAGCCTCTGTAGAAGAGATCTATAAGGACAGCATACTATGGAAAAGGAAGGAAGGAAGCTGCTGTAGTAAAAGTAAAGATGCCTAAGAAGACGGCCCGAGCGTAGTAGCGGTTAATAGTATTAAGAGGTTAAAAAGAGGAAGTTTTCCGAATATAATATAACGATTGTTTCAAAATCAATGTGGACTTTGTAACGACTGAACCATAGAAGATTTTAGTAAATAAGCTACAGAAAAACACCCGAAGTTTTATTACGCAAAAAGGTTAAAAGTTAAAACTTTAACTTTACGATTTTTAATACATTAGATTTTTTTTGTTGTTAAAAATATATAAAAGTAACATTACTACTTAAAAGGTATATTTCTTTACATAAACAATCACAGTCCTCCTCAATCCACTCTTCCCTTATTTTTGTCGTGGTTGAGTAAACATAAAATCGACTTCCCGTACCTGAAATCACAATTTATTCAGCAGGTACCTCGCACAAATTTCGCTCCGAATAAAAAATGGAAAAATATTTACATTTCGAACGTATCTAAACGATGGGTTTAACCTTGCGAATGACTTATGCTTGCGTTTAATATTCCAAATATAATATTTCTAATATTATATACAGAAATTTATGATTTTCATATTGTAGGTGAAGTTTTTTTTTTTATTATTTATATTCTATTATTCAACGTGTGAACTAATAACAACGTGTGAAGTAATATATGGATTGAAAATTATGTTTTGGAAAAAACAACAGAAGTCGGTTGTACCGCAGTGGCACAGTGCTTGCTGCCTCTTAGTATGATGGTTGTGAGTTTGATTCCCACTCCGAGAGACGATTTGCTTTTATTTTCTTGCTCTGCTATCAAGATAAAATGCAACGTTGAGTTCCGCCTCTAAGCACACAACTTCTCGAAAATTTGGTGGAAAATAGAGAACAGAGTGTCTTAATATTAGTTTCCTCCTCTTTATCCTGTTATACGCATGATTACAGAGTCAAACAGAGACTAAAAAAATCACAGTTTTTAGTAAAAACAGAATATTTGGTAATTTTGCTTTTTTTTATCTGCTTCTCGCAGTATCCCGCACACTGCGGGGTAGGCAGGGCAACCTAGTGTTAAGATTCTCCGTTTCCTATTTTTCACCGAGTTCTGTAAGCATTGCGTGTTTTGCCTTGATACCAGAGCGAAGAAATGAAAATATAAATGTAAATAAATATTTCATTTCCTCGAGTGGGGATCGAACCTACGACCAATCGGTTTTACAGTCACATATTGTGCCCCTGAACCACGACTGGCTTCTATTGTATTTTTTAATAATATTTATTAATTTTAATTATTATTTTGTAATTTTGCTATCTTATTATTATGTTACTGACGCCAAATTAAGAATTATTAATTATTGGAAAAGATGTGTCCAATAATTTCAACATTAGGTTCAGTCTGCCTACATTAGTATGCGATATGCACCGCGAAGCTAAGAAAAATAGCTCTCATCGTCGAACATCGAATCCACCAAAACCGTCACAGTCAGAAACTGAACCACTAAGGCGTACTTCCTTTAGATTCACTTCATATGCAGTATTTTAAGTGGCTATATAGAATTTTCACATGGCATGGCATCAAGTGTTTGAAACTCTGAACTAGCAAGTTTCAGTCGCGCTCAGTAAAGCAAGATAACATTATTATTGACTGCACCCTTACTTTTTACGGTTATTTACTTAAATTAAATTATAAAGGTTTAGGTAAAACTTTATTTTGGTGCAGTTCAGTATATGTAATTCGATTTTTTCTTAAATTTTAAGAGTTAAATGTACAACAACAAATGGGAATCGAAGCCACAACACGTTTCGTTGCGTCGCGTTTATAGTAACTGTGCTACAATGCCCTAAGAACATACCTTATGTGGGTATTATGTATCTTGATACAAGGTTGATGACAATGAGGCCAGTTGTGGCGCAGGGGCACAAAGTGTGACTGTAAAACCGTCTGGTTGTGGATTCGATTCCCACTCGAGGAGATGAAATATTTACTTAAATTTATATTTCCATTTCTTCGCTCTGGTGTAGAGAACAAGCGCAGCGTTGAGTTCTGCCACTCAACACGCAATGCCTCCAGAATTCAGCAGAAAGTGGAAAACGGAGTGTCTTAACACTAGGTTCCCTCTGCCTACCCCGCTGTGTGCGGGATATTGGGTGAAGCTAAAAAAAAAAAGATTCAAGGTTCTCTATGCCTTCCCTGATATCATAAACACTGTGAAGCTGAGAACTAAATAGATTTGTTTGGAAAATTTTATATAACATAATTAAATCGTTATCAAAAAAGATCTAAGAAAAATATAAATTAAAATATTCTATATAGTTTACTCATTACACGGCTAGACATACCGATAATGGAGATTTTACTCAATTATCTTAATGATCATCGTATAACACGATGCTCAAAAGATAAATAAGTTATTGAAGTGTAGATATTAATTTTTTCTTCGAATAAATATTTTCTAACAAGCATTTATTCAACCGAGCTGTGATTATATTAAAAAAAGAATTTTTTTTTAGCTATAAGCTATGTTTTGGCTTCTATTACCCACATAGTGGAGTAGGCAGAGGGAACCTGGAAAAGTAGTGTTAAGATACTTTGTTCCCATTATGCCTTTCTGTCCCAACTTTCCGCCAAATTCTAGAGACATTGCGTGTTGAGCAGCGGAACTCAGCGCCGCGCTTTGCCTTGTTATCAGAGCGAAAAAATAACGATAATAAATATTTCATTTCCTTCAGTGGGAATGGTACCCACAACCTGTCACGTTTACAGTCGCTTGTACTACAGCGTCGTGACAGGCCTCTTTAAGAAACTTAATTTTCACTCAATTCGAATTATTTCGTAGATCAATACAGTAATATGGCACCATCGAGCTGGTCTGATCTAATAAAACTTGAAGGTGGGATACGATCCTAGTATAACAATAAAATTCGATCTCGGTATATTCGTGGTGTATTTTGTTCATTCTGATGATGACCATGAGGACCTGTCAATGCATTTAGGTGCTCATAATTAGTGCTTATTTGATTCTGTTTTCTCAGCAAAGCGTATTTAGTTTCTAAATTACTTTTTTTTTATTTTCTGACGCGTATCTATTTCGTTAATTTTGTATGTATATTTTTTCATTTCTACAAAAAGAAAACATTTAAATATAGTGTTAAGATTCTCCTCTTTCTAGTTTTCTGTAAATAAACTAAAGAAAAAAAATATGTTTAATATAAAATAATTTTTAGTAAGTATGATTTTAAGTCGAGATTAAATATAATACAGACAACCCAAAACGACACAATCCAATACAGTCATTTTAATCACTCCATAAACCGAATAAAGAATGAAAAAGTCATTAAATAACAATATTGCAAAAATTTATTATTTCCACACAGCAAAAAGCCTCCAGATCTTTAACTTTCATATATTTATATTACTCTCTGAATGTATGTGAAAAATAAACTTGTTTTAATTGTGACTTTAAACTATATATGATTATTAAAGTGTCACGCTCACTCGAGCAGAATGGCAAATAAAGGTAGGTCAACCGAAACTACGGAACTTTATGTATATACTTTTTGCCAACAAAAGTTTAAAGCTGAAATGGTTCAGTGGAATGGTGTGTGTGGATAATTTTGATGATAGTGAGTTCAATCTCCATTCGGGTGACTGTTTCAGCTTCACGCCGTTTCCGCACATAGTAGTTGTATTAGGACACTCAGTTCCCAATTTCCAACGAATTCTCTAGGCATTGCGTGTTGAGTGGCGGAACTCAACGCCGCGTTTTTCCTTGACACCTGAGCGAAGAAATGAAAATAAGAATTTGAATAAATATTTTATTTCCTCGAGTTGCGATGAAACCCACAACCAGTCTCATTTACAGTAACACATTACACCATTGCGCCACGCCTGGCCTTCGAGAGATTGTCTATAATTAATTTAATTAAATTTAATTTCAATGCGCGACGTCTAGTTTCCATTTAAATAAACAAATAGTATGCAAGAATTCGGTAGGAATTGCATTTTTTTCATTTAAAAGATAAATAAAAGAGATCAAATAAAATAAAATAAATAACTGATGCCAGTTGTGGCGCAGGGGTACAAAGTGTGACTGTAAACGCGAGTGGTTGTGGTTCGATCCCCACTCGAGGAAACAAAACATTTGTTTTAATTTATATTTTCATTTTCTTTGCTCTGGTGTCGAGGCAAAGCACGGCGTTGAGTTCTGCCATTCAACACGCAATGCTTCTAAAAATTCGGTTAAAAGTGGGGAACGGAGTGTCTTAATATTAGATTCCCTCTGCCTACCCTGCTGTGTGCAGGATACAGCGTGAAGCTGTTTATTTATTTTTTTATTTTATTTATTAAGGAAAAATAAAGATGTAGATAATAAAATTAAGTTGAAATATATACTTATGTAAAAAGTTCATATAAGTTGTTTTTCTTTTACAGACAAACAGAGAGTGATTACCATAATTTTTTGTCTACTTTGAATACTCCTTACTCTCTTTACATGAAGTACGCCTCGTAAACAAAACCTAGAGGATATTTCTCGTTGAACTACAGTTTTGTAGTGAGTTTATGAAATATACAGTATATTATCCTGTTGAGGACCTATCCTGCAATTTTTCTTATTTTTATTGACTAATTCATCAAAAAAAATATTTTTATCAAATTTTAATAAAGTAAGTCTCTGAGTATTTTAAGCAAAAATTGCTAGACTATTAAAAGACCACTTATTACTACTATCGACTTCCAATATACTAATAGTCTGGAAAGCAAGATAATAATAATATCACTCAATTATGTAAAATACTGCTTAATTGAAATGAACGCTGGAGGACGTGAATTTCAAGAGTTTAATTATCGTATTGAATCAAGATTTTAACTTTATATACATATTTTTTAAGATGAGGCTAATCGTAGCGCAGCGGCACAAGGTGTGACTGTAAAACCGACTGGTTGTGGGTTCGATCCCCACTCGAGGAGATGAAATATTTACTTAAATTTATATTTCCTTTCGCTCTGGTGTCGAGGTTATGCGGGGCGTTGAGTTCTGCCACTCAAGACGCAATGCCTCCAGAATTCGGCAGAAAGTGGGGAACGGAGTGTCTTAACACTAGGTTCCCTCTGCCTACCCTACTGTGTACAGGATACAGCGTGAAGCATATTTTTTTTTTAAGATAGATCCGAGAGATCTTCGTAGTGGTGAAGCGTGCCGCTGTAAATGCGACGGTTGTAGGTTCGATTCCCACTCGGGACGATGAATTACTTAGTGTTTTTATTTTCTTCGTTTTGGTAATGAGGAATAGCGTAGCGTTGAGTTCCGCCACGCAACACTCAATGCCTCCAGAATTCAGAAGAAAATATTAAACGTAGAGTTTTAACACTGGTTTCACATTAGTTTTGATTTATTTTTTCAAATGTAATGTTTTTGTTTTCTTCCCTTTTGAAGTCAATGTGGCACTAGAACACAAACGTGTGAATTTAAACGCGAGGGTTATGGGTTGTATTCTCTCTTGAGGAAGTGAAATATTTTATTTTTTTATTTCTTCGTCCTTATAACAAGGCTAAACGCGGCGTTGAGTTCCGCCACTCAACATACAATGCATCCAGAATTCAGTTCTAACTGCAGAACGAAAGTGTTTTAACTGGAACGGATAATCAGATATCTTAGCACTAGCATCCTAAGTTCCCTCTGCCTATCCACTTATGTACAGGGTACAGACTGAAGCTATATATTTTTTTGCCTTTCGAGTGAAAATCAAACCTACAACCCTTGCTTTCACATACAGCTGTCGATTGTGCTACGGAACCTCATCGATTTTTTAATTTTATTTCCTTTGTTTTTAATTAAAACAGTAAAATTGTGCTCATTTGCGGCACCTGTAGTGTAATTGCATGTTATTTTATACTTACAATAACATGGTCTAATTAATATGTTCATTAAACCGCTTTACTGTTATGTTTGTGTTTATTTGACATATATAAGTACTTGTGAGGTTGTTCTCGTAATGTTATTTTTTTAAATCTCTTACCAAATGGAAGGTAAAAAGAAAATAGTGATAAATCAATAAAAAAAAATCAAAGGGCATGTAAATTCATAGTTAATCATATAAATCATATAGTTTTTGTAATTTTTATTATTGTCATAATAAAAATTACAAAAATCTATATCAAAAGCTTAAAAGCAGTATTATTAGTTTATAAGTTTTTTTGGCTAAGATAAGTTTGAGTCATCTAAAAAAGTTTATTTAGGTAAATATCTGTTTTAGTTTCACGCTGTATTTCGCATATATACTATTGTAAAACACTCCCTACCCCACGTATCCCCATTTTTTAGAAATTGAACCTGTTGAGTCAATTGGCGGAACTCAATAATGCGCTTTGTCTTCTAACTAGAGAAAGAACCTATGGAAAAAATTATAATACAACGAATAGTAATCAAACCCACAAATATCGTGTTTCCAGTCATACCCTGCTGTGCCGTATCGCATTGCCACGATAATAGATTACAGTAAAAGCTTTTAAATAAAAAAAAATGCTTTAAGCTGTATCCCGCACACAGCAGGGTAGGCAGAGGGAACCTAGTGTTAACACACTCCGTTCCCCATTTTCTGTTGAATTCTGGAGGCATTGCGTGTTGAGTGGCAGAACTCAACGCCGCGCTTGTCCTCGATACCAGAGCAAAGAAATGGAAATATAAATTTAAGTAAATATTCAACTCCTTGAGTGGGGATCGAACCCACAATCAGTCGGTTTTACAGTCACATTTTGTACCCCTGCGCTACGACTGGCCTCAGTAAAAGCTTTTTATTTGTCAAAACGATTTTTTGTATATACATATTAATCACAAACTTTTTTTCTTCTTTTGCACGTAACTCATCGATACATCCACGTCTCTTACAAACATAGCTGACTTAATTTATTTTATTTCGGAAAACCAATTTAAAATACGACCCTACGCAAATTTATATTTGGGCTCACCGTTTACGGATTCGATTTAATTAAACCAATTTGGGTGCATATCCAGATTTGTAGTGAAAAATAGAAGCGTTTTATATAGTTCAAAGGCAATGGAAGCCGAATTGAATTTTACGTAGTTCGTAAATAAAAAAATCAGCAGTTTCACGCTGTATCCCGCACACACCAGGGTAGGCAGAGGGAACCTAGTATTAAGACACACCGTTCCCCACTTTACGCCGAGCTCTGGAGGCATTGCGTGTTGATTGGCGGAACTCAATGCCGCGCTCAATGCAAAGATGTGATTTAAAAGGGGCGATCGTGGGTTTGATGCTCACTTGAGGGAACGAATTATTTTCAGTACTGTGCCGCCACGCCACGGCAACCGGAGATATTAACGTATATGTGTATGTACATTTTTCTATTAAACCATACTATTTTAACATTATTGCGATCAGTTTATAGTAATAAGTATTTCTCTATATATTTTTTTAATTTTTTATAATTTAGCTGCGTTTTTTAAAATAATGTTTAGTTTTTTACTTTTCAATAAAGTTATTAATTTTATATTTTCTACGTTTCGTTTCAAAACAAAGAAAATAATGAAAATACAATACATTGTATCATTACAACGATTTTTCAATAGAATATAGAAAAATTGAAAATCATACATTTTATACCTACCTAGCTACTCTCGTATCAAACGTCACACACTAGTAATCGCAGCACTTTCACGTATGCTGGTACATTGAAAATGCATTCAATCTTTTTGTGACACTTTTTAGAGTGGCGTAAAATTTTTTTCAGTGAGCCAATACTGTAGTAGGATGTCTTTAGTGTTGCGTTATACTACCTAGTTGTATAAACGGATGTTTAAGTATTTCTTTTTTAAAATAAAAAATAAATCAGCTTCACGCTGTATCCCGCACACAGCAGGATAGGCAGAGGGAATCTAGTGTTAAGATACTACGTTTCCCATCTACTGTGCCCCTGCGCCACGACTGGCCTTTTTCGTTTTTACTATTTATATTTTCTTTTTTTTCTTAGTTAGGTAAGTTAAATATGTGGTTGTATGTTGTTTTCATTTAATGTGGGGAACGCAGGATTGATTGTCGTGGAGGTAACTGTAGGAGTTTTTTTTCCAGCAGAAAACTACCTTAGAATAAAACGACGATATTAAATAATGATTTTGTTCAGCTTCACGCTGTATCCCGCATGTAGCAGGGTAGACAGAGGGAGCCTAGTATTAAGACACTCCGTTCCTCACTTTCTGCCAAATTCCAGAGGGTTTGCTTTGCGTTGAGTCGCATAACTCAACACCGCGCTATCGGTATCAGAGTGAGGAAAATGATATTAAATATTTTATTTCCTCAAGCAGGGTCGAACCCACAACCTGTCGCGCTTACAGTCGCACGCATGTGCCATTGCACCACGACTGATCTTACTGCACAGGATATTCATTTAATTATTTTGTCTGTAAAAGCGACGACTATAGTTTAAATTAAAAAAAAACCGTCAATTCAAATATAGCTATTCAGAGTCACCCTCCAAAGGTTCCGTATTAATTAAAGGTCAACAGGAAATACTACTTATAAAAACTGACTTATAGTACTTAGGTTTACTTAATTCATACTATAATATAAGTTCTCACTTCATAACAAAAAACATAATTATACGTCCACGGGAAGTAACTCTAAATGTTTTACTTATGCGACCAATTTCATATAAAATGCAACAAAAAAGATGCATATATGCTCGTATTTTTGGATTGCGTTGACTTTGAAACTAATTTTTTACGGACCATAGACTTGTATGTTTTCCTCCTTTTTCTTTCTTAGAAGTTGGTTAAAAATTAATTTAAAATTAATTTTTAACCAACTTCTAAGAAAGAAAGAAGAGGTCATCAATTTGACTGTATTTTTTTTCGTTTGTTACTTAGAACTTTTGACTGAAAGAATCGATTTTGATGATTATTTTTTTATTTGAAAGCTAGTGTTAGCCATTTCTGACAATTTTGTTCATGAGAAAATTTGCATTAGGTATGTGCGCGACAAATGAACTAATAACTCAATATCACGCGAACCTAATCCGATGATTCTTTTTACTTTATCTTTATTTATATAATAAGACAGTAAACATATTTTGTCTGTACATTTAGTAATTTTGACTGAAATGGATAGAGGGACACTTAAAAAGAATAATAGAAAGCAAAAAGATTTTTTTTAATTTCTTGTCTGTCTGTCGACATATTTTTGTCCGCATTTTTTTCTGAAAGTACTGAACCGATTTACTTGAAAATTTCACCAATTGCTTTGTTTTAACTCAACTTAACTACTAAAGTTTAGTTCATCAAAATCGGTTCATTAAAAAAAAGTTATCGTCATTTGAAAGAAGTCGTAACTAATTCAACACAGAGATAAAGAACGATCTTAAAAGAAATATCAAGTAAATACAAAGATTTTTTGGTTAGTTCGTTCATATAATATATGTAACTAATTTAAAAACTGTACAGGAGTTAATATGCAATTATTACAGTTATTTTACAAAGAATATTATGAATCCTTCAAATCAATAATTTAACATTTAAGGCTGTTTCTGAATGAGTAAATTAAATTATTCACTGACATCAGCACATTTAACAGAGTATATTATATAGGTAAAAAGAACATAAAATTACAAAAATATATACGTGTAATAAATAATTAGCTTTATGTATATTTTATAAATATCAAGTATCAACAATGGTCGTATTTTTTATTTTAAACAATCAAAAATTCTTTAACGATAATGTCATAAAAATTCATATTAGAAGTCAATAATAATGTATTTTAAGCGGGCGAAGCCGTGGGCGGGCCGCTAGTGTTATAATAAGTAAATTTATTTTTTACTTTTTAGTTTATTGTTTAAAGTCGGTTTTTTTTGTTGAAAATTAATACCTTCTCACAAACTTCAAATAAATATACATACATTACCGGTCTTGACAGACAGGCAGAAATACAGACTGTCAATAAAATGATTATATAAAGGTACCTTGTTGTTTTTTTTAAAGTGCGGAACCCTAAAAACAAACAACAAAAGCCATTTTTCCTTAAAAATTACAAAATTAAAGAATCCAAGCACATTACTGTATGCAAAAATGTATTTAAGAGCCATCAAACGACAGAGATAAGCGCCCCCGCAATCTATCTTCCGTACGACGCGTGTGAAATAGCTGCGGTAATCGAAACTCGTTTGTACCATCCATCTACATATCCCCAGCATCCAGAAACCGCTTGCAATCATCTGACGGCAATTTTTAAGATGGTTATCCGGATACCGGCGTTCCTTGTTGTTTTAACACGTGGTTTTGTATGGATTTGTTCCATTTTTTTTTGAGTTTCGCGCTGTATTCCGCATATAGCAGGGTAGGCAGGGGGACCTAGTGTTTAGATACTCCATTCCTCATTTTCCTCCGAATTCTGAAGGCCTGAATATTTTCATTTTTTTTTGCTCTGATGGGGATCAGATTTAACCCACAATCTGTCGTGTTTACAATCACACGCTTATATTTATTAATTATATAGTATATCATACATTATTAGTTTATTTCTTATTTTATCCTTAATTTAAAGAGTTAAAATAAAAAACTTCGGTCAAGTGTGAATCAATCTCGCTCACCGATGGTTCCGTAACAATTTCATGATTGTTCTTCACCCACAAGTTACGGACGTTTGCACTAATTTCGTATGAAATAAACTACAAATATAAGTTTGTAATATTTTATTGTATACTCCTAAACACATTTGAAGTTAAAAATAATCATAACAAAATAAAATAATAATAAATTTTAAAACTTAAATAATTACTATATAGAATATCATATTGAAATATTAACATGTTACAGGATCAGCAGCTTCCCACTTCAAAAGACTAGGCTCAAACGAAGACAAAACTTTTATATAAGATTAACGAACTAGCCAATAGTATGTCTAAAATATAGCGAAAGTTATAAAGTAATAAAAAGATGCAAACTTTTCCTAATAACTTAGTATATTAATAAATTTCTACTTTATTAAATAAAATAGATTTTTTATATCTAAAACATTGAGGTCACTCTTGGTCGTGGCCAAACTTGAGGAAATCAAATATTTATTTAAATTCTATTTTTCTTCGCTCTGGTTTAGAGACAAAGCTCGGCGTTAAATTCCACCATTCATACGCAATGCCGACCGAATTCGGCGGAAAATGGGAAACTGAGCGACTTAACAATAGGTTCCCTGTGCCTACTCCGCTGTGTGCAAGATACAGTATGAAGGTGATCTAAGACAATATTTTTTTATCTTAACGCTGTATAACGCAAATAGCAATATAGTCTAGTAGGAACGGGACACTTAGTGTCGAGACCCCGTCCTCCACTACATTCTCCCACGTTGAATGACGGAACTCACCGCGGTTTTTTATTAAAAAAACAAGGATATGAAAACAGTTAATTTCTTCAAGTAGGAATCGAACCAACAACCGTCGTGTTTCCAGTTAAATGCCATGGAATGTAGATTGAAAAGACGAAATGGGGCTCCACGACTGTTTCTATAATATTAATGTTGTAATCTAATTGAACTTAAAATCTAACATTTCACGATGAGTTAAGGAAGTTTTCTTTATAAGGGTGCTTAATTAAATAACAGGAATATTTGAATTTTTATTAAATCGTTCAAGTTTTATTCAATCAAAAACGAAGGAACGAAGTAACTTTATTATTTAAATTGGCTTGTTGAAGTCTTCAAAATTAAAGGATTGATTTGATTTGTTTGTCCTGTTATGAATTTCTAAGATGGCTTAGGAATTGTTAATGTCTTCGAATGTATTTTTTTATTTTTAATCTTCACGCTGTATCCCACATGTAGCAGGATAGGTAGAGGGAACCTAGTCTCAGACACTCCACTCCCCTTTTTAAAGGCTTTATTTTAAAGGCTTTGCGTGTTCTGGAGTGGTGAAATGTTGGTGGAGCTAAAGTACCTTTACGCTTTCAGTGGGGGTGGATCGGGTGGGAAGCAATGTAGGGAACGATGTAACACTTTGTTAAAAAAAATCAGCTTCACGCTGTGTCCCGCATATATGCCAAATTCTGGAGGATTTGTATGTTAAGTGGCAGAACTCAACGCCGCGCTTTGCCTCGACATCAGAGCGAAGAAATGGAAATATAAATTTAAGTAAATATTTCATCTCCTCGAGTGGGGATCGAACCCACAACCAGTTGGTTTTACAGTTACACTTCGTGCCGCTGCGCCACGACTGGCCTCACTTAGTTCCTCTTTCATATATATAAACGTAACTATTGCACTGAGTAGATATTGAACTTACAACCATCGTTATAGATTTACCATACAGCGATATATAGTATAAGTAAGAGAACTATTTGGTGAAATAATTTCATTTTCAATTTAGGTAACAATTTTGTTAACCTAGATTTAAATTACTGATAAAACGAATCCAAATGAAGCCAAGTCGACGTTTAAATCTCTGTATAACTTGCATTTATTTAATTATACTTTTCACTTAAGTTAATAGAATTTAAACTATTAATATAGGTACGAACGCGGAACTAAAACTGGATAATATCTTTTTAATAGTTACTAACTAAAATCTTAGCGTCTGCAATTATCGCGAGACCGCGTTTCTGGTTGGGCGTCTTGCCAAATAGTTCTGTTTAAACGTTCAACATGTTCTAATATATTATTTATTTTAAAAATCATATTATTTGTATATATACACTGTTGAGGCCAGTCGTGGCGCAGCGGCACGAAGTGAGACTGTAAAACCGACTGGTTGTGGGTTCGATCCCCACTCGAGGAAATGAAATATTTATTTATATTTTAATTTCTGAGTTATGTTGTCGAGGCAAAGCGCGGCGTTGAGTTCCGCCACTCAACACGCAATGCATCCAGAACTTGGTGAAAATCGGAGAACGGAGTGTTTTAACGCTAGGTTCCCTCTGCCTACCCTGCTGTGTGCGGGATACAGCGTGAAGCTGATTTGAAACTAATTTTATTTCATGTTATTTGAGTACGTGATTGAGCAGGAGCACAAGCGTATGACTGTAAGCGTGATAGGCTGTGGGATCGATTCCCTATCAGGGGAATGAGTTATTTAACATTTCCATTTCTCAATCGCGTAATGATTCTAAGTACGGCGTGGACTTCTCAATACGTAATGCCTGCAGAATTTGGCAGAAGGTGAGGAACGAAAATGTCTTAATTGGAACGAAGTGTTAGACTAGGTTCCCTGGTTCCTTCTGTCTAACTTGCTATGTGAGATATACAGCGTGGAGCTAATACGGAAGTTCCTAGGAACCAACTACTAATACGTTTAGAGGTTATAGGTTGTACATTAAAACACTTCTGATATCCACGTTCCGCCATACTGCGTATTGAGCGGCGTAATTCAATGCCGCGCTTGATTTTGTTTATAAGAGTGTAAAAATTTAAATATTAAACATGTCATTTCCACAACAAGGAACGAAACCTACAACTTGTCGTCCTTACAGTCCGTATGCTTGTGCCCCTGCGCCATGACAGGCCTCACGAAAATAACTATAAAATAAATATTCCTAACTGAAATTTCCCTATCGGCAATTGAACCCACAACCATCAAAGCAAAATGAACGAAAGCTATCACTGGCGCCACAACCAAATCAGAAAATGTCAATAACTTACTATTCTTATTACCGTAAGAATCCACATCTTCATCAAATGAACTATCAGCTTCACGCTGTATCCCGCACACAGCAGGGTAGGCAGAGGGAACCTAGTGTTAAGACACTCCGTTCCCCACTTTCTACCGAATTCTAGAGGCATTGCGTGTTGAGTGGCAGAACTCAACGCCGCGCTTAGCCTCGACAGCAGAGCGAAGAAATGAAAATATAATTTTAAGTAAATATTTCACCTCCTCGAGTGAGGATCGAACCCACAACCAATCGGTTTTACAGTCACACTTCGTGCCGCTGCGCCACGACTGGCCTCTATGAACTATAACGATTTAAATCCAAAATAGTTTTCCAGATTGGTAAAAGGGAACCTCGAATCCGTAAAAGGCGACATTGACGTTGATTGATAGCATTGCTCCTGGGAAATTAACACAATGGATTCGACAAAAACAGATCTTACTTATATACTTGATCGATACACGACCAAAATGGACTGCGGTTCTGTCGTAATTAATGGTTTTCCGGACGAAGTCAACTATGAAATTGAGATAAATTTATTATTTATTATAAATTTAATAATATATATATATATTTTGTATTTATAATTCGATACACCACACCCAGAACGGGTGTGGTTATATTATGTACATGTGAAAAAAATATGTTTATATTAATTTTGCTGTGCATTTTACTTCTTAGTTGAGACTAGATTTTTTTGAAATTGATTTTAACTCAATAAAAATGAATATTTCTTTAAGTTAAAATTTTAATTTATAGAGTTCCGTGCCTCAAAGAGGTAAAAACGTAACCCTTATAGGATCACGTTATTATCCGTTTGTCAAGACCTTTTATCTTGAGATCGCGTGGACGTTTAAGCTGAAATTGACATCAAATATTTCGGTTTAGTTGGAAAGTAGAGAGAACCTAACGACAATACACTCTCTACTCTCCGCTCAATTTCCTTTAAATTGAGTGGTTTGTTGCGAAATACAAGCAGCGCGGGGAAATTTTAATAAACTAATTATAATTCAACAACAGCTACGTCCTGGTGTTCACGATAAAAAAAATTAAATACTTGAATTTCAACTGCTATATTATGTAGAAATATATTCCTTTCGAACTAGCACCCTATCGGATACTATCAAGTATTCCGAACATTATCAATACTCGCTCGGGCAAAATCTATTTTCTCTTGCACCTGCTAAATCCTAAAAGTCTACTATAAATTCTATTTTTCGGTGTCTTATCCATTTTTAGTTCTAACGTATTTGTCTTCGTCTTAAAATACGAGTATATTATATTTTAAAATCTTACTTATTTATAAGTACAATTTAAAAATTAAATGTCACGCGAATAAAGCCATTTGAGGTCGTTGTGGCGAAGTAACATAGACGTGTGACTGTATATAATAAATAATAATAATAATAAGCCCGCAGGGCAGCTTGTGGCGAGCTGTTGGGGAGTGGCGACCCCACGGACCTGAGTCCTCTGGAGGGGAATTGTGATCTATCCCCCGCCTCTGGCTTGCCTTTATTGGCCGGCAGAGTGGAGCGCAAGAGCTATATGCTCGGAAGGGTGGAAGTGCTCAATCTGTGTAATAGCGGGGAAACCCGCTCACGAGCTCCTCGTGATGGTGAAACCGGTGCACACCTTTCTACACCCTTAGCCGACCAGCGCCCAAGGCACTACGCCGCTTTGTGGGGGCCCATCTAGTGGTCAGCGAGTCACCGTCCGCCAACCATTCAATTTGAGACTATTACAAAGGCGGACGTCCGTTAGTCTCACTCAATAGCCCAGTAGCCAGTCCATCCAAATTCCATTCCATAGTCCTAGTTTAGATTTCCACATTTTCCATAATTCCTACGCATTAACCGGCGACCATCTCTGGGCAATTACCTATGGTTACCCAGAGATGGATTCCGGCTATTGCGTCACAGTAAAACATTTGTATATTCTCTAAGGGGCCTCTACGTGTTGGACCTGTGTCCCCACGAAAGCCTTGCAAAGGACCGGGTTCTTTTGAACCCGTGAATTATAAAAGAGAAACATAATAATAGTAATAGTTTATTAAGCAAGTTTCTTACAAAATCCACTCGTGATTGGAACCTCCTTTTAGGCATGTTATTGCCTGTACCAGGAGACTCCGCTCTTCCATTAGCATTAAAAAATCATAACAATGATAGAAACCTTAAATTAAAGTATATTATTAAACTATATATATTTCCTTATTATATTGTTTTGTAGTTATTATATTATTTATCTATTCCAAATTATGAAGCCGTTTGAACATTAACATGTTGTGGGTTGCTGGTGCCTGTGATAGGTACGAAACCCGTATTACAGGTCACCAGGTCTCCACCTCAGCATCAATTTAAATAGACAAAGCTACATATCATCACAATATGACAGGATAAATTTGAGACTTATTACAAGTTTAATGGTTTTTCTAAAAAATAAAATAAAATTAAATAATGATGATATGATGTGTGTATAGATGTGACAGTTGTGGGTTCTTTTCCCACTAGGGGGTTTAACAAGCGTTGCATAGAGTTCTGCCACTCAAAACGCAATTCAGCGGAAAATGGGGTGACTATGTGAGGGATAAAGCGTAAAGCTAAAAAAACATAAAGCCTTAAACTTTTAATCCGATAGATTTAGTTTCAGTTCGCAGTCAGGGGAATGAACTTTTGTTATTTCCTCGCTCTGGTAACAAGACAAAGCACGGCATTGAGTTCCACCACTCAACATGCAATGTCTCTAAGTTTGGGCCAAAAAAGGGAAATGGATCACTAATCACTAGGCTCCCCCTAGGTTCCCTCATTCATGCGAGTATAGCGGGAAGTTAGGAAAAATCAATGCAAATCAAGCCATTATGGCGAATTATTTATTTATTACCGTGACTAGTGCTGGTTCACTTCCCATCGAGGGGACGTCTAAATGTTATTTGTTTTATTTTCTTTAAAATTATTTGTAAGGCACTCAATTATTATTAGTAATTTATTTAGTAAAAAGACAAAAGAGGCCAGTCGTGGTGCAGCGGCACGAGGTGTGACTGTAAAACCGACTGGTTGTGGGTTGGATCCCAACTCGAAGAGGTGAAATATTTACTTAAATTTATATTTCCATTTCTTCGCTCTGGCGTCGAGGTTAAACGCGGCGTTGAATTCTGAAACTCAATACGCAATGCCTCCAGAATTCGGCAGAAAGTGGGGAACGGAGTGTCTTAACACTAGGTTCCCTCTGCCTACCCTGCTGTGTAAGGGATACAGCGTGAAGCTGATTTATTTATTTATTTTACTTAGTAATACTTAGGTAGTTAAAGTATCTCGCGTTTTTATTTTAAATAACATGTTTATTTTCTTTTTTTATAAGATATATGTATAGAACGATATTAAATAAAATCATACCATAAATCTACTGGTTGATCTAAAAGGAAATCTTTAAGTAACTTTGTAAACTTCCTCTAATCTTATCGGCGCTTGGCAAATATAAACTAAAGCATTTGATCCAGTCCGCGAAACTTTATAATACTTTTAATGCTTATTGATATTTATTTACTGTTTACTAAATAAAATTATTAAGAAAAAATATTGATAATATTTAGTGACGGAGACGATATAAACTAATAGTATATATTATTATATATATATTATTTCCTTTTACCCGGTTTATCGGTTAGACAAAATGCGGTGTTGAGTTCCGCAACTTGACACTCAATGCCTCAAGAATTATTAAAAGACATATTACAATTTATAATTTGAAATTATTGTCTCTACAAATATAATTTATGTTAATAACTGTAACTTTACACTTTTTTACTTTACATTGAGGACGTCGTGGCCCAGTGGCAGAAGCGTGTTCCAACGGTTGCGGGCTCTAGATTCACTCAGAGGAAAGAAGTATTTAATTTCATTTATCTAATATTTCCATGTCCTTGGTAACTACACACTGGTAACTAAAAAAAAATTTACTCTCATTTTGGACATATTGGGTGTTGGGTGACGGAAACCCATCACCGCTCTTACCTAAAATTGCATGCATGTATTGCGTGGTTCCATAGTGGCGCAATGGGACAGCGTCTGACTACAAATGGTTGTGGGTTCAATCGCTACTCGGTGGACTGTTCCTATTTATAGTTCAACGCTCTCGTACCCATAAAGTGGAGTGAAACAAAAAGCGGAGAACAGATTCGATTAGATCATAGTTTTTCCAGCTATATGGAGAACAAAACGTGAAGCTATAAAAAACTCAATATAACAACCTATGTATTAATCAGTACATTTTTGACGTCCTTAAAGACAATATGTATGACAAAGATAACGATGGATAAAGAACATTATTTTGAAAAAAAAAAAACAACCATAAAGCAGCTCCATGCTTTTCCCGTAGCGGGAATGTAGGTATTGCTAAAACCGAGAATATCTCGGTAATTGGCTGATGACGATAGTGCGTTGGTTGGCGAAACTCAACGCTGGGCTTTGTCTTATCACTAGAGCGAGCGAGAACATAAAAATAAATAATTTCTCTAATAAAAATCAACGCTCAGATTTCGCCACAATTCTCTAAAAATCTAAAAAAAAAAACAATCGAATAACATTTAAAGAAAATCACGTATTATTATAACAAATATTGCAAGCAAGCGCACTCAGCACTGAGCGCGAGCATGCTACCCTTACAATACCAGCTAAACGAGTATTGCCTTGAAGATTAATGATGGAAGCCGTCGACCGACCTGTGACGAATAACTTAGAAAACTAGTGACCAAATAAAATTTTTTTTTTGTTTATACATGTATCTTAACACTAAGTTCCCTCTGCCTACCTTACTATATGCGGGGTACAGCGTAAAATAAAAAAGCATGACCTTAAAAAAAGCAACTTCGCGCTTTTAATTCTTGCATTGCGGTATAGGCAACTGGAATCCAGTGTTAACACTCTCTATTAAATGAAAATATAAATGTAAATAAATATTTCATTTCCTCGAGTGGGGATCGAACCCACAACCAGTCGATTTACAGGCACACTTTGTGCCCCTGCGCCACGACTGGCCTCATTACACATTAACATTACAAGCTGAGTGGTGGAACTCAACGCTGCCATTTGTCGTGTTATCAGAGCGAAAAAATAATAAATGTTATTCCTGGTTAGTTCCTGAAAATCTAAAAAAAACAATCAAACAACATCATATAAAGAAAATCTCAAATCATAACAAATATTGCTTCAAGCGCACTCGCCACTGTGCGTGAGCACTGAGCTACACTTACCATTTGGCAACTAACGAGTAATTGTTTCGAAGACTAATGATGGATGCCGTCGACCGACCTATGAACGAATAGCTTTGAAGAGTAGTGGACCAATAATAAAATATTTTTGTTTATGAAATATAGAAAAAAAATACTTGATTATTTGGTGACTTGGTGGCCAGCAGTGGCACAGGGACACGAGCGTGTATCACACGCGACAGGTTCTATCACTCAACAAGCAATGCTTCCAGAATTCAGCGGAAAGTGGAGAACGGAACGTCGTAACACTAGGTTCTTTCTGCTTACCCTGCAATACACGAGTTATTGCGTAAATGTTATAAAATATTTTTTTTTGTTAGTAAAGCAGACCTGATGTTATAAAACACAACATTTTCACGACAATGTGTGCCACAGCTGCGAAATGTAAATGTGTAAATAATTAATTACACTAACATGGATTGAACCCACAACCTTTGTGTTAACTTTATGTGGAACTATGATGACTTAATTTTTGTAGCTTATAATTTCAATTCTTTATATAATAAAATTTGATATAACCTTACCCCGTACATCAAGATACTTGACCTTTTATATATATTATAAGAGTATGTTGGGACTAAACAAATATTATGAAGATGAGATCATACTAAGTTGTCTGCAAAGTTTCAAAAAGCGAAATTTTCAAGCTTGAAAGTCTAAGAAGTTTTCAGTCCTGCAAATTGATTCGTTCCTCAGTGTCGAATACACTCTTAGAATTCATATAAAAAGCAAAATATTATCGTTAAAAAGTACGTTAATAGTACTGATTTCTTCAAAATTTTATTTTTGGTGGACTTTTTTTAGAACTTTGAGAGGCTGTTTAACTTTTAGATGCTTTCAATTTCAGGACTAAGATTTTTTTTTCTTTTAAATATTTTTTAATACGTTCTTCGTCTTCGGCTACACTAGGTTTAGGTGGCTAATCTAAAAATAGATAATCATTTAAATAAAATTATCTTAAATAAATGAATGATTTCATAGTTACATATAGCTGTGGGTCGATTCCATAATAAACGATGAATGATTAATTAATATTTAAATTATTTTCGTTTCCTCCGTCCTGGTAGATAAAGCGCGGCGTTGAGTTCCGACACTTAACACGCTATATTTCGAAAACGGCGAGTGAGGAACGGCGAGTCTTTATCTTACCTCATTTAGAACTACTATATTAATTTTTTATCTTAAAATAATTATATAAAAATTAAAATAAAAACACAATTCAATTAAAAGGCCATATTGATATTACATTTTTATGCGTGAACGAACCCTTCATAACTTCCACTTTGTACGCGACGAGAACTTTGTAGAACTTGCTCCGAGTTTTTCTTAAAGCTTCGTCATATTCTTACAAGATGTTAGAAAAATAATTTATATCTATTAAAATATAATTGCCGTCTGTATATTATTAATGCTTCATCCAAATTACATATAAATAGAGTAGTTAAGCGCCGTCGTGGTGCAAGAAACCAACATTGCAACTGTAAATACAACGGTTGTGGGTTCAACTCCTACTGGGAGATTGAAAGATTCTTGTTTCTCTCTTTCTTTCTCTGGTAACGTATACAGCGTAGTTGAAAAGTATCAGACTACGATGATTGTGGGTTCGATTTCTACTATAGTAAGTAACAATATTGTGAAAGGAAACGACAAAAAAAACACAAATTGTTTTTTTTGCATTACACAATGTCACTCTATACTATAGCCACCAACCAAGAGGAAAAATCTGTTCCCTACGCACCACCAAATTTCTGAGACATAGTGTGCTTATTTTATTGGCGAAACTAAACGCCGCGTTACCTACCAGAGAGGACAAATAAAAATTTAAATTATATGGCAAACAAAAGAATACAAAATATTAAAATATCACATAGTGTTGTATCTTAAACAGAAAATTGTATAGAAATACGAATATGGTAACACTCGCACTTTATAAAGCTCATTTCAAACTATCCATCTAAACATTTCGTTTTGAAAAAGCCGTAAAGCAACAAATATGTATTTTTTTAACATTTTTAAAGCGTTATTCCACACTTAGGAAAGAGAATTAATGATTTAGGAAAACGTATAAAAATTTGAACGTAGCGTGACTCGAATCCGCGCCTCCTGGGAACCGACCAGGCGCACCAAGCCATACAGTA